>JBBDHI010000021.1:6627795-6642727 GCA_037177115.1 Craterocephalus stercusmuscarum
TGTCTGTATTTTGAGTTCCCCTGGCATGTTGTGTTTGCTTTATTACTAGTCTTTTTTATTTGATTGATTAATTTACATCTCAAGAGCAAACATTTTAAATGATATTCTAGTTGCTTTTATTTTATTGTGACATAAATGGAAAGTTCAGTTTAGTTATCTGTGCTATTATTCATGCCAGTCATTGCGGATTCAAAATTGTATCGAACTGAAATCAGATTCTGATTGAAACTGAGATATCAGCACACATCGAATGATTATCCATTAAGGTGATATAGTATTGCAATAAAATTGGTGATTTATACCCCAATGCAGCACATATGGAAGATTGCTCTTTGTGTGATGTGTGTGTTTTATTATCCGGACATACAAGGTACATTTTCAATTAATGTGTCTTTATAGAATAGGCTCTTTGAGGATAAGTTTGATGCCTTTTCTTTTCTTGCTTTGCTGAAGTAGAATCCAAAGATCTGCAACTGATGCACAGAGCCTGAATATCCTTAATAAAACCTTAACATGATCATGTTTCCTCTGGATCTCATCATGTAATCTCCAGTAATGTCCTTTTTTTAACAGTCAATAAAAAACAAAGATAAAACTTTCAAAAAGTCTAAAAGGGATGTTTTTAAGGTTTGAAGTAGTGGACTCATGTGAAATGTGGACCGCAGAGAACTTGATGCAGGTATAGCTGCCACCATCAACAGCCTGCCTGTCAGCCTGCCATGCTGTGATTGAGACATCAACCTAATCCATGTTTACACTGTCCTGCATGTGTCATGCCTAGCCGTTAACCACACAGAATTAGGCCGTATTTGACACCTCCTGCAACCCACCACTTGAACCCATCATCGACTTCAGGCTCAAAGCGCAGTTCCAGTGCTCCGTAAGCAGTTACAGCATTGTCAAGGGCCCAGAAAGCAAAAATAAAGCAGGAGGCTATAAGGGGATTGGGGGATGTGAGGTGTGGAAGGAGAGACGATGGATGGTTACGGGTAAGTGCCACTCCTTGAATATCCTCTCCGGCTCCCTTCCCACCCTGCCTCTCTCCCCCCTTGTCCTTCATTCTCCTCATGCCTCTCCTCCATCCAACTCTCTCCCTCATTCTCTCTATCTTCCTCCGCTTCCCTCTCTCCATTGCTTACTCAGAGAAGCTGCCAGTGTTTGCTTGTCCTTATCCAGGTTTCTAATCCGCCGCCAGTGAAAGAGTCCACTAAATAGGTGGCGTCGAAAAAGGGGGAGAGGGACAGGCAGAGCCATTAGAGGAGAGTTTATCAGAGTCGTTCAATCTGTTATCACGCCTGTCCCTCTGTCCCCCCCGCCAGCTGCCACCTCCCTTCCTTGTCACAGAGCTACCGATTATAACCCTGACCGGTCCACACACACACCCGCACACAAACAGCCCACCTCTGAGTATATTTGCGCATGTGTGTTCAACAGCTTTGTTGGTCTGACTTGCCATAAGTGAGCATGTATGTTGTGTACTGCTGCCTGTCGGTTTCTGCATCGCCTGAAAATGGCTGCAGCTGGCAAGAAATAAAAGCCCCCCCACCTCTTTTCATCAAGGGCGTACTCTCCGTTTACTTCCTGTGACTGATCATAAAGGGTCAGAGAAATAACATCAACCAGAGAGGAGACTCTGAGTGTCCCTGAGGGCACTCGGAGGTGTGAAGCGGGTGCTTTAAAATATCCCTGCACCGTGTTGTTGGCACGGGTGCCACTGGGACTGAGAGGGGAGGGCTAGAGTTTACCGAAAGGATAAACGTCAGACGATGGGCTAAATTAGATCCTGCCTGTATTAAGACATCAACTGCTGCTTATAGTGCATGTGTGTGTTATCTGTTTGTGGACCTTTTGCTCTCAGCTAGACTACAATCCTGGCTAAAATGGGGCTTAGAACTAAAGCAGTAAAATAAACTGTTTCCTCGATCTAGTGCAGAACAAACCAGTGAAGAGGGACGGTCGTCCTCTAAGGTGTCACACAGAGCAGCTCGTTGCTTGGACCAGAGGAACGCCATGTTTTCCAATAAGCAACACACTTTTGATAATATTAGTCATTTTGTAACTTTGCTTTCCCCCCAAATGTGAACACAATCTAAAATGGCCATCGCTCAGAAATAAATTTACACGTACAAATTCTCCATGACATTTATCTGAGACTCTTCAGTGCAGTGATAAAACACATGGTGGCTCTGCAACCACTGTAGCTGCAGGCATCCAAAGCCTATCTTCATGTGTCATTAGGGTTATGAAGAAGGACACAGTGTAAGTAGTTCTGTGGCCTAAAGTGTGATACAGGGAATAGGTTGTTTCTGATACCACAGGCCATAAGTGATATATTCTGACTGTATTCTATGACACTATTTGGTGTTTACAATGTTGCAGGGTAATCTCATCAAACCTACAACTGCCACATTTCTTCTTACATCTGAGGATAGAGAAATCACTGCCCGAGAAACATGCTGGCTATCAAATTTATGTGGAAATACAGATGGGAAATGACTGCATTTGGATACGGCTTCTGTAGGTAATTTGCTGCAAAAAAACATTACCACAGGCTTTATTAGAGTTTCTGTTTTTCAGATGTTGATGTCTCCAGCTTGGTTTATGGGGAAAACAGGAAAATGGCTGGTGTGGAGTGACATTTTTTGCCACTTGGTCCATGTTCTGTCATTTAGAAGTAATGGCCATGACCACTACCTCCCTGTTTACATAGGAGTGGTCTCCCAGCACACAGCCTGTGACAAATTATAAAAGCAGGGCCTATGTAGCTGTCCTGCATTTCATTAAACTTTAACTCGCCTTATCTGCAGCAACAGAGGATGGAATAATAAAGGCTGACAGGTACCTAAAGATGTATGTTTGGACTAGAGGACAGGAACAGCATGAGAGCCTCAGCCAGCTTTGTCACCAACGAAGGGACATATGTTGCGGGCTATAAAAACTGAAGGCAGATGTTGCGGTTTTACTGAAGCTGGGAGAGGCATAGGCGCTGATGGCGCTTTGCACATATGTCCACCATGAATAGCTGTCTGTTTCCCAACAGTGTTTCCAACTGACAAGAAAAAAAGGGCACGTGCAACGTTATATATCAATGTCCTATCATTAATTAACAAATTTTGGAGTTATTCTATGTTCCACTGCAAATATGTACCCAGTGAAACCTTTCATAACCTACTAATATTACCAATAGACCAACAGACAATTACTAATAGATTGGAATTTAAAGTTCCTTGGTGTATTGTGGTTAAATCTAAATGCATAAAAATGAAAAAAAAGAATTTTAAATAATAGCAATGCACTCATAAAATACTCATATTACTTGGGTGGAAGGTTGAACATAAATTTAAAATGATTGATTTGAATGTTTCTTTGACTGGGGTGAATGAATGAGACCCAAAAAGAAAAACCTGAGATATGCTGTCATTCATTATTAGTGAGAACAATATGCCTCAGCCTTGCTTGTCTCTCTCTGCTTGTGTTTTTTCCCCACGCTGAGGCCTCTCTGAAATCCACTCTACACAAAAAGACCCCTCAGAAAAGAAACTTGGATCTCAGGCGTAAGTTGGATGAGGTTTATATCTCAAAAGGACAATGTGGCAAGGCCAACATTAAACCATGTTAAGATCTTCTGAGAGAAGCATTTGATTGATTCCATAGAACCTTGTTCATCAAGGCCACCAGGTTTGAACCAAAGATATTTGGAATGTGAGGAAGAAAGAGGTAGTTACGGCAACAAAAAGCTGCTGAAGCGGCCTTTGTAAGTATCTGAAAGGACCTATCTAGAGCTTGCTAGGCTCTCCCGTTGAGCAGACGAAAGACTACCATGTAAATAAAAGCCAAGGGTGAGCTCACAACTTTGCCAACATGAATAAAAATGGCCACAATAACATTACAGATGCATACACAAATAAAGCCAGCCATTCATTTCCCTGTAATACGCGGTGGGAGTTTTCTCTTTATTCAGTGCTGCAGAAGTATGAGTAAGTATGATTTTTTTCCCACTGTGCAGACCAATTCAAAGTGCAAAAATAAAATGATGTTTTCTCCACTATTTCGTTCATCGCCTTGAATCTTGGCACTGATTTTGAAAGCCAACTGATTGTCCTAAAACCATTTTCTCACTCTGTAATATCCATGTTGAAGAATTGCTAGGTGGTGTACATTTGTAAGTGCTGCTGATTTGGGGGGTTTCCTTCACTTTTCATAAGAGGTTGCTGCTTTCAAGAACCGGCAATGTGTTGATAGACAGCTGCACACATGCTAAGATAAGGTCGGATACGGCCTTCCCCGTAGGTGGTAGTGGATGTGGAGGGTATCGGCCAGCCCCGGGAGCAGACTAGGTGGCTGAGATAGCCTCCTCCTGCAGGCAAGTAGGTCTGGAGTGCTGCTACTGCTCTCTCCCCCCCAGCAGCCATGTCCTGCTGGAGTGAACCCCTTCACCAAAGCTTTGTCTGAGAAGAGCATAGCCGAAAGGGCCCTCTGACACGCTGGACAAGACCTTTCAATATACAAGCGCCACCTCCACAGCTTCATAACCAGTCATGACTGCACAAACATTCTGCATACGTTCCTCTATGGCAACGCATCAGTGCAAGGTTTATCCACAGCTTTTTAGAGTTTGAACAAAGTGTTCAAGTCAAACACAAACATGGAAGCTAGAGGCAAAGGTAGAGTGCCATCTGCCCCCTTCACGGCCTATCAGGCTTTCACAGTCCATTTCCAATGAGAAATTCTCTGCATTCATAGCAAACCAGGGGAAAAAAGGAAGCAAGATAGAGCTGAACGTGGCTTGAGTAAGTTTTAAATAGTTCTTTATCTACAGTGTTTTTTTTCTATGTCTCTGAAAGGAGAAACAGAGATGTAATCAATAATGAACAACCTTGGAAATGGTCGTAAACAGATGGCTTATTGAAACGGGGGATTTTTTCACCTTCTTTCCCCCTATATCTGTGTTTTCTAATTTACAATAAGAAAAAAAAGACATTTTCTCCATTGCTGAGCTTTTCACCGCATCTGTTCCTGAAAAGAGATTGCAAATCTCCTAGTCGATACAAACACACAATTGTCTTTCATGTTATCATAAGTAATAACCCACCTTCGCTTGTCTCTCAGCAGACATTTCCTCCACCGATAACTCACACCATGTGCCACAAAGCGTGACAAAGCTCACAGTGTGACATATCTAGACCAACGGCGAGAACTCAGAGACGGTGAGGGAAGAAAGAAGAATGAAGAGGAGAGCGGAGGGGGAAGGAGTGTTAAAGAGGAATGCAGTATAATGTATAGTGGTTTTGTCCAGGTAACTGTTGGCTCAAATGCAGCTGTGACACATTTGAAATTGGCCCTGGCCTGCCCACAAAGACAGGAAGAGGCGCCGCAAGCACTAGCCAATCCATACTCTCCAGACACCTGCTCGGCTTGGAGAATCCTCAGATATTGACCTTCAATTCAGCCGGCATTCAGAGTTGATGAAAAGAGATAAGCACTCTAATCTGTCCGTCGTCTTCACGCTCCCATTTATTGACTAACTGACACAGACTTATTTTAGCTCTGGCTGCACTCGGTCGCTGCACGCCAGAGTGATACATAAACCTAACAGATGTTTATTTGAAAGAGGCTAATGTGAAAATTGCTGCTAAAGACACATGAATCAATTTTCAAAACCAAACATAATTGGATATTCCAGGACACTTATTAAATGTGAATTGTTTGTCTCTCTTTTTGTTATGTTTCCTTGTGTGACATGTTATTATGCTCTGTTTCCCTCTGTCACTTCTAGTCATTTACTAGATTGCCTCTTGGGCTTTAAAAACTCAATGGTGAAGCATGTGTAAAAAGAATCCATCCATGTATGTTTGTATCTCAAGACCATGGCACATTATACCAAGGTAGGGCCTTTTATTAGCCCTCCTAAGACCATCCTACATTTTCACGTGGCATTTGTAGGCTGGACGTTAGAGGCACTTGAAAAAGAGTATAGGTGTAGGAGGAAGTGCTTACAGGGAGCTTCTGTGGAGGATAGCGATGCCTGCATACTGCGTCGCGAACCTGCCATGAGCGGCGACCATGTGAACACATATAATCAAACTTGTGCCAACATGCAGGTTATTGACTGGATTTACACACACACATAGCTACGCATGGACACACATTCTGTATCAGAGAACCATCCGGTCATTTTCATATCCGTATTTACATGTATATGAGAGGCAGCACATCCCAGGAATACAGATCTATTTAAATTCACAGAGAATTCGTAAATATCCACCTCCAGAGAGCCAGGAGAGGGGAAGAGACAGAGAAAGAGGCTAGTATATTTATTTGAGTGACATTGTCTAAATTGAAGTTTGACACTCTTCACCACTCTAACCTTTATGCAAATGTGAAAACATCTATATGTGATGGACAGAATTCAATTAACTGAGATGACAGAAAATAATCTAGTGAACTGAATACATCATGCAGTTGAAAGGTAACATAATCATCCTGGTAGGAAAGGATGGGGAGGGGTCGATGGGAGAGAGACAGAGAAAGAAGGAGAAAGACAGGGAGAGAGAGAGGGAGAGAGAGAAGGGGGGTGGGGGGTGGGGGGGGGACGAGGGCACAGAGGAAGTAGAAGATAGAGCCCATTTCTCTGGCGTCTTATCGAATGGCACAAGCTCTATTTCTCCAAAGCGGAGTCTTCAGTCCACTAAACTCTTGATCTCAAATGAGAGACCCTGGAACACTGTTGCTAAGCAATTAGGGGGGCTTATTGAGCCGCTGATTCTTGCCGCTCAGTGTCCATCATTACAATTTCTCCTCACCTCATAGACTTCCATACTGATGAACAGGAGCCAGCGACCAACGACCACACAAGAAAATGGACTCCTCCGGCAGGGCTAGAAATGACACTACAGCAAAGTACACCACCATTATTTTATCCCCCCCTCCCCCCCTAATACTGCCCCGCCACGCAACTGTTGCTGAAATGGACCTAAAGGTGTGTGAAAGAGGTGCGATGAGAAAAACATTTAAAAGTCTACAGCTATCAAGTGTTTTCTTTTCAATTACAAGTTCTAAACACTTTCATATGAATAAAATGATGTAAATAACCTCACGGCAGTTCAAAATTGTAAGAGGAAGTTCACACACATGCACACACAACCCATTTATCTAGCAATTAGCCCTCACATTAGAAATCAGTGTAAAGAGCGAGTGAGAGGAAAGGAGGAACCAAAGGAACAAGAGAGCCGCTCCATTGAAACGGTCATCACTTTGGTGAGCTGATGGCCAGATGGGGGCACCCTTACCCAAGATATGAAAAACCATGCCACACAAGGGGAGGGATGGGGTTGGGGGGGGAATGTTTTTGCTATGCTCAGAACTATTCACACATGAGTGACATTCTTTTTTTTTTCATAAAAGAAGAAAACTGAGAAGGAACCAGTGCAGTATGGCCAGACTTGTTTGCCATGAGGAGCAATGCAATGTCCATGCATGCTTTCTACATTAACCTGCAAGGTCAGTTTAGAATTTATTTGCTTTAAGGTTCACACAGAAGTAAGGCAACACGTATAAAAGCACATCTGTTAGTGTATTTTCTGAGCATCAAGTGACAGCAGTGAATGATGTGAGGGTGCTACAGGGGTCTATTGTGTGTTGAGTGCTAACACTAGGTGGCTCTGTGCTCTGTTTGTGGTCCTGAAGAGCCCCTCAGTTTACTAAACTTGTCTTGTATTTACACACTGGTGACTTTATTAAAGCTTCTTTCATCCTTCAAGCATTGTAAAATACTTGTATATATGTAAGATATTCTAAATAATAAATAACAGAATCAGTTGTAGGGCACCAACATTGTCAGAGTATAACGTAAAGAAACTGTAAACATCAGTAAGGTTCGTTCTATGTTAATAATTTTCTGGTTTTAGGCTAAATCATCCGAGGACTGATTTAAATCTGTCTTTACATGTGTTGACAAAACAGTGAGGTTGAACTGAAATTGCAGCCACGGTGGACATGTAAGTGACTCCTCACCAGATCTCTTACATATAAGTTCCATTAGTCTGTAAATGGCTACTGTATGACATTTAATTAAATATAGCCTTTCAAAGAAATCCTACGCCAAGCAATTTAGAGTGTGGTTATATTTGAAGCCTCTGTGAGGTTACTAGTGCTTTTAACTACATCACCAACTGCACCGACTGTTAATTAACATATTTAGAATGAAGTAGGTTTGCACATATACTAATCATTCTTTAATTCGCTAAGAACAGCAGCCTTTCAAACACTGGACAATAATCAACATGCCAGGCCTAAATATTACATAATCAGTAATTATTTTTCACTGAGAGAAGAAATAAATAAATAAATACACCAAAATTAACAGGCATCTATTGATGTGATTGCTTAATGGATGCCTTTATATGCTGTGAAGGTTATGTCTGCTTTCCATGTATATAGTGAAATGCACTTTGTGTCCGACAATAGGCAAAAGAATTTTAGAGAGGGAGAGTCAGAGGACAGCAAGTGTTCTCAAGTGCTCTTACTAAGTTTGAATACTTAAATGTAACCTCTCCTGCTCTTTGGAATTATTAGCATTCATCAATGGCATGTCTAAAATTGTCATTTTAAGGGCCACACAAGTAACGTCTTCTTATTCCCATTGTTATGGTAGTGGCTCCACCCTGCCCTCTGTGGTGCAAGGGGTGGGCCTGTCCCAGAGGCCCCAATGCACTATGGGTAATATTTTGACTCCTCAGGTATAATGAGGGAGCTGTGGCTCGGCTGCTGAGAGGGAGAGAGGCAGCACTCCAGCCCTGACCCCCTCCTGACGCTGGGAAACCCAACCTGGGCTGACTCCCGCCTCATTCCCAGCTTTATGGCCGAGGAACGAAGCAGAGCTGCAGCTCGTTCTTTGACAGGACCAGCAGAATCCATGTGCTCACTAATGTTCAACATTGCAGTTGTTCTTGACAACATTCCTTCCACTGTCTTTCTTTCTTGTCTCTGCAGCTCACATAAGATTAACGCTGACTGGTGAGATTAAGGAAGGGAAATATTTTTATTTTTATGGCAAGTGCTACATAAAAAAAAAATACAGCTGCAAAAATTAGACAAAGAATTCACATATTTATAGATTTCTAAGCTAATTTTCTAATTTGATTCATTGGAAGAATTAACCGTACAAACCGGATTGGCTACATCAGAAAACATCACTGCATTTCTTTCCTTGTGAACCAAGCAAACAAAAGTTAAAGAAAAGCTGCTTTGTATTGTCAATTATTTCTGCAGAAGGAGATACTTTTATCATTAGTTTGGTTACATCATACTGTGAGGATCAAACGCGCACATACTCTGGCAGGGTGAGGACCAATGAATAGAAAAGTTGCTGGGGGATCAGATCCTCTTTTTTATATATATCACTTCCATCGCTGAGGCCTGTGGCTCCACAACACACACATTAGGAGAAGATCACACAGCAGGTGGGGAGGCCTCTGCTGTACTAACTGTCATCAGGTGACTCTCTGTAGCTTCAGCGGTGGCACATCCCAGCAGGGGACACTGCTGATTGGTGACTACGCACACAACAATATCGCCTGTGAACCCATTGCTTTATGACCGCCCCAGCTTTGATGCAACATCTAATTGGCCGAGATGAACTGTTGCTGTGGCAGCTTGAGGCCCAGCTCCACTGTACACCAGTTCACACAGTCACTTTCTGCATTTAATTAGGTCCCCTTTGCCTCTTGTGTATTTGTGTGTACTGTAAGTGTGTGTGCACAGTATAACAGTGTATCTGAATCCATGTTTTAGTTCCTCTTTTGTATGTCAGTGGTCACTTCTTGTTATGTGTTGCAACATTTAAAATGGTAACTCCTTGTTTGCTGTAAACAAGAAGAAAGGTGCAATTAAAATTCATGTGAAAAATTAAGAAAAAGTAAGCACAGAGAATAATTGTCCAGCCTGGTTTAAGTTGGAGAGGCTTGGATCGTTATTCCCTGGTGGTTGGATTTCTTAGTTACGAACACCGTTCATGGTAAAAGCGACCAGTTTGGACATTGACAGGGTGCGTTCAAGCAGAAGAAAGAGTGAAGGGTGTCATAGAGGTTTGTTTTCACAGACCCTTCACTTCTCAGCATTTGGCGATGGGTCTGGAGCCTGTTGTCACCGCGGAGAGGCTGTGTGAGAGTGTCGCTTTGTTTAACTTCCTCTCAGTGCAGAAGAAACCAGCAGGGCCTGGTAATGAGTCTGCAAACAGGACTCACAAGGAAAGGATCCAATGCACGCCGTTGCTAATTGCAGCGAGAGACAGCAATGTCGTAGTTGTCACTTGAGCTACGGGTTTACTTTCAGTGGATTTAAAGATGTAATCCATCATTTTATTATTGTGATAAGCAAATAAATAATACAAAGCAAATAAGTCATGCAAAATAATAGAAGGGCTTTGCTAACATGTATGCACATTAGTCCATAGTAGTGACATTAAATTTGTGTCTGCAGTGATATTTACATTCCAACACACTTTTTTTTTTTATCAGAAACAAAGGGCAATTTCCGAAGCTGTGCTGCTTTATTTGCATAAATGTGAAGGAACACCTCAAAGTATCATGTGTCTCAGCTTGTGCTAAACTCACCAGTGCACAATGACTGATTATGGTAAATTACTATCCCTATGCGAGCTCCAGAGAATCCGCTCTTAGTGCTGTATGCAGCCCTGAAGCAGGGGAAGAGAAATTGTTCCGCCCAAGTACCATAAAACAGATTGGAAGCTCGGCACTGTGAATTAGCTGCACAGGAAGCCCCCTAAACCCCTTGTTTTATTCATGAGCGTGTAGGCTATCGGAGTCTAAGAAACCCCTGTGGTCTCGCCCGCTACATCAAGGTTGCATGCCGCGTCCATGGAAGGTTGCTTTTTCTTTCCTTTATACGTGCCATGCTGATGCCACATTGAAAAGCATCTGAGATTAACAGCTACTGTTATCAGGAGGTATATAAACAAAATCTTCAGAGATCAATCAGACAGCTATAGTGAAAGACTTCAATGAGTGAGCTTTCATTCAACTCAAAGAATCCCGCTTGAAACGTCTGCAAGTTACATTTTGGGGTTCCCAGCTTTTGTTCGGGCAACTAGGAGAAGACGGGGTGAAGAAGGCGAGTGGAGGAACTTTGCACAAATGTTGAGCATGTGTATTGTTACTGGTAATCCCTCGGAAATTGAAATTGGGAGAGGTGGCGCCTTCTATGTGAGAACGATGCATATACACACATAGAGCACCACTGGAGGACTCCAGAGACTGAGGAGAGAAGTTGGTGGTAGCCACAGGGGGTAGCCAAGTGAGAGGGAGGCAGAGGCAACATCTGTCAAAAGTAAAGAAAATGGAAGGAAAAAAAACAAAAAACAAAAGAAAAAAAAAACACTCCAGTTAACAGAACAGTTTTTTTTTGTTACAGCTTCACAGTTTAGCATCTAGCATAGCAACAAATACTAAGATCATTGCTTCAGTTTAGTCCACAGAAAAATGAAACAAGCAGAACATGGATGCAACAAGAACAACAAGGAGGGGATCAAAACAGACATTATTTCAGGATGGTCCGCTCATAAGCCTTCTTTAAAGTTTGAAAAATACCTACAACTATTTCTATAGGACAAACTAAAGAGTATATGAACACTGCCACAATGTTTTCAAAGCTAATTTTTTTTTCTTAAAGTAGCAGATAAAGTTCTGAAATTAGCCAGCAATGATTAGAAAGCATGCTTTGATACCTGGATTCCCATTTTAACAGGCATGAAATTAGATACTGTATAAGCAACTTACTCTACCAAAGAGAGGGGGATTTAGATGTTTATTATGCTAATGAACAAGCAATAATAAGGGAGTTGCAGTATGACAATAATTACCCAGCAGGAGACCATTTAACATTTTTTTATTCCCCTCGAGAGCCATTAAATGTATCTCACAATGTCAAGACAGAGTATATGTAGAATTCAGAGCTATTTCCTTGTTTACTTGGTTTGTCCCTGTGCCAGCATCTCCTAATTGTCCTCTCTGAATTTAGCAACTTGGTCTCTCGTCATTACGGTGGCACTGAAGTCCTAATGAGTGAAATTGTTATCTGAAAGATGGCCCCCTTTTTCCCTGCTGCAAAAGCACATTAGATCCAGACAGCTCATTTCCATTCCCCCTGTCATCTCTCTAGAAATGACGTGCAGTGCTTGAAACTGTTTATTTCCAAATTCAGACCTCCTCCGCGGCAGCCATCGGCTTCAATTACCAGTTTTTCCTGAGCGGAGCCATCAGGCAGCCTGACACTGAGGTCCAACCTAATTCCCACCTTCTCCAAAGTCAAGAGCATAATGTGCAGATAAAAAAGGTGGAAAATAGCCCGTCGCTCATTAGCATGCAGCGCCCGCCTGTTCATTTGCTTGCTGCGAATGAAAGTTCTGACACTCAGCGCCTTGTGCAATACGAGAATAGTCCTCTTCAGACTGCCTCATGTCCTTACTGCCTCGGAAAGGTCATCGGCATAGGTGTGCGCTCACCAACCTGGCTCCCTGCTCTTCATTGGCATACCTGGGAGAGGGGTTAGCAAAGGGGTATTGATTCAGGGAGAACCTCATTACCTGCTGAATCAACATATTATTGCCATGTTTCACCCAGTCGAATTGTTTACAAGTGTTTTTAGTGCGGGCAAAAGCCTGCTCAGGTGGGCCACGACCGCATTCATTAGTCCCTGACCCTGGTGATTATGTGTTATCTGATAGGCTGCTCTCTGGCTTGGCTGCATGAACAGGGCTACTGGCCTGCCTTGGCCTGGACCCATTACAACCCGACTCTTTCACTCTCAGTTATTCTCTCTCTCTCCTGCTCAATCCCTGTTTCCCTCACTCTGTCCTCCCTATGAATGTATCCATTAGCCTGGTGATGTGTAAATTGTTTTCACCTGCACTGCGGGCAGATGGGGAGCAGTGTCTCTGTCGTGATTTCCTATGCATGAGCTTTCTAATCAGCAAGAGAGTAAGATGATTCCCCTGCTTCTTGCTTGAAAAAGGTGAGCTTGCGTGAGCATGCACACATACATTGCAGGCACACCTGTTCTCTCACTGGCAATTTGCAATCAATATGCAAGCTGTGTTGTGGGGATATTGGTGCAGTGGTGGTGGTGATAGGGTTCATTACTGGAGCTCACCTTACACAACTGTGACTGCTCAATACTGAAGAGAGGGCCTGGGCCTGAATTGATCCTTACCCCCTACCATTCCCTATTTTAACTCAAATTGAAGGATAATTTGATCTGGAAGAATAAAACTGCATAAGCGCAATGACTTCCAATACTAATGTGAAGTAAATGTGACCCATGGAACAGCCAGATGATTTCCCTCATGCAAACAAGTAAAGCATTTTCTAAGGTCTTAATGTGCGCATAATATGTGCCTTCTAAGCCTCCACTGGAGGACTGTGTCAAATGGGCCATCCAGGACTAGATTGGTGTGAGAGCAGGTGCTCATTTTGAACTCTTTCTTCAGGCATGCTGAAATATCCACAGATACTGACAGCATGCATGTCAAAACTAAAGCAGCAGGATGGTAATTATAACATCTAATATATATGTTTTTTGTTTTCAAAATGGTATATAAACAGTTTTTGCAATCATACTGAAAGTTGTGTTCAGGAAAGGGTGGCTACTACTAATAGCCTTTTCACTTTCCTTAAGCCTGTGCTGGCAAACACAGAGGTGAAGGGGCACAGTCTTAACAAGGCCAAGCATCAGTGTTACCAACAAGGCCCTTGACAGGAGCAAACAGCGAGCTCTCACTGTCAAACATCTGACCCAAACAGCAAGCAGCCCTCATGAATCTCATCATCTGAAAACCACACACACCAATCGTATTTGCTTCTGCCTGTGACACCATTTCTCTTATCCGCTGTCGGTCAAACTCAAAGCTCAAACACTCAAGTCAAAGGGATGAATAATCCTCACTGTCTCTGTTGCTCACTGCTAAGATAACACTCTACAAATGACAGTAAGAAAATATAACAATAACCGGAATTTACTAACAATGTTACAAAATGCGTGAAAAGAATTGATATTGATATTAATCAATTGATATTATTATTAATTGATATGAATTGAGTTGCTAAGCATACAATGGATGCTAACAAGAACACAGTTATGTAATAAATTAATTGGACATTGGTTAAGGCTTTTTAAAGAGGCCATTTCCCATGGGGGGGGGCAACTTATTGTGGATTTCAATGGTCGGGAGAGCGCATACTGTACTATTCAAGATTTTAAAGATGAGCAGTAAGACTAAAAAATCAATATGAAATATAGCAGGAAAACATTGAAGGATGGCTCATCCCCGCTTTATTTCATCCAGGTAGTGAGACCAGCTGCAATATTAATTAAATTAAATTATTCAGTTATGAATAGGAAAAAGCATACAAAACTTTTTGTAAGTCAACATCTGAAATGAATTACTTGCTTTTTAAGAAAACCATGAAACAAAAGAGAACAACATGTTTGACTGGAACATAAAATCATTTGATTAGAATTAATTATTACTACAAGATTCTGGGTAGTCAGGCAAATATTAGCTGAGGATTCCCAATACTTGAAACAGCAGTAATGAAAGAAATAAGGGGACTAAATATAAAGTAGCATGTACATTAATGGTGTATCAATACATCAGTGCATCAATTCAAAGATTAAGCAGCCAAAAGAATCAATCCAAGTTGAAAATATCAACCAAACATTATGATAATACTTTATAAAACATAAACAGGATCTAAGACTGTACTACCTGTACTACGACTAAGTTCTGAAAATATTTTCTATGAGAGTAGAAGGTAAGGTTTGAGAGTAAGGTTTACAAAATCACCTTCCCTAATGTACACAAATCAAAATGTGTTCTTTCAGTTTTTTCATATTATGTTTTATAAAGTATTATCAT
>JBBDHI010000021.1:6642733-6655578 GCA_037177115.1 Craterocephalus stercusmuscarum
AATCCGTTCAAGTAAATCAGGAAATCAGTGACTGTGTTAAATGGATTGCTGGCTCTTGAATAAAATCTAATCAAAATTGTTGTGTGACAGTATTTGTGGTACAGAACTGAAAGTGGCCTTGTGTTATACCACAAGTAACGTAGGGGACTAAGGAGTTATACAGAGTGACTGAAAAGCTTATGTTTGAGCTACTTATTTAATGAACTAAGTGCTGAATCCTTTATGCCAACCTATAACTTTATGAAGGAAAAGCCGCACTTAAATCTAAAAGAACTAAAACTGAATAGTTCCCCCAAGGGTTCACCATAGTGGACCATGAGTATGTCAAAATGGTTGGCAAATTTTTGAGATGAGGCCAATGCCCAAAAGGAAGAAAAAAAAATCAGGGGAGGAAAAAGCAAAATGGAGAATGAATCCACTCTGCATCACAAGGCGTGCATGTGTTAACAATAAGCCACTGTCATTAGACCTGGGATTCTTTGTTTAAACCACAGTGAAGCATTGTGCTCTCAGACAGCTCTCGAAACTGCCCTGATGTTTATTCAAATAACCAACAAGTGTAGCATCAGGGTGAATCTGATTTCCTTGCTTCAACTTTGCAATAAAGGAGCAGGAAAAGAGAGAGAAAAAGTTTAATTACTGTGTTTTAGCACAGTTTAACACACCCTCTTGGTGTTCAATTTCTTCTTAAGTTGCAACCAAAAAAGGCAAGCACTGGAAACTAGCTCCCCTCAATCCCATTCTATTTGGTCAGCTTTCTTTTCCATAAAATTATGAAGGGGATTTGTTGCAGCTTTTCATCCACTTGATAGCACTTAACTAATTGCTGTCCCCTCATAGACAAAAACACACTCACAAAACATGGGCACACAAATAAACCATACGCAGGCACGTGTGTGTGTGCACCTACAAGCATAAAGATTTGACTGTCACTTTTTAAAAAATCACTTTAATAAAGGAATAAGACCTATTTTTGAACAGATAGTTCTAATATCATTGTCAGGATACGTTAATCTCTTTAAATACAACAGTAGGACAATCAAACTACAGCGGTGCAAACTTTGAGTGCCTATCGTGCCAATCATAAAAGCCCTGTCGAATTTCTTCCACTAGCGTTATCAGCCAATTACAGAAACAAGTGACCATTGAATTTGTACATGAAACTAGAAAGCTTTTGCACTCTGATGCAGAATGCTCACTGGAAAAAAAATTGTCAGACCTTAATTTTGCTATTTCACATGGAGTCACCTGAGCTCTGGGCAATCAATGGGCTTTAACTGAATGGAAGCACAATGGCATTGTGAATGTCAAAGTGTTGATTAACGTCACAAGTCTCCAACATTTTTTGTAAATGCTAACCAGAGAGAGAGCCATGAATGAATAAAAAAATTCAGACTTAGTTCATTTTAAACATGCAACAATAGGAAACTCCTACGCCTTTTTTCTTCACAGATGAGGACTGAGCTTTTTTTTTGTTAACCCCAAACACAGCCTCAGTATCGAACCATGAAAGCCAAAGCGCTGCAAACAGTCACAAAAGACAGATAAACCCAACGCCACAGAGAGGTGAGCCAACTGTTCCAAGTCTTGCACAAGGGGAAAAGAAAAAAAGGAGGGGATGGAGAAGATAATTTAGCATTTGTGTAAGCTGTTTATCAAATTATTAACTGCACAGATGTTTCTGACTAGCTAGGGGCTGAACATGGGCTCTGCCAGGCAGGAGAACAAAGGTCTGAAGGATTGAATAGAGATGTGCACTGAATATCAATTTAATTTACTAGGTGCTAATTCTCATGCAAATTTTGACCTCTGTTAGGGCATATCAATGGCCATACACATTGTATTTCTTAAGAGGAGCAGCAGGGGAAAACAGTGCAGACACCTTGCATACAACTACAAATAATAGAAGTATGATGTTCACAGTGCAGCCATTTATGGTGTAAGATTTGAAAGAGTTTTAGTGATAAAAACTCCAAATTACATCATCAAAATATAGTTTTGCAGAATTTGGACTATTTTTTAAATAGTGCTTGGAAGGAGCTTTATTGAAGATAGCTCACTGTGAGGTGCAAATTAAAATTCTTTAAGGAATATGTAGATATTTTTGTGTAGAAATGAACAAAATGCTTCGGCATTGTATTCCATTTGCACTTACCGGGTTGTTCTGCTTAATTTCGTGCTGCTTCTTTCCCTGTGTTATGTATATCTGGATAACAGACAAAGAATATTGTTTATATTCTGCACCACAATAATCAAGAGTGCATGGTCGATCACAGGCACACCAACCTTGGCTGAGCTCAGCTGGAACAGCGTTGCTGCAAGTCTCATTTTCTTCATCACCTCCAAAGTACTGCCTTTCAGCTCTTCTTAGGGCAAACAAAAAACCTGGCAACAAAATCAATTATACATGCAGCAGGCAAACAATGGGATTTATTTCACAACAAATAGCCTCATAAAAAGATGCTGAATAGTGTGGATTTGCATTAGAAGGGGACGACAAAACTCCACAGTTCAACAGCTAAAGAGCAATTTGATGGGGCTGGAATTGTGGAAATTGGTTGATTGGGATGTGCATTTGGAAGGGCTGTCAATTTCAGAATCCCAGCATGGACAAGTAGTGTTGTGGCTCTGAGAAAATGACAGGCTGCAGCAAAACATGACATTTTGACAACTGTCAGTGATGAACTTTGATAAGAGAAGATGAGATCAGAGGACGATACAGTGCCATATGACCAAATTAGACATCAGATCAATCTATATCTGACAAAAAGGGAAAAACTTAATAAACAAAAGACAAAGAAAGATTTCTGATGGCTGGTATTTAGCAAGATCAGGCTAAAGCCTATGATAATCAAAAATGACATTTACATGGATTTGAAACTTTAAAACATTTAAAACCGTTTAAGTAAGAACTCAGTCAATACTTACTTATTTTTTTCTGATGGTAACACTAACAACATTGTTACTGCTATTAAATATCTGCACGTAGTTTGTCCAACTAGTCAATCCTGGTAAGATGTTCTAGTACTAGTTTAGTCCGCTGTCGCACCACGTGCTCTCTGTGTTTACCAGCAGGGATTTCTGGGAAGCGGTGCTCATGGTAACGACCGTAAACACCATCCTCCCCCCCCCCTACTCCTTTTTGGCTTAGCGGCAGCGCCAAAGCATGCGAAAATGGCCAGCTTGGGTCGCACCGAGGACAATTACTACGAAAAGATTACAGCGATTCAGCAAAGCATGTCTAAAAGGTGAGGCTCTTTATTTGTTTTTCGACAGGAACACGGCCCGGTTGAGACCACGGGCTTGCGTTATTACATCCACCGCATGCTACGGTCCTTCTGCCGCTAGCTACTCGGCGAAGGTAAACCTTTAGCTAGCCGATACAGTAGCTCATAGCAGTCGTGTTGCGGTGGTTCGTGAATGGAAATAAATTTAAAGTTGACCTCATTTGGGAATGAGTCTTTAACCAAAGTGTCCCTGAAGTAAGCATGTTTGAATCATTACAACTTGTCAAGCGGTTTCTGGATTAACAAACGCGCTGTGGTTTGTAAAATTGATCCGGCAATTATGCTAATAATTAGCACCTAAAACCATCGTGTTTGCAATGATAACATTGTGTATGCGTGGATCAGTTTTTTATTATGTGTGTACAGGGAAAAACGAAGGCTTGAGCTGGAGAGGGAACTGTTTTCTTATTCCAGATCAGATAAAAGAATGTAAGTTTTGTTTACTATTATATAACAAACAATTTGATTTAAAATCTTACTTGATCAACAATTTGTTTTTTAAAATAAACTGTATTTATTTATCAATCATATACACAGTCATGTTAAGCAAAACAGGTGATCTCTTTTTTATGTTATTTCTGTGCTCCATTGTGTGGTATTTTGTGGATTTATGCAGAAGATATCATTTTAACTGTCACTGTAGATTTACTTTCATAAATATTTACATTCCAGGTCAAAACAGCAAAGCTCACATTGATAGAAGAGTTGAGAACAAGATTTAAATTTAAATCATATTGTGCTTAACCTTTTCTTATGAGAAGTCTACCTCTTATTTTTTGACAATGCACTTATACGCTGTTGAATAATGATTCTCCTCTGCCTTCAGCTCACAGATAAAGTGTTCCAAACTGCGCAGTTATCTCAAAGAAATCTGTGACAGGGAAGCACAAGCGAAAATGAGAAACCTTGAGCTTCAGAGAAATGTGGAGTGCATGGAAATTAGCATGAAGGAATATAGTCCTGACCATGGCCCCCTGCAACAACAAAAGGTATTACACACATTCACAGAGACAAGCACACACAGATTCACAGCAAAATGTTTCATTTGTTCAGTGGCCTTGTTTTTCTCTTCATGGAAAACTGTTATAAGTGGGCTTTAAAGTCCACGTCCACAGAAGCAAATTTTATACATAGATCATATATCGTCGATATGCTGTTACATTTGCTTGTAACAGCTTGATGTGACAGTAGTAAACACTCTAACTGCAATTTATCACCACAAGCAAATGAACAAGGGACAAAACAATGAGCCAGTCAGATTGTCACTTTAAACTCAATGACAGTGCTTGACAGCTTAATATTAAATTAACAAAATTGGCTAATTATGACTCACTGAGTTAATTGCTCAATATAGAGACTCTGAAGTGCTCCAGAGGTTTAGTCATTGTCTCCCCTCAAGCAGTTGGTTTATTTCCCTTGATGTTTTGAGTCCTGCACATTTGCTGTTATTTTCATTGTCCTGTTGCACTTTGTGTCCATTTTATCGATTCACTCCAGTGTTTTTCTAGTTGAATTATGATGAATCTCGTGCAATTAAAATCAGCATCCTTTCTCAAATAGACAATGTACACATATTCAAATTTGATGTTTTTTTATTTAGTAGAATTTTCAAATTGAAATAAAAAACATCGAAGCTGGATTTTGTGCATATAGGTGTGAATGTGTTGGATTAAGGCAGTCAATCTGCCCAATCAGATAAAGGCTAAGGAGGATGTCAGCAGCGACACAGGGCACACTCACTTGGGAAAACCCTTTGTGATTGACTGTGACAGGCTGATCCTTGATGTTGTCACTTTTGGTTTCATTCCTTTTGCATTTACACTATGTGCAGATAATGTTGAGCATATGGTGTAAACCAAAGGATTTACTTATGTTTGCATAGTGTATAAATTCATACATACAAGTTAAATATAATATGCAATTGTTTTATATTCCCTGTATCAAATGTTTTTTTTTTCTTTTTTTTGTAGGCTGACTTTTTAAAAAACATTTCCAGTTTTATTGAAACAAGAAAGAAAATGGAGCCAGACACGGAAGCAGCAAAGGTAATGTTGTATCTCAGTCATATAAATGTGTAAAACTGTGGCAATTATTAGATAAATGTTTAAAATGAACAAGAATAGATGTGCATCCTTTTTGTGTAGTGAATGCACTTTCCATGGTGGATAAAGGCTTGTTTCTTTTTCATGCAACATCCGTCTTTTTTAAAATGTTTACAAGGTTTATGCAAATTCTCGTTCTATAAATCTGTGTTTTCAGGTTTAGTACAACAAAGAACAGAAGATATTATGCCTGGTAAATCTGTTGAGGAGTCTACATTTAAACTGTGTATCTGTAATAGCACAGGTGTCTAATCCTAGCTGGTGCATCTGTACAAGCAATGTAGTTCAAGCCCATAGCTGCTTTCTCCCTTCACTTAAAGCAGTTAAAGCTCTTTTAGATGAAATGTCTAAGACATCTCATAATAACTTGGAGCATGCTGTCTAGAGCAGTCACTTGTAACTGTGTGCAAAAAACCCCTCAGCCTGTCGATATTGTAATGAGCAAAATGGTACCGTCACTCCATTATGCATACAAGCCATTGGCTGGCAGTGTGCATGTCCCTCAGGCTGCAGCATTCATTAAGGGAAGCTTACCGGGCTGAAAGCTGGAGACAGATGATAACGGGATATGATTTTCATATTTAATACATTCCTTGGAAGAGCACACGCGTGCCGCAGATTGATAGAAGAATCAATTGCTACTTTAGTGAAACACTTTCTACTTTGCCCTGCAGCTACCGATGGAATCACTCAGCCAAGAAATTAACTTTTCCTCTTTTTTTTACCTACTTTGTGGATCTGCTGGGCAGGCTGCATGGTTTACAGTGAATGTTATTAAGCAGCTAACTGTTTGGTATTTAAGACGCTTATCAGAAAAGAAACAGAAGCCATGCTTTTTGTTATTATGTTTGGAGGGAGGCTTTTTTTGCTTCCCTCTCTCCCCCCTTGGTGACATTGCAGACATGAATCAAAACTTGTCTAAAGGATTTCTAATAAGATTAAAAGTTAAAACATTGATCCGAGACATTCCACTGAAAATGTTGAGAAAAGAATTTTGACCTTGGCCCAAATAAGCTTCACTTATTCAAAATTGTAAATAGGATATTTAGCATACTTGAATGAATTGCATTTCTTGTAATAAAGAAGTGATTAAATTTCATGCTTAAAAGAAGCCATATCCATGGCAGTTTAATATTATTTTTATGATACGATAGATTATTTAGATGCCAAAGTAAAGTGTTTTGTTATATCCACAGGTAGAATCTATGCAGAGACAGTACCAGGAGATCAACGTCTCTCACACATCGAAGAGTTTCACACAGGCGCCAGTGAACATTTTTATGGAACACCAGACTTCCAGAGGGTCTGATGCTGAAGCTGGCACCACAAGTGTACACTCACACCGAGCGCTGCATCGTTCACCCAATCGCAGTGTGCACTCCCGCGAACGTCTACCAAGTGGCCTTTTGAAGGACTTCAGAGTTGGCGGAGAGGATGCCGCCAGCAAGCGAGCACATTTATCAGATGACATTTCAGGCTCAAATGATTCCCCTGACGGCTGTAATTTGAGTGACAAACATGAAAGAATGCTGAGGCTGCTCCCATCTGTTCGTGCCTTAACAGTCGCAGCTGGCAGTGTGGCTTTTGGAAGTGATGATGAACAGGAAGCTTCACCTCTGGTGACCTTGACGGGGCCTGAGAAGAATCCATCTCCCAGCAACTGTGGCTCATTGAGGGCTAAGAATTCCCTTGCAGAACACGCTGACTCCCAAGAGGTAGCTCATGAGCCACCCATAATGGGAGATGAAGAGAGAGGTCTTGGCCATTTGATGCCTGAAACTACTTTTGGAAAAGAAGCTCAAGAGAAACCAGGTTTGCTGTGATATTTTTTGCTTAATACCCAGTATTTTTTATTCACCTTTCCTTAAATTGACAGCTTAAAGTACTTTATTTCACCTTTTGGAAGATTTTGAATAAGCCAAGTGACACTGTGTGGTGTGTTTACAATCAGGTAGATGTGAGAGCATCACTTCTCAGAGTTCTGATGTGGAGTTGTCAGAGAGCAGTGTAAGTGACCTGACAATATCTTTGACTCAATCTGAACTGGAGGAGAATCTACCAGAAGATGTGCCACCTGAGAGGAATTCTTCCAGAGGGAGGGATGATCACAAACAGGACTCTCCTGAATCATCAGTCCACTCTAATGGGTCTGAGTTACACAGTGAATCTTCAACACCAGCAGTGACTTTGGAAAGGTACTGTATTTGTGACTTAAAAGCTCTTTTTTGATTTAAAAAGTGGATCATTTGACGAAAAAACCACCAGCTTTTACTATAATGTGACACATGCCCTTTTTAGATTTCATACAATGTTGTCAGTATTTCTTCAAAGTTTTAAACTGAGCAAGTAAAGAAAAGGAGAATGTTCCGCTTGGCCACGCTGAACCACATAGGGCTGTTAGTGATAGTGGATAAAAACACCACACAGTCCTTGCGACCATCATGCCTAAGGCTGACAGAGGATTGTAGGAGTCACGGTCCATGCCACCCTGTTCTCTGTAGCTCTGCAGCGGTTGTGGTGGTGGCAGTGATGCATCTTATAGGGAGAGCTCAGGACCTGTCCACAACAATATTGCTATAATCCAAGATAATGCTGTGACGGAGCAATTTTCTGCTTGAGAGACCTCAGGAAGTCCCCAGTGGAGGAGGAAATTTGTGGCACCATAGAGTGTTCTGGAGGGTGGGCATGTGGACAGCACTTACAGCCACAAATCCTTAGCGTGATGATGGCCTCTGAGTTGAAGGATCACTTTGGATGAGGTTAGAGCCACAGAAAATCCCATGTGAACGTCTGCACACGGCGCCTCTGCTTTTTCCACACAATGTACTCTGTTTTATGAGTAGGAGCTCTAGTGCTTTGCAAGAAGAACTTTTATTTGGTTTGCATATTCTCAAGGATGACGCTGGTGTTGAATTTCTGTGTTGTGTTTGCCCTTCTTTGGGTGGCATTACGCTTTATATTGTGCCACTAAATGCATGTTTGTTTTGTCTTTTTCGGATTTAAATTAGTGGGCAAGTACACATGCTCACAAAACTGGCATTTAGTAGAAAAAAAAAATTCAGTGAAACTTAGGGATGGAACATGCCTTACCCCTATCTCATAAGAAATTAGTATGTTCTATGTATGTATCAAAAATGGCTTGAAGGGGTTTTCTTTTCTCCAAGTGTAGCACTATATTTATGTTTGGTCTACTATATTTCTCATGGTCTGACTCAAAGAGGAGCTGCGGTTAACCTATGTCGGGGAGGCGATGGTGGGGGCTGCCAGTTTCATTGTTAACACATAGCGCTTCTCTGTATGAGAAGCAACCCGAAGGCTTTGATGTAAGGCTTAGAGAGCATCCAGTCTCTATCCTCTCCCTCTCTCTCTCTCTCCCTTAAGGTTAGAGTTTATATCGCTCCCTACATTCAGCTCACAGTCAGGAAAAAACAAGCCTGGACAATTCATTAGATTATCCCATTATATTTCTCCTCCAGCATGTACAGAGTGAGTGAGACTGAAATATTGTCTGAGTTTATTCTCCGAGACAATTTATAATGGCCTCAGTGCATCCCGCTCGCAAATAAGCTCACTCTGGACTGCACACTGTCTTCTTCTTTTTCTTTTTTTTAATTTTTTGTGACAGCATGCCATTGTGTTAGTAAAGAAAAGTATGCTAAAATGCCATTATAGCATTGTAATGGTTGTCAATGTTTGCAAGTACGTCTTATTAAGGATCTTGAATGATGACAGTTTGGTAAGACATATCCCATATTTAGTCCAACAGTCAGTGCAGACAGTATATTGGTACTATTTGTAGTTATATTTCTCACTTCCTTTGTGTGTTATCGTTGCTCTCAGTGCGAGCACGATGAGATTCTCCTGACACCAATCACTCAATTTTGAGGCCATTCTGTGTGGTAAATCACCCTGGAGCCAGTACTGTATGCTGTAGGGCAATATTGCTGCTGACCTCTTCCTCCTGACTAACAATACGCTCCTGATGATGTCGACATGCAGACAACAGCAGCATCTAAAGTGAGGTTAGAGACCTTGACATGAAAGCTGACAACAATACAAATAGAGAGGCTTGCAGAGAAAACACAACTAATTCGCTTTCTCCCTCTTTAAAGGTCTCTTTTTGAAGAGCTTTTATAAATAAAGTGGGAAGAGAAAGATGACTATTTCAAGGCCCACACTGGTGATAAGGGAAAGGGAAAAAAATGACAGAGTCTTTGCATGTTCTACCTTTTGCCTATTCTACTTCAGCCACACTGAAGAGGACTTGGCACAGATGGATTGCACACTACAAAATGTCATGGATATAATTCAAGCTGCCAGCTTAATCAGGATGTTACCAGGAAACAACCTGCAGAAAAGAGGGAGCAATTGTTTGCTGACCCCTAACCCAAGAGCCCATTACAGATTGTCATAAATTCTTTTTTGGCCTCTCTTTATGGAAGGCGGCTCAGGATCTCTCGGCTTGGGGTTTCTGGGAGAATTCAATGAGGGCCACCCAGAGCTTAATTCTCAAGAAAGAGATGGATTCTCAATATCCACATGCATTAGGCATCCATTTCTCATTTTGTACCCTCACACAGGACCAGATTAAAGTGTAAATCTCTCAGCAAAAGAAATCATCCAGAGGCCCCTCTTTTTTTCCTTCTTTTTTTTTTTGGAATCATTTTCTGTCCCCTTTGTATGAGACAGTGCCAGTATTTTTATTACTGTTCAATTTTGCCAATTACTTAAATTGAACATTAGTTTTTAAAAAATAACTTAGACAAAAGTGGTGCCATGTGTCATGTTGTAACTTTACTGCAACAGACAGCTAATAGAAGTTCTTGTTTCTGAGTGCCAGCTTTCTTGTGCAACCTGTTATTACACATGGCACCTTCAACAGACACTGAAAAGTCTTGAAAACGTGCCTTGTGTCCATCGAATCTTAATGCCCAGATTCTCCTGTGGTCCTTGAGTACCTCAAGGAAATTGCCCGGAAAAATGTATCAAAGATTTGTAGATCAAATACCATAATTTCTTTTTCTTTTTTTTTTTATTTTTCCAAATAGCAGGCCTATTGATCACATGACCTCCTCCACTTTCATTTCCTTTCAGCACACTAATGGGTAATGGTGTTTTTTCAGCATCTCTCTGGAAGGATTCTTCAATCTGCTTGACAGCATTGAAGGACGCCTCCACAGCGAGCAGACCCGTGTGTATGGGGATTCTTCATTAGATGGCAGACGACTCAATAGAATTATCAGGTAGATCCTTCCTGTCTTTCTCCAAAGTTTGCAATTTTACCTTTTCCCTTTCTAAATGAAATGCTGTGTAAATTCATTTAATGCCCATGGAGCAGTTTGTGCAGATGAGGAAAACATATTATCCTTCTGCTAAGGGCTCTCACGTTAGATTAAGTGTCATCATCATGAGGCATGCATCTTTATTTCTGAGGGGTTATCAAACACATGGGATTGTTATATTAACCGCCCAGCTGAATTGTTATTGGTAGTCGGAGTGATAGAGGATGAGGAATGTTTCATTTCACTGGGCTTATTTTTCGTACGGTTTTTATACTTCGTAGCGTGATTAATTTACCGTAATAGCAGCTCCTGTGGTGAAGCATAAAAGAATAAATGTCTAGCAGAGGCAAGCGTTTTTTCCCTCTTTTTAGACCCAGTATATACTTATCCCCATCTGCTCAGTATAAAAGTGACCATTTTGTGTCATGACCCTCATCATATTAGTTGCATTGGTGTGTTTATTTGTTTGGTGTGTTTGTGTGTGTCTGTCTGTGGGATGACCTGCGGGCTCAGCCCAGGCTTCACAGAAATAGCTTACTGCTCTCTATGTATTGGGCAGCCTTTGTGACGATGGAGCGGGCTTGAATGAGGAGGACCTTGAAGCATGTGGAGCAGTTGTCCTTCATGAGCTTCAGAGGTTGTCATGGAGCACAGAAAAGGGCTGCCTGCTGCCACAAGATCTAGTGTATGCACATAACACTGAGCCTAATGAAATAAGGTAAGTGTTCTGGTTTCCCTGCGAACCCAAATCCAAGAAGGGTTTTTCTTTTTTTTTTCTTTGATGTTGTTTATTTGGATTTTTTTTTTGATTAATGATATTTGCTGAAACTAATTTACATTTGAATTATTTTTATAAAGCTGTTCTTTGTTGTATATAGCTATAAAATATTGTAATCTTTTTAAAATAGTCATTATTCTGTTTAAACAATATTTTAAGTTGGTGATAATTGCAGTGGAGTACTTCAGAGCAAAATCATCAATGCTCTAAGAGCAACAGAGGTCAACAGATGTTTTGTTTTTTTTCTTACAGTAAGCAAACGGGCTTACAGTAAAAGTGAAATAATCCTTTCAGACAGAATGTTGATAGTGTCATGTTCATTTTATTTATTTTATTTATTTTCTACCAGACCCTAAGGAGGGGTCGCTTACAGACAGCAGTTACTATGAAATTGCATGCTACCATTTGATCCAGTTTCCCTTGTCCACAAATGTAAAAGGTCATCTTTGGTGTCACCTCATACGGTAACACTGTATGGGTGAATGTCATGAGTAAATTAAAATGCCCTATCTGCGACTTCCAGTCCTTTGGATAATGAGTAGTTATACTGTGAGCCAAATCCATGCTCTGCTTCACTACTCTATTGATTTCACTGAGACCTTTCCAGTTACGCTCAATTCTAAGAGACACATCCAGCAGTGTCGCTCTTTTTCCTCTGGATATGCCTGTTGGCTGACCTCCACCTTTTATCCAGCTTTGCAGCCCAAGGTTATATCACTTAGTGTTACCGGGAATACATCACAAATTCATATTTTCTAAATTGTTTAAAGGTGACACATAAAACAAACCTTTTCAGAATGTGTTTTCAAAAAATGGAGCTGAACAAATATATCATATTCCTGTTGTTTTGGTTCAGTTTTCCTTCATTCTTTGTTAATCAAAGAATTTTTCCTCTGTATGAAGGTACGATTGTGACTTATTTTCATGTTTCTTACTGTGTACTCAACGAGAAAGCCTCTCTTTCTTTACTTTCAACCCAACCCCCACCTTCACCACAGCACCAGCCTCCCTCCTAATGCCGCTCGGCTGTGGGATCGCTGGTTCAAGCACGCCCTTGTGCTCAAGGAGCGCCGTGTCCTCAGCACTAAGCGCTTGGTCCAACTGTTCACGCCGCTGCTACTGGAGCGTCATGCCACCTACAGCCAGCAGGTAGCGTTGAAGGCAAATTCACTGCCACAGCACACACACAAAGAGAACAGACGATTAGATTCACATCCACTGACATGCAGTCCAAAAGCAACAACATACACAGTAACACAGCTGTAGCTCTCTTAGTTTGCTTTTTGATTGGTTACATTTTTAGAGCGGTCCAGCTGACATTGGCTGCGTCCCAATACACCCCCTAGCCCTACTTTTTAGCCCTACCCCTACATTTTGCGCGGTCCCGTGAAGGGTA
>JBBDHI010000021.1:6715181-6728341 GCA_037177115.1 Craterocephalus stercusmuscarum
ACTCATTTGTACAGTATGTGCTAGTATGTTGAAACCTTTAAGAGGGAACCTACCCCTAAAACAGTACGACTGAAATATCTCATAAAAATTCACAGCTTTTAGATCAGTTTGATAAACCATTGCAAATCTTTATTCCCGCAAGCATCTTAAGAAGAAAAAACAGTTTGTGGATATGAGGAACAAATGTTAAAACAACATATTGGGAAAGTCTATAGAATCTTTGTGGCGACATCTATAATTACTTCAAAATCAAAATATCAATTTGAGACCATTCTTTGTTTGATATTGTATTCACAATTATCTTCAGCCCATGAGCATGCATGCACTGGTGGGCAGGTCGTGTTAGCAAGTTAAAATGTGAGAAATGTAAATTCAATGTAACTAGAACTTAAATTCAAATTCATGTATTCTAATTCAGCTGCCATAAAGAACATTCCTTCTGACATTGCTTCTGATGTCGTTTGTTTCAAAACTTGAATTCTTGTTCCAAGGTGACATTAAGTGTCTGTAAGATTTTTTAAGAGTATTTTATAAATCAATCGCTGGAACAATCCTGTCTTTATGGCTTTGGGTTTAATTGCCATGGCAATGAATATTACCTTGCAACTATTTAAAAATGAAGGATAAATTGTCTTATTGTCACATGTGTATATCTAGAAATGTATAAGTGCTTGTGCATCAAAGGGAGAAAGAAAGTATGAGTTGAGTTCTGCTTGAGACATATTTAGTTGTTAATAGTACTCAAGCAACTTTTTGTATTTTTGTGTGAGTGGTTGCTGTATTTCTTTTGTATCTTTCATAAACATAAAATGTTCCACTCTCAGAAAATGAGCTAAATTATATGTTGCACAAATGTACAACCATGTTGAAAAGAGAATTCACAGTTGACTTCTGTTATCCATTCTCAGTTCCTCAGGATCACAAGCACAATCCCAGACATCACCAAAACCAGAATGATTGTTTTTTTTTTAATCCTTTATTTGACTCATCATACAGATGACATGTTTTTACATGGATTCAGGAATGGAGTAAAACATCTGTGAAGGAAAGAGAAATCCTGTCTGAGCTCTCTACCGTTACCTCCTGGTCAGTCTCCTCATCTTTCTGCTCACTCTGCAGATTTCATAATCTCAACATTCAGCAAAGTCAAGAACCTTGACGCTCACTTGTTCTTCACAAAGACGATGCTGCTGGGCGCTGCTCATCTGCAGCACTTTAAACCTGGTTTAAACCAACTATCACCACACTGTTTGAACTGCACTGTCAGCAAAACTGCAGCATGAGAACAGAAGCTGAAAACATATCTGTTTGTTTCTATTTCAAGACGTTATATATTCACTGACTAACTATAACTGACTTTTAAATGTTCAAATTAAATGTTATATATGATGTTTACTGTCTGTGTAACTCATTGTTATCTTAGCATTACATTCCCCTGATGCAGACTGACTGAGCATAGAAAGATGCAAGAGCATTACTTTTAAAATCAGGCATACATTCATCCATAACTAATTAGGTTAATGGAAACTATTTTGAATGTAGTCAAGAAAGCAATGGATCTGCATTTGATCTCTCTTCTTTTTTATGCATGTAAAAAAAACATTACACACAGCTGAAAGGGAATTTAAGTAGCTAAATAACTACCTGTAAAACTGCCTTAACAAAGCTGTCATCATGTTTAAATGCTGGATTTATGTAATTATTCAAATGAACCATGTTAACAAGTGTAAAAAAGATGCTGACACAATTATATTTACCAATTCAGAACAGTTTATATAAACTGCCAAATTAAAGACAAAACTTAATTCCCATGATTTATCCTTGACAAAGAAAGGAATCATGAGTATAGAGCTGATTTATTATAAAGCAATTACTGCATAAATTAACATATGAGATAAGCATTAAATCTGCAAATTGTGACAAAATTTTAGTAATTGAATGGATTGATATTAATTGGCCCTTTTTCATTTAAGTAAATAGGCTTGTTGCACACCTTTAGAAGATACCTGTTGCTGCATAAACATACTTTTTACAAAAGGATTATGTTAAGCTTTTGGACTGGACACTTCAAGAGAGAGTTGACAAAGGTGATGCTAGTCTTTTTGTAGTCGAACAAAACCTGACAGATGCTGAAGATATTCGGAAATACTGCAGGGATGTCTCTTCTTCTCAACTCCACTTGAAGCTGCTTTGAAGCTGCAGGTCTTCTGTTGCCTCCTTATTTACACCACAGATGCTGCAAGTTTTGTTAGCCAGCTTGCCGCTCACCAGGATCTTCTCATGCTGATGGTAAATTGATGTGAACCATACTCATAGATGCTCTTTCCCATTGATTTTCATTTTGTTTGTTTGTTCTTTTTGGTTGATAATTCTTTCTTTTTTTTACTTTGATTACTTTGAAACACTCCCGTTTTCAGTGTGTGTTGTGACTCTCCATCCACATGCAATCTGGGTGATTATTCCCCATTTCTATTGTGATTTTTGTAGCAACCCGCATTTTTTGTCCCCCTAAAAAAGTTTTTTAAAAGAACTCTTACAAAGATTTATTTTCTCCTCTTTTAGTCCTTTCCCACCATGCCCTACATCTTTCCACCCCCTGCTGCTAAATCTTTCTAACCCAATGAGGCCCCCTGCAGGTGCAAGCTCACTGATGCCCATCTGAGAGGATGGATAAAGATGGTAGCCTTTCAGTTTGACGTCATTCGACCCATTTTGCTCTGCTGTGCGTAGTTAACCAGAAGATAAGGATGCTGAGGCATTTTGCCGCCTGGAATGTGAGTATAGCTGAATGACTATAAAGACATGTAACGATGTAAACGAAACTCTATATAAAACATTGTACATCCTTATATTGAGTTTACAAAAATATCCTGCATGACTTGAAATATGTTTTTTAATCAATGATCAACTGGAGTATATTTGGCGGTCTCAATTGTGGTTAGGGTCACTGACCGAGAGTAGACTTTTTCTTTTTTTCTTTTTTTAAAAGAGATTTTCACTTCATCTCTATTGTTCACTTTCACTGAAGTGAAAAAATCTACCATATAGTTGTCTACCTATCCTATTGCGCCACACCGTGGAGAACCCCAGAGTTTCTCTTCCTTTGCTCTGGCCCTGGATCATTTCTGACTGAGCCCAGCAAACCGCACTAATTGCCTGTGGACTGTTTACGTCCTGTCTGGTTTGTTTTGAAGAGCGATGTGATTATGCTCTCAAGATCCATAACAATGTCATAAACCGCAATCATGCACTTAAAAGACAGTCAAGTTCGCCGGAATGTGCATTCATTAAAGAGGAAAAACAACACGTTAATTTCTGCAGTCGGTGTTTAGTTGGAGTAATTCCTAGTGATGTTATTGGCTGAAGTTGCAGGTATAAGCCACACGACGCCAACTACATACCTCTGCTTCCATCTTGTGGCGATCTGGTGCAACAATTTCCTCTCTGCGTCTTATTCCCTCCATCACTCCCCTCTCTCTTTAATATCGACACTGTGGCGAATCTAATCTGGATCTTCTTTAAGGCAATAAAACCCAGATAGCTTCCTTTAAATGAAAAGCACCGCTTATTATAGCTTTGAAATCCTCGTTTATTTGGCGATGTGCATGATAGAAAATGATTCATGTCGAGGTTCAAATGGGCAGGATGACGAAGATCCACTGTGTCCCAAGTGCATATTTCCTCAAGTATTGTATTCCAAGCTATATAATAGTGTTATCCACGCAGGTTGAACTACGCTGCACGCCAAGATGCTTGTTTTAATGTCGCACTGCTTTATCCCTTCAAGCATCCAAAAGCAATTTCCGACAAATCTGACCCTATATTGTAAAGCTGACAGTGGAGTAGCAGCCTATTATTAGGCTATATATATTTTTAGCGTGTTAATGACCACACAAAGGTGCAAAGGGATTGCTACTCAACGTAAAAGTTTGCCAAACGGGCTTTTACACAGCTAAAGTTTCTGTTTTGATAACATTTTAAGAAAACTTGACCGGGACAGGCTCGGTATTATTTGGAACTTGGATTGATTGAAATATTTAAAGACAGAGGAACCACCACCTAAAATATGGAAAATATCAATGTCTAAAATATTTCGACATTTGTAATTAGCCGATAAACCATGTCCATTGGATCATTCCATGCTTCCCAAAGCTACTGGATCATGGGTGCATCAGTCCACGAAACACCTGCCAAAATACAAGGAATCTGTTCCCATGGAAAACGTCTGCGTCCCCTAGATTACTTCATTCCCAAAAATTCAAGACGTAAATAGAAGCGTTTGCATTTACCTCAACATTAATCAGCTGTTTTGTAATTACTACAAGCTTAAAAAAAGTAACGTAGCAATAAATGGCGTGCGTAAAATTCCTACATTAAATAGTGTTCAACTATTAGGCCTACACTTTATATGCAAAAGTCCTAAATTGTGCTAAATGGTGTCAAATATTTTTTCCATACGTCCTTTTAGAATTTGGCCTATACATACCAGTTGGACTCAAAGCAAACAAGGAAGAACACTGTCTAGAATTAAAAATAGTTTTTGCGTTCTGACGGGCCACTTTTTTGGGTCAGACAATAATCACCCTTTCACTTCGGAGAATGGGGTGATAGAGCGAAAGGAGAAATGAGAAGGCTGTTGTTGGCATAGCTCTATCAAGGAAGAAGGACTCCCTGTTATGTGTGAATGGGGCTTCTTTTTTGACCAGAATAGATATAGCACGAATTTTTAATTCGTTTTTCTTTGAGAGACAACAATGCTTTATTTGAAAGCTTGGTACAATTTAGGGTTTGTAAGAGATCCTTTTCTCCTTTTCCGAGCCCAGCTGCCCATATGGGACACAACGTGTGCAGCAAAGATCACAATGGCAGCAAGTGACAGGCAAGACAAAAAGCCCAAGGATACATCTCCCTGACTCTGAACAGCACCAGAAACTCTATCTACACTGTCTGCATCTCCACTAAGCATGCACGCCTGACATACAGCAAAAGAAATAAAATAAAATAAACACAAACAGGCCCTGGAAGTTTTAGCTTTACATTTTCCCTGTGTACTGCATTACACGGAGATGGAGTCACATAACTGCCACTCCACGTTGACAAAATCCACCAAAAACTACAATAAAAAGTCATCAAATGTGTCTTTTATCAATAAAATCTTAAATTATACTATAGATCCAGGTCTTCAGTATGAATTCAAATAAACCAGACACTAAGATATTATAAAAAGCAGACTATTTTTAACTTATTTTTTATTTGTGCTTTTCATCAGTTGATTCTAACATTCCCTCACCATCACTACATCCACCTTGGTTTCCATGCTTATTGTGACCCATGCGATTAAATTACACGCTGTTGCATTTTATTCTCAATCGCTTAGTTTTTTTTCTTCCTATAGATAAAAATGAAAAGGGACAATGAAACTGTGACAAAAGCTGATTTATTTGACCTACAAGCTCAACCAGTGTAGAGACAGAAAGCCTGGGACTGGCAGGAACAAATTGAGTATGTGTCGTCCACAAAAGCAGTAGCCCCCCGAGACTCAATTCTGTAAATAATTAGCAAATCTGCCCAATTTAGCTGTTTGTTCAGTGATGATAGGGGCGACTCTAACATCTGCTGTGAGAATTCCGTCCCGGGACAAACAAAAATGCATTGATTTTTCGTCTGGGTCATATTTACCAAAGATATTGACGGAGTTAGATCATCTGCGATGCGGTCTGCGGATCAACTGGGGAGCCATTTGTGTTTGTTTGGGTCCCATAGTAAAGAAAACCATACGTAATAATGTAAAAATATTCTTATGTGTTATTTGAGCATATAAAAATAACTTTATGCGCCGCTTAAAGCCCCTGTAAATCTTGCGAGTCTGAGCTGAAACGCTGGTCGTGGTTAAACAAAGAAGGCTGGTGCGTCGTTGATTGTTTCTGTTCTATTTGCAGTTTAGCGCTAATAAGATAACAAAACATTTATTGCATTAAACAGCACTTTTCTTCCACAGTCTCCCAAGGCCGGGAGTGGTTGGGGATCCCGACAAAAAGGAGTGCTTTTGACTCAAAAGCTTCTTATGTTGAGAACCCCACTTATATTAAGTGAGTGGATTTTAGTCCCATTTCACAAGTGACTTTAGGCTCTTTATTAGTGAGTTGCTCGGACTGAGAAAAATATTCTCGGGATTAAATCTTACTAACAAGAAAGGACTGAAGTGCGCTGGAGATTTATTCTCATGGTCAGCTGTATTTTGTGTCACAAGCTGTTTGTCTCTTCGCCTTTCATTAAAAGTGTTTAGCAATATCTCCAAATCAAATCGAAAGGACACTTATAAACCAAACCCCATTTCAGAAACACAATATTTTATTTAAAAAAATCTTATTTAAAAATGAGAATATTTACTCATCACCGCGCGACTACACTATATTTACATATATGACATGTCTTGCAAAAGATCTTTCCTATTTGTTTTTATTTATTGTTTTTATTTTTAAATATCTACAGCCCGATCAACATCTTAATCCCTTTCTGTTTCTAAACCATCCGGCACATAATATTTACAAGAAATAAAAACAAAAGGAAAAAAGCTGAAAACTTGCCAGTTTATTCATGGCCATAAATATTTTTTCGGTCCATAAAAGAAGCAAGAAATTAAAATTTCTATAATTATAAAGTGGTTCGTATGCTGATAATAACACGAAGGGACAAAGGGGAAAAAAGGAAAAGCATCTCTACAACCAACACACAACATACTTTACAAAAAAAATTCACAAGAAGAGCATTGACATTCTTAATAAAATCTATAAGGGAGAGGTTTGGACCCAGTTCTCTTAACGAAAACATGTAAACACGGCGCACACATGAGCCCCGAATAAAAATGGTAGTATATATATGAGTCAAGCTGCAAAAATGAAAAGTCTTTTGTTTTTTGTGTTTTATCTTTTCTTTGCTTTGTGGCGAAACTCCCTATCGCACCTCCAAGCCAAGTCTCTATAATTTCTCTCACCAAGTCCACTGTTGCGTTTGCACCAAGTGATGTGCTGTGGGGAACTGTGGCGTGGCCGCGGCGCTGTACTGCGCGTTATACTGCATGTGTTGGAGTGACTGGGCACTATAAGCCGAGAAGGGGATCCCGGCCTGAAAAGTGGCCGCCAAGTCCTGAGCTTTAAGAGTGTGACAAGGCTTTCCATCCCTGACTAAGACGGGCACGGCCACCCGCCTGGGAGAAGGGAGATGGGTCACTTCCATACCTTTCTCGGCCCGGGCTCTCTTCATCTTATACCGATGGTTCTGGAACCAGATCTTCACCTGGGTCGGGGTGAGGCGGATCAAGCTGGCCAGGTGCTCCCTCTCCGGAGCGGACAAGTACCTCTGCTGTCTGAAGCGGCGCTCCAGCTCATACGTCTGTGCCTTTGAAAACAACACCCTCCTTTTCCGCTTCTTGCCGGAGTCGCTGCCGCCGCTGCTGGAAGTTTCCTTGTCATTGTCCGGCGATTCGTCATCTGCGGACGGCTCCGGGGACTTGGCCGAGTCCTGCGAACTGGCGGATAGACCGTGCACTGCGGCAAGAAATGGAAGAAACACTGTCAAAATGTTATGTTGTACAACTTCTTTGAGAGACAGGCTATCTCATAAACACAGGACACATATTCTACAAATATTTAAGATATACAATCAATGAATATTGCTGCTGCGTAAAAACACAAGTTAAATCTGTGCGTAGCTCAAATCAGAATGAATTTTAAAGGATTAAGAGACTCAAGAGTTTAACAGCATACAAATGACTGAATAATTAAACCTCAGAATTGTTTGGCTGATTCCAAATCTTTGATCCCATTTGATGTGGAAAATCTACCCAAGTCACCAAAACTAAAGCACCATTTCTCAGCCCAGTTCTCCACACATGCAGGGTGAGTCAGCGAAGCGTAAAAGTGATTATATAGATACAGTGTCTGCTTGTGTATCTAATATTTCACACTGTCTTTGTACTTCTAACTTTGCACCCTGTTGTTTTTCTACGACGCTTTATTGATCGAATTATTATCAACCAAAGGCGGTGAGCCTTAACACTTCATGCATTTGTTAAGTAAACGCCTCGAGACGTGCTTTGCACGGTGCATTTAGATGAACAGTGCACGCCACCCAAGGGCATCATTAGGGCGTTATATGAAGCTACTTGTAATCAATTATGACTTGATGCAGCCGCATAGTTTACAAATCTCAAATAGTCTTTCATTAATAAGCGTAGCAAGGATTGTTAAGATTTTACTTACATGAATATTGAATACTGTCCGTTGTTGCGAGCCATCGTGTGTAAGGATTGTCACTACTGTCATAAAAAGGGTTCTTTAAAGGCAGATTTTGAACGCTTTCCAGTGGGCTTTGCACCAAAACTCCAGTATTTTTTGTCGTCGTCGTGCTCTCCGATCCCTCCGTGTCTTCCTCCGCTCCGGTGATAGATCCCTCTTCGTCATTTGTGTCAGGAAGGTCCAAAATGTCCTTTACAGAAAAGCCCGTCTTTGTGTTGGTCAACGACATATTCTGGAGGGGGGCAAATATGCAAGGAAAAGTTGCTGCACCAGCTTTTCGGACAATCCGCTGTTGTGAAACAAAAACAAACAAGAAGAAAAAAGCAGAGGCGATTTTTTTTTCTGGAAAAAGAGGATGAGTAAGTGTCGCTCTACGCTGAAGTACAGTCAAAGCAACCACTGTGGATCACCATTGCCTGAGCAAGTAGCAGTGGATTCAGTCTCTGTAAGTCCAGGAAGGATGCCAAAGTGGCTAAGTGCTATATGTGGCTCATGGATCTGCTACTGCTGGGTGCTAGAGGGAAATAAGCCATTACCTTGTCCGATCAGTCCATATAAGGTTGGTCTCAACACATGAACCTGCAGTGAAAAAGCATTAAAAAACGCGAAAGGTTGGCCACGTGTGGGCGGGTCTTGGGAGTCAAGTGGATGAAGACAGTGTTTGCAGATGTGAAATTGTGGGTTTTGGGGAGATCCGAGCCTCTACCATTGGTGCTTCAGAGCATGATGAGTGGTATAACGTGTCAATTAATTACAAAGACGGGGAGGGCCTTTTTTACACCCTATTTACATACAAAGAACCTCCAAGTAGCTATATACTCACAATACTTAAAAAGCTCGTTTTAACAAATTGCTCTCACTGAATCTTTTGCCGTTTGTTTTCTAATCAATAATTTACAAAAGCAACATTTAGTACATTACAGTGTGGTTTTAATATAATTTCTTAAGCTATGGAAACCACAAGAAAGAGCTGATTTTGTTCAAATATTTCGAGATAATTTATGTAAACCTTTTGTGTCAATATTTTTGCCAAGGCTTAGGGACAAGAGGTTGTGTTGAAACTGAAGCAGGAGTGTTTGTTTGAAATCTCTAAACAAGTATTTAAGACAAAGGCTCAGCTTAAATGTAACACTAATGGGAACTATAAAACTAACATGAACGACACCACCACCACCACATCAACAACAATAATTATTATTATAATAACAATAATAATAATGAACAAAATACAATATAAAAAAGACTCGATAAAAAACGAAAATAAGATTATTTTTTAAATTACAAACATATATTCTAACAATATACATTGCAAGTGCTGTTGGAATTAATACTGAAAAAATCTTTGCATTTCTCCTCAATAAATCTCTTCACTCAACTTGACAGCGCATCCCAATATTTGTTTTCTGCTTGTGTGAAGCCGCCTTTAAAGTGCTCATTCTTGCTCCTTTCCCCCCCTAGTGAAATCCGAGTATCATTGTTGCTTACTTTATTTTTCTCCCCTTCAAGACTTTCCCTTTCGCACTCCTCCCTCTGCCTCCTATCCAGTATGTGATGTGGGTGACAATGTTTCACGTTTTTTAGCAAGTCCTCTGCGCATCCTGGGTGGTCGGACCCGGGCAAACACAAATACAAACCGATTGCTAAGCTGCAGACAATAGGGGAAATGTAGACAAATGTCCGGCTCCTGTTGGAAGCTTTTGTCCGGCCGCAGTTTTTGCATTTATTTCAGGGGCGAAATAATAGATGATTGACGCCCCGTGCACAATGCTTTCTAACTGTTTGGAATAAATCTGAGGTTGTTCCTAGTTGTCATGGCATTCAACTGCTTTCAATGGACTATCTCTTCATTCAATTCCAGGATCCCTCCACAATATTAAGGAAAGTCCTTCATCTCAACATACACAAACACACACAGCGGTCTGTCTTCTTTTTCGAAGCAAAAACATTTTTTACTTCCTTGCAGACTGTTAAAAAAGAATTAGTTTAACCAGACGAAATATTTTCAAGCTAGTCAAAAAGGCCTACTATTATTATTATTATTATTATTATTATTATTATTATTATTATTATTATTATTATAAAGTGACCGAGCAAACAGGTCAGAATGAATTCAATGAAACAAGTGGAAAATATTTCCCTAAAAGTGGTGTTAACGATAAAACTAGGAAACTTATGATAAGAATGCATTCGGCGACATGTTATTTTTACAGCTTCGATGAGGTTGTAAAGTAGAATTTACTGTTGATTATGCTTCTATACTAAATCAACAGCCTGGCTGTCAATCACAACAGCAGGGTGGCTGTGAGATTTTTTTCTAAAATGAATGCATAATGCTTACGTTTGGCTGATATTTGCAGATATTTGCAGATAATGCGCTTTGGTGCCCCAGAACAAAGGCTAATTCATCATCTGTTTTACATCCTGTTTGTTCACTGAGTTCTCTAGCCGGTAAATGCCAGTCCAGTCTGAACTCTTGCCTTATCTCTTGATCTTTCTCTTCTCTTTTCTTAATCTCTCTGAGAATATTATTTAGCCTTTGTTTGCTGAATTGGCCATGGTGTGTGTTCAAAATCACCAAAGTAGTGATTGGTGATTTATTGTATGTGATGCTCCAGGCTGAGGGAAAACAAGCTGTGAAATGCAGTTTCTCACCCTTGGGACACTGCAGGGCAATGACTGCTCTAGGAATGTAAATAATGAATGTCAGTGTGCCATCAACAAATTGGACGCGTAGAGTTTAAAGGCTGAAAACTTATGTTGTTTTAGTTTTGATATCAGAAATAAGACAGAGACAAACACAATTGTGTTCAATCAATTTCTTGATCCTGTTAAAAAAAAGTATGACCAGGTCTTTCTTGTACCAGCTGCCGACCACAAACGAATGACTAATCTCCACTTAGATGCAAGGAATTATAAATGTCTAGAAAAGAGATTGTAAAGGCATGAATAACTTTTCAAATTTCTTGGAGAAAGAAAAAGTTGGAACTTTAGCTTGGCTTAAAGTCTTAACGAAAACAAGCCTGTTCTCACAACTGAGCTGGTCTGTCAAATTTAAAAAGAGCTGAAAATGTAGCCAAAAGTAAAAAAAAAAAAAAAAAAAAACACCAGGGTGATCTAATGGATCTGGCCATCCATATAAGATTAATAAGTTTATTAAGATTAAAAAAGTAAAAGAAATCTTCGGCTTGATTTCATTAAAACTTTAAAAGGCTCTAATAAAGGTCCCCGGCATGCAGCTGCTTTACATTCATGAACACACATATTATAACAGATTAGAAGATCAGCACCAGGTTACAATAAATTATGCCTCTCATTCAGTGGGTTGCCTTAATTCAGCCGTTTCATACGTACCAATTAAAGTCATCCTTCATTCGCTTTTAAACATTCCCCATAGACACTGTAAAGGACCATTAGAGCAACGTTGCATGGAGAGCCTTTTTAGTTTCTGCTCTTGACTATCTAAGATGTTCTTTGTTCTAAACACAGAGAACGCATGCTTTCAATTTTACTTATTTGAAATTAAATCAGTACTGAAAATCATTTGAAAAGGGGAAATGTTTGTCTTGTGAGGCCTGCACTGTCGTAATGAAGAATTTAGGGATTCAGGTTACCGTGTCCATGAACGTCTGTGAATGTGTATATGTGTGTGTCCTCTTTAAGGGCTGAAGAGCAGAAGTTGCTTTGAACAGACACCGGCCCATTGAAATGTCAATGACAAGAATGCGACGCATCCAACGCAGAGTACACACACGCTGCTTTGAGTCAGCCTCACACACTCACAACTCCACATGGAGGTTAACTCCTTTCTCTCTTGTTCTTACAGACACACATACTTCAGATGAATCAGTGTTTGAACAGTCTTTCTCACACAGACATTACAGCTGTATTTCTTCAAACACACACAAACACACACACACACACACGCTGAATTCTTCACATAAACTCACACACTCTTGGCCAATACAGTAACACACCAGCCAAACCCACACACACCCACATATATGCTAACACAAACCACAAACTACAGCAGAACTACTTTAAATTGCCTTAATTACATCAACTTACATTTTTATTTAAAATATAATAAGTTGTGTCAGTGTGGTCACTGAGGGTAGCTGTACAGTTTTAACTTAATAAATATAATTAACTTTAAGCTGTGTGTCGTTGATAGTCCATTTAACGCTGTCTGGTTGTTTGAACGGAACAATTATTTTCTCACTTTTGACACTTTAATTGTGGGTAAACTCTACACTTTTTCTTTTAACATTTGTTAAAACAGAGTTACATGGGAACTTTTAGGAACTTTCATATTTGTTGTTTCATTGCTTTTTAATGAAGACACAAACGAAAAAAAGAGTGTGCTGTCTTTAATTTTCTGATATCTGTTAAGAAACACACAAACCCTAACTGTGCAAGTCAATATAGCGAAATAAGCAGAATAAACTGATCAAAACAAGAAAATAATTAAAGTGTGCAAATGGTATTCACGGAGACTGTCCGTATTCAAGGTCTGCACACTTGGAAGTGCATAGCCTACATAGGTTACATAGTGGTCTGTGTAGGCTGGGCACTTGAAAGCCATTTATTCATTCATGAAATGAGACAGCCTACCTAGTGTGTGAGATTTTCCCAAAGTACTCCATTCCTCTGTTGCCAATGTGGTAGCAATCCAATTAAAGCATTCCCATTCTTCCTGCTAATTCCTTCAGATAAATGCATTAAAAAAACTAAATGGAGCTGGAAATTTCCACTGTGTTCATAACTTGCTTCAGAAGCAACATAAAAAAAGACACTTAATATGGTAATAATGGTAGACTCTTCCACAAACATTAAATATTACAGTTTTGTTGATATACTATAAGA
>JBBDHI010000021.1:6814595-6831606 GCA_037177115.1 Craterocephalus stercusmuscarum
GGGTAAACTCGTGCTTCCTTTCGGCGAAACTCGGCGCGACGGACGGGACAAACGGCCATTTCTGTATACCTTTAACTCTTGGTACCAACTCAGTATCATATTTACTCTACAGGCTAACTGAGTATTGTTGCCGGCTATATCCATCCATTTATGACACAGTTTACCCATCCTCTTATGGCTACTCCGAGAAAGCTAATGCACCATGTCACAAAGCTCACATTATTTCAAACTGGTTTCTTTAACAAGACAATGATTGTACTCCAATGACCTTCACAATTACTAGATCTCAATTCCATAGAGCACCTTTGCAATGTGGTGGATGGGATATTGTCATCATGGATGTGAAGCCAACAAAACTGCAACAATTGCATGAAGTTATCATGTCAACAAGGACCTTATGGATTCGATGCCACAAAGGATTTATATAGCTCTGAGGGCAAAAGTGGATCCAACGTTGTACGAGCAAGGTGTACTAACAAAGCCACCAGTGAATGTATATTTCCCTGCTTCTTTCCAGGAATTCAGTACAAACCATTCACACATAGATTTAAGAAAACAAAGCGGAATATCACAATGTAAAGAGCAAGCAGTTCTATCGTGTGCTTATGGTAAATCAGTCCTTTGAGTAAGAAATTATTTCCAGTTATTCACCCAAGATTACTGAGCAAATCTGAAGCCAATGAAATGTTTAAAGCGGTTTTGTAGCATTCTTAATCCTCATGAGGTCTTTTACATGGGTTTCCCAACCTTTGATGGTGTATCTGCACCATGTCACTGAAACCATGGGGTTGCACCATGTCTCAGTGGGTGCAGCCTGATGGGTGTGTTGTGTAGCCATACTGAGTAATGAGTTCAACTAGAGGGGCATCCCATCCCTTATGTAGATTTAGAGAGACTTTCATTTCTGCTGAGTCGTCCCCCAAAAATTTCTTGTAAAGAAATACCTTGATGACTGCAGCGCCTATGTCTGAAGTTTACAGCTTCTTTTAAAACTATATTCGAAGCTAACAACCTCCTGAAATCACATTGAAATCATATTCAGACCTTTTGGCAAAACATCAGACAAATTCTCTCTGTGATACTCTACTCTTGTATTTATTAGTCGCCCACCTGACAGTAAATGTCAAACTTTGGACATGTCCTGCTGGGTTCAGCTGCTGTGTGTGTGTACAAGCACATGAGAGGAATTTTTCAGAAAAGTAAAGGTTAAGTTAATAAAAAACGTGTGAGGATGTTTTATTTAGTCAGAATATTAACCTCTTCCTTCTATTTTCTTGAAGTAAAGGTTTGGATCTTTCTTGATATCATCGTTTGCAAAAGTTCTTCATTCCTTTCATTTCCAGAGCAAACATTCTAGCTGTGAGAGATCATGTGCTTTTAATGACAATTTTTCCATTTTAGAAACTCTGAAACATCCCATGTTTGCTTGAGAAGGATAATCACCCACCACATAAAATGTTGATGAGCAAAATGAGCAGAGCCATATTTACCATGCAGAGAGGCTCATTAGGCAGCCAATCCCATTGATGAGTTGTGCGGGGTGACAAGCACCTGCCTTCTGTCTGAAGCATGCCTCTCTTATTGCACCCGCTTCTATTTACTCACGCTCAAATTATTTTTGGCCTTTAGTTGACAAAGATAAATGGAGGGATTAATATATATTGGACTAATCTGGATGCTTTCAGTGGGGGGTTGCAGAGAGAGCTTGGATAGTATTTCCCTCAGGTAACCAAAAGCAGGCCCACTGGATTAGGAGCCATTTGCAGGAAGGCTTAGCCATGATCTAAAGCTATTAGCCGAGCATAGCTGGTGGAAAAAATAAAGGCAAAAGAATGAAGGTGCTTTTAATTGCTTAATACTGATTATAATTCAAACATGGTCCAAATAAAATGATTAAACTCATTTTTAAACATATATTAGCTTCTTGTGAAGAATATGGTTTGAAAATGTAAATACATTGACATAAATATTTAATTATTTTGTTTTTAACAATCAAAGATAGTCAAAGAAGTATCTGGGGAATTATTTTCATTCAACAGGAACACTTAACACCTCTTTTGAACAGGAAGGTGCTTTTAAACCATCAGAATGATCTAACAGCTGGTGTCTCAGTTGCAACTTCAGTGTTTACTGAGTAGTACGCTGTCATATAGAAAAGCAGCCTCAGTGTCTGAAATTGTGTCATAAGGACTTTGACTAAAGCAGAGATACTCTACATATGTCAGATACAGATTTACTTGTATGAATAACACTTTTAACATGTTTCTATTAGTCACATAGCTTCACTTAAAGTGCAGCGTCTTACATTATTTACATGCTATTGCTAAAGGCATCACTCCAGAGAACTACAGATTTTAATGATTTTCGGTGTATGAAAATACAAGTTTTTTTTTGTTTCAAAAAGAATGATCAAAACATAGACTATATTTGGTTTTGTTGGCTTCTAAGAGGCATGGCCAGCATGTGTTGAAGTAAGTGCATCCAGCTTTTTTGGCTGATGTAATAAAGACAGCTGGAACTTCCCCAAAATGTGTGGTCAGAACAATCTACAGAACAACACATCTTAAGATTTTTAAACAGGTATTGATCTATTTCATTGCTTACAAAAAGAGAAGTGACAATTTTATAAGACCAAGTGTGGTTAGTACACCTTTCAGAAACCTATTATTAATGTTCAGTGTGAAAAATTATTTCACAGCAGCTGTTGTTCAAAAATGTTGAACAGTATTTTTCCAACATCTGCTTATACTGTCTCATGTTTTAAAGCTATAAAAATAATTTGATAGATTCATATATTTCAACTTCATGGTAAAATAAATAACTAGAAGTTTTACTTGTTCAGATAAAAAGTTTTTCAAAGTAGTTTTTAAATTAAACCTTTAATTGTCCCCAGCATTAGGCTGCATAGTATTTTAATCTTTGAACATTATGGATGATTAGCATACAGATTCACGTTTGCGATATAAAAGTTAAGTTGGCTTTGTACAAATGCTCTTTTAGTTGCAAATGACTGACAGCTATTGTAGACTAGAGTGTGCAACCCAGTCTGTTCAATCAGCCCTTAGAATAGCTTAAAATCACATTTATGTGGGAGTTATTTGACTAAATGTACAGGAAGCATGCATACTTTGTTGTTGGTTTTTGATGACAATTACAATAAAGTTTCCTCACAAAAGTTACAGAGTGGAATAAACAATACTGAAGATGGAGGTGACGAAACATGCCATTACTTTTAAAAGGAAGAGTTGGATGAGAGCTTGAAGTTAACAGAACAAGTTGAACAAAAGACTGCACTCAGCTTGGAGTTCAGCTGGACACCTTTTGTCTTGTCTTTTGGCTTCACTGGAGCATGTAATCATTTACATCATGACAATATAATCAGTCCTTGTTGGAACAAAATTTGGGTGTGCTTTGTATGATGACATATTTTCCCAGGAGTAGTCTTTTGGGGGCAGTAAAATTTACATAAATTGTCTCTGTGGTCAAACCAACAGTTCCAAACTTTTTTTTCTGTTCTATTCTGTTTCTGTTCTATTCAAATGATTAGGTTAGCCATGGCAGTGGCTGAGCAAGTCAGCCGAAACAATGAGATCCTGAAATTGATCAGATGTTCCCTGACAAAAGGAAATAACATCCTTCAAAAGAGTCCCCCACAAGATCAATATTTTAAACTATCATAACAGACTTGCTTCTGTCTGTGTATTTATATAAACTATTTAAGGTAATGCTTAAAAAAAACCTTGTTCTTTGTTATCAACTTAGGATTTAAGATTTTACACATGAAGAAAGAGTTCCTAATTAAATATGCACAGCTTGATGGCAATATGTTACTCAGATTTATCCCTCAAAAAGTCATTATTTCCTCTGAGCTTTAGTGTCAGTGAACTTACTGATACTGTGTAATTTTGTCCACTAAGGGCACTTAACATGTAACTTCCCACAGACCATATGACACTGCTGCAAAATTGAAAGTCTGGTTTCTGATGAGGACAGCCCTCTCAGAGCACTTCGACACCCAGAAATCATCCGTTATTAATCACATTAGGCTTAAATTTGGGTCAAAAGTTAGACGGTATCCCTTTAAATTCAAAATTCACATCCAAAGAATTCTTTAAATCCAAGAGGATTTATGTAGAAGTTATTATTTTGCATTGATTACAAAAACATTTAAAATTCATGACTGTTCAAATGCGGGCTAATAAATCTTAAGCAGGAGCCAGTGAAGCTGAGATGAGGTTGAATAGAAAAACAAACCGAGAACACGTGTCTTTAGAACCACAGCTGCTTAAATCCAAGATTTTAGTAGCTGTATTTCTGTCTCTCTGTTTAAATTAAACTATATCTTTCATGCTAAGACATTAATTCAGATTTTACCAATAAGTTGTTTTTTATTTTGGCAACAAAGTGAATTTGGACGAGTTTTATGATCCTCTGTTGCATTTTAGTTAGTTTCTTGAGCTACATTGTTCTAGTACAGCTTTCCTACATAATTGAACTTATTTTAATCACTCATTACTCTAATTTTATTAAATTACAGTCATTAATCCTGTCCTGACAGACATATAGATTTGTTTTTAGGGAAACAGTGGGATTTATAGTTCATAGATAGTTGCATAATGCAAATGAGATTTTATATACAGAGCAGACTCGTTTTCTTTTAAATCCCTATTATTAACAGAGGGGACAGACAATCATGGAGCTAAAGATAAAACCCAGAAAAATGTTTTTCCAAAGCGATTTGCAGTTCACTATATCAAACACATGGTGGTGCTACAGAATTGGGTATGGTATGGCTTGTGTCTTGAGACCACAGGATGAAGCACTGAGAGAGACAGACAATTAGAATATATCAGAAGTTAAAGCTTGTTTTAACTGATATGAACTTTATATTGCACATTCAGAAGATGAGACTGCTTCTCCATTTTCCTCATGACCTTTCTGCTAATCACAGCCACTGTAAAACAAGTGCTATAAAACACTGGCCAGCTGGTGATAAAAAGTCCTCGCATCTAGCAGGTGGTGCTGTGTATGTAACGTCCTCCCCATACAACCAGCTAGTTATGGCTTTATTGCCCCACACATCCCCTTCATATCTGCCTGCTTCCCAGCCACAGGCAGGTAAGACCACCTGTCGGAACAATGATAAGACAATAAGAGGGATTGTATGTAGTTATAACCTGGCAAGCGCTGGCTATGGCTTTAGTAATAATAAACTGCAGTGTTTGCATGATTATGGCCTTGTTGGTTCAATCCAGTGTGTGTGTGTGTGTGTGTGTGTGTGTGTGTGTGTGCATGTCTGTGTGTGGTTTTGAAGATTTTAATTTAGTTTGGTAAATAATGCTTCTTTTAATTCATTTTTTTATATTTGGAAAAACATGACCTTCTAAAATTCTAGCCTGAGTGTGTCATATGTTGTCCACTTGAGGGCAGTGTTAATCACTGTAAGAGTACTTTTTACCAATATTCTTTTCATCAGTATCACTGTTTGTGACACTTTTTAATGAAAATGAACACTTCACTGTTGTGATTTGAATTCAAAACCTATATGAAATTTTAAATGAATTAACAATTAGTGATAATCACGTGCAGTGTGGGAACACAGATTATTTGCATAGAACAGATATGGCTTGCTTTTTGCAAGATGATCTGGAAAGTATCACAGCAGGAGTTGTGCACAAATGCTTGCTGTCCCGCAGAGGTTGCTTTGGTTTGGTGGTTGTACAAACAGGACTGGCTGATTTATTTTCGCTTTGATTTACCAACATGGCACTCAGATCAACAGATCAACAGCCAGCTTTTGGAGTGCTCTGCTTTTCAGTATGATGTGTGGTAAGTTTGAGGATCTCTGTGCAAACAGCCTCTTTATGACAGAGAGTGAGGTGAGTGGCTTCAAACACTGCAAGCCAGACAACTCATCAAACAAACATCCTAAAGGCACTGAGTACACTCACTCTGTACCATCTGACTTGTGTTATTAGAGAATTTATTGACATTTGTATAGGATTACAGCTTTCTATCAATAAATGCAGTGCTAATATTGTCTCTTAACACATTTAAGTACTGGAGTGTACATTATCTAGTCATAACAAATATACATGTTGTCTCATTCATGACAATATTTCTCCACACCGGTGTCTGGTGTGAACATGCCCTCTGCATTTTTCCCATCTTCTCAATTTTCATTGAAGATTACAAGATGCCGACCTAATTCCATTCATGACACTTGTGGTATTAAGAAACATTAAGTGTTTATACAGCACACAGGGAGGTGCCATTTTTTTCCTCCATGAGTTCCAGCACCTTTCAGCACCTTGCTAGTTGGCCCGACTTGCTATCTCAGTCTCACCTGATGAATCTGCACTGTTCCCAGCTGCAGAGTGGAATCTACCTCCAATACTAACCTCCTGTTCTGCAGATTTCTCTCTTTCATTTTGCATTATTGTCTGTTGAACGTGACAGTTGATGAATGATCATTTTAGTGTTCTGTCACCTTTCAAATCTCTCTGCATACTTTATTTGAAGCTAAAGCACACTGTCTGTTAATTGTTGAAGTAAATGCAGGGGCAGCTATACCTTGAAATTACTCTGTTTAGAAACCCTAAACAAGCTTTAACTTCCACCTAGCATAAGGGAAGAGAATTTATATTACCATAATACTTTCTGTTGATTCTAAATAAATTTGGTTGGAAGTCACTGTTTTCACATAGTAACATCAGTGTCCAGGTAGCCTCAAGAAAGAAATGTTGTTGCAGCATATTCATTGAAATATACTCTGTTTTGGTACATATTGCAATATCCCAACCCCCATTAATTTTTTAAGGCTCTTGTAAGAGTGCACTGTGGATGTCATGAGGTCAAACAATAGGTATCCCAGCTGTACTGCAACAGTCAGTTGCATCTGATGATGCTCACCAATCAACATCCTTCTCCTCATATCCATAAACGGATGTTTCGACGCAACTTTTTAAGTGTTTAACCAAATAAGCAGTCAAATGAGCAACAACATCTGCTAAATGTTAACGTCACAAATATTTTTCAGACACGTTTCAAAAAAAGATGTGACCGCAGATTCAAATGCTTCTCTTTCTTTTCAAATGCTGGATTTAACTTGATTCCATCCTTTGGAAGACTATTGTGAGGAATAGGAAAATATCATTCACGGAATCAGTATCTATTTCCATATGCCATAAGAATGATAATAGGTCTGCAATCTCATGCAGATAACGGCGGTTAAGAGGTGTTTCACAGGTTTGTGTCCCTGAAAACACACCATGGGGTGGTGAATCTTGTGGTCTGCTGTTTTCTACATCATTCAGCAATTTAGCAACTGCCACAACTGTCAGTCTGGTGCCTGTAAGTCAAGAGGGAGCAGCTCTGTAACTGCCAACAGCTAATTTCTTTATTAATCATTTTTCTTCCTTTTCAGAATGTGAAGGGTTTCACTGAGTAGCTCAGAACTTTGTCTATCTCCCTTGGAAAGAGGGACAAATCCATCGCATTTCCACAGAATAACCCCCACATGTCTTGATGGACATCTCAGGCAACACTTGGTGAAAACACTGAGACGGCCCTTTTTGTGCTGTAGCTCAGGGTCTTTCCACAGATCCAAAGTAGGCCTGGTTTGCAGCCATGTGTGACTGGGGCACTTAGTGGCTCACACTAATGACCCTAATTGGGAAAGTGGGCTCTGTTTCAGGGTCACTGACAGACTGACTGGCATGTGAGGAATGTGACCGGGTGGCACCCGTCTATTGTCTGAGCCACCCTATCAATTAGCTTTTCAGTGCAATGAATACCCTCTGTCATGTTTGTCTCCACAGCTGAAAAACTCACCCGCTGCTGTAAAGTCTCTACCCACAAAAAAAGATGTTCAGATGTGCACCTTGTTTATCTATTTGGATTGATATCCTAATAATTTGTGTTCCAAGTCATCCAGGTCTTAAAAAATTTAAAGGCCAAGCAACAGTTTATAAGCCTGGAGTTCCTCACCAGTCATTTTACCGTAGTAGCTTTTTGGATGAGAAATGTTTACATTTTAACCACAGTAGATTCACATATGGGTTTTTAAAGAGATATAAAGACTGCATAAGAAATACAATCTCACTTTCCCCTAGAAGTTTTCAGTGAAGATTTCTCCTGAATCCCACCAGTGCAGCAGATCTACGTTGTGTTTCTTTGTCAGTAAGCTCTGGTACAGATAGATGTGCTTTGTTAAGAGAGAAGTAAAGGCATATTTATCTGTGTTACTCCCTGAACTGGAATTAGGTTTATTGCAGCAGTGTGATGAAAGAGGGTTCAGGAAGAATTCAGAAGAACTAGACTCTCCCTAATAATTCATGTTGCAGCCCCTCTCGCATCACATTGTCAATTAATCAGGTGTTTGATGTGGTTGGCCTCGTGTTGTGCTCCACACCCTTTAAGCTTTCATGAATGAACCTGTTGTTACTACATCAAAACGCACTTCAGTAAAAAATGTTCTAACGTTTGTTTTGTTTTTTCTGTAAGACTGTTTTACTGTTGCTTAATTGCAAGCTTAAAATATGAATGAGTACCAATTAGAATATATAGTGACAATACTGTTTACTATGAAACCAAACCAAATACAAACCAATTCTTTCATATATGAGCACATATTTTGACTATATCTGATTTGTTTTTGTTTAATTTGATCTGAAGTAACATGTAATACAGTTTGTTATCTACCATTGCCTTTGAGTTATTGTGCCACTGGCACCTTTTCATCATCTTGTGTTCAACAAATGGGCTCTTTGGATGCTGTGCGCATCTGCGATGTTTTTTTTGTCTGCAGTATCCATTCAGCCTACTGGTAGAGCATGCTTCTGTCTGCCACCTGCCTCCCTGTGGTCCGCTCAGATGTGGCTTTTACTAATACCTGTGCTATGGTCCTCTCATTTCAGACCCAGGCATGCATTACATTGATAGGTGTGCACTGAAAATAAAAACCCTCTATGAAACACGCAACCTCCCATGATTAAGGGACAATACAAACAGTAGGCTCACCAGATGGTCACATGTGCAGTGTAATTGTTTTGATATTTCATTTAAAAGTGTCTTTACAGCAGTATATACTTTTGGCGATTTCACAAAGAAATGATCTACCCCAATCTTTGGTAGTAAAGAGTTTACATTTATCATATCACATAGACTGAGTTTTTTTTTTCCCCTGCTGTTTAGCACAAGTTTCTAAGATATATGGATGTCAGCCACATGCAATCACGTATGTGTGCCAACAATGCTGGCCTGCAGATGAACTTTTGGATACACCTTGTGTCAAAGGAGAAGAAAAGGGAAAGGCAGAGAAAAAGACTGAGGAAAAGCAGGTGTGCCCCTTAAGTGACTCAGCCGGAGCCCGACTCTGCTGAGTGACAAATCAAATGTCAATTGACAGAGCGCACTCTTGTTCCAAATTCACTGGTTGTTTCCACTACACAGGTGGTCTTTGTCTCACACGTGCTCATGCACACACACAACGGCACACTCACCCATGCACAAGTGCAGTGACAAGCTATACCTCCAATGGTTGATGGCTCTCTGCATTAAACAGGGTAATCCCTGTAGGAAAAACAACGCTATTTGAGTTTGACAAACATTCATGATCACAAATTCCACAGGAAAACAGCAACACAATCCAAACTTCATCTTTTTTAAGCTTCCGCGTTATTAAGATATTGCGGGTTTTGCCCAGTGCCCTGTATGTGACCTCGCAGTTGCAACACAGCATGCCAGGATCTGACCTCATCCACACACAACCATGACACTTGATTAATGGGCTCTGAGGTGAAACCTGTGTTTCTGTCCCAGGTCAGTCTTTTTGTGTTGATCCTTGAAGGGAGTGGTCAAGTTGTCCTCAGTAAATTGATGGTACTTCCAGGAAGGAGGGAGCTAAAAACAAGCACCACGTAGTGAGACTTGTAGAATTTCTTTATCTATGGCTTGTCTTGCTCTCTTTTTCTCCCTGACTCACACACACATGAGAGCAAAGAGAAACTACTTTCAGCTGTCAGTCACAGCTCTGCTTTACCTTGATAACTTTGGCATACAGTCAAACATTTGGTGTATTTGCAAAGCAAAGACTCACTAAGAGTAATCTAGTTCCTCATTTCTTAGTCTTTGATGAAAAAATGCATTCCATCAAATCTTTCTGAATTGTTTGTGTAAACTGAATAGGAATTTGTAAAGAGTAGTCATCCGATTTTTTATTATCTTGAAAAAAACTTTTGTCCTGTGGCTGACTGTTAAAACATGGTTGTAACATCATGAACATGTTTTTAAGTGAATAAAATTTTGCAGCAAAATCAAAATATGTCCCAGTCCTAGCATGTTTTATAGTATCTAAAGGCTGTATAGAAATCAACATGCAGCTCTTCCTGCATCTTTAAACTTCTGCATTTGCACATGATTGTGAGAACCAGGCTTTCCTCTTCCACCCTGTTTTGCAGCCTTGTGCTGAAACGATTGCTGTAATGTTGTAAATATGAAATGCTCAGTCATGCTCAGCGTGTTGAACATCCTATGAACAGACTCGCAACCTGCCTGCTTGTCTGCTCCCCTGTCTGTACTCCACCTCGGGAGATGGGGATTAGAGGCCTTGGAGGACCGACTGTATGGATGGTGTATGAATAACTTGGAGAGAGGTGACAGACGGGACAGATCGCGTCTCATCACCACTAAAGCCTCAGGGCTCCCATAGGGGACCAGTGCATCACACAGAGAGCCACATAAAGGGCCGCTGCAGACGTAGGCCTGGTCAAGGCCTAAGCTATAGAAGCCCTGACATCTGGCTTTCTTCTATGCTTCATCGCCAACCTGCTACCCCAGTCTGGCAGCTATATGCACTTCATTATTGTGCCTTAATGCGCTTTTGAATCACAGTCAAAATTAAGTCCTGATATGTCATTTTATTGCCAATAAAATGTATTTGATATAAAGTATCTATCAAAACTTATACCAGCATGCAATATATCATACTAGCAGTATGTTTTTTGCTGCCCATTTTGGTACAAATGTGCAATGTGTGTTGCATTTTGGCCAGAAAACTGTAAAGATAAAATTATGATGAGACAATAAAGGCAGGCTCAATCGTTTTGAGGGGAATATACACAGCAGGTGGTAGGAAAAGCTCTGACAGAACCCCTGATTTGTGCAGAATTGTGTTGCTTAAAGGATATGGCCACCAGATGCCCATTTGGATGAAAATCTAGGTTTCAGTTTAATCTGTCATTTTCGGAAGCCAAAAACGTGTCAGCTTCATGAGCACTGCTCGAAACTTTGGTGTTAACCCTGTTCCAGAAGACTTCTTTACTTTTCTGTCATTGAGAATTGACGGGCATGTGTCTGCTATTTTTTATTACATTTATATTGTATTAGTCTTTTTTATAGATATAAAACCATACTTAATTTTTCTTGGAATTCCTGCTTGTCTTTGTGCTGGCATCACAGGACCCCAGCAGTCCTAGGAATGTAGCCATAGATGGCAGTGTTTTGCCTTATTTTTAACAGCCCACTCAGCTCTGAGGCTATGCTGAAATGAAATACTGTTTCTGTGGAATATATACCTTCTAATTGGTACATGTATTATATGTTTATGGTTTATCAAACTTTTTGATTAATTAAATTTGCAGAATTCAGAAAATCTAAAATGTAATGAAAATATTTATTTGCATATGAGTACAATGAGAAGAGACCATTGTAAAATATGCATGTATGTCTTTGGTAAATCAGTTTTCAGCTTTATTAGTTTCCTAAATTTTACTACAGCTGCTATTTTTTCTTTGATGTTACATATTGTCTTTGCTGTAGTTACACTTTTCAAGGTCATAGTTAAAACCTGGGTGCAGCAGGTAATATTTGATATCTAAAGAAATCTTTAAAACTGTGCTATGTTTTCAAGACGCTCTGCGGAATCATGCTATAGCTTTATAATCTCTTTCATTTAGTCATATGGAATGGAGGTAATTGCTTTTGGGCTCTTTTTGAAAATTATTTTGCAGCTTTAAAATGTATACTTCTTAAGAAAATTACTTTTTATATCATCTAAAGTGAAAAAATTGCATGACCTGGTAGAAATATGTGTCATCATATTTCTACCAGAAACATCCTGATTCTTCTCATATTTGTAGACAAGTTCTCCTTGAATACATTCTATTTGATCAACAATAAATTTTCTTGGTCTTTTGCACCGACTGGTCCAAGGTCGGCTTTAAATTCAACTGAAATCATAAAATGACACTTGAGATAAACAGAATGTTTACCCTCCCCATGTGAGCTGAGGCTGATATGTAAATGCAGCCTTATTCTTTCATCAAATTTGCATTTACCCTCTTAACCAAACACTACAGGGTTCCAATTCAAACAGCACTAATGATGGCTGGCCCTTTATGACCGATTGCCGTATCGGCAAAAAAGGGGAAGAGCAATTTAGCCTGGAATGAAAGGAGTAAAGCATAGTAGCTATCTGTGAGTGGCTGACAATAATTGGATCAACTTTGCAGAGAAATGGATGTGTTTTGATGCTCTAGTGGCTGACTGGCAATCGGCTGGCTTTTCGCCTATTTATCATTCCCCTTTTATCTGCTGCTGCCAGACCTTTCCATAGCCTCCATTCCAGGGCCGGCTAATCAAACAACTTTTAATAAGACTAAACGGCATCTCCACCGCCAGAGAACAGAGCAGGGCTTCACATAACAGCGAGGAGAATCTTGGGATGAATATCAAGTAACTCTGTGACACGCTGGTTTTCTGTGATCAGATATTTGACACAGTATCAAGAACAATCAGCTGACTTTGCTGCTTTCAGATCTGTCAGGCAAGCTGTGACTCACAAGGCCACAGCCTCTTCAAACTGGGTCTTAGCTAGCCAGGAAGAAAAGATTTAACTTTTTTTTTCTGTTCAGCTGAATGCCAGGATTGTGATGCAGTTTTAATTTCCCTTTCTTTTGAATTACTCTAGCTATCCTGTGAACTTCCAAGTTTTCAGTTAAACTTTTTAAACTTGGTCAGTACACTTTTTTTTTAGATTTCCTTTTGTATTTTTGACTGTTTTGCAATTGTATGCTTGTTAATACATTTAGGAAATTCTGGTGAAATGTGCTACCTCACTAAAGAGAAGAGATGTGGCTCAGGGTCCTTTGGCACTTCCTGGCTGCTTGGTAGTCTGGACGGACGACATTACAGTAAGAAGGTCAAGGTGCTTTCAAAAGCAAGCCAACTCTGTTTTCCCTCCTTGTCCGGGGGATAAAATTGATGTCTTGCAGCCCACCGCAAGCTCACCAGCTGCTGCTTGTCCATGTGGCCATAGAGAAGTTAACAAGCTCAAAACAAAACAAGTGACAAAATGCAACAAAAGGCACCAGAGTGAGCAGGGCTGTCTTTAAGGAGGATCTCCCTGTTGTTTCCCTACCACCAAAGGAGGGCAAAGCAGAAAAAGAGACCTTGATTCGAGTCCTTGCTAGGTAACTGAGGGTCCCATGTTTGGAATGTGCATCTCAGTATGACTATGATATCCCACCCTGTCTGTCCGCTGGCCATGGGTCACACAATTTGTCTTTTTTCATCAATGCTTCAATTATGCATTTCCTTTTTGATATAAAAAAGATGAGGTGCCCTTGGAAGAGAACAACAAACTCACATTTTGAGTGTGCCTGTCAAATTGCTATCTAATTGTTGCAGGGCTGCAGGGGGAGCTGATATCTGCTTTTCTCCCGCCGCCGGCTGCCGGCCCTGCCGTTCACAAAGCCCGGGATGCCACACACATTCTGTTTGTTCTACATGAGCAAACAGATTGTAAACTGGCTGATAATTTTTGTACTGACAATGTCATTTACGGCTGTCAGCCTTTTGTCTGCTCTGTTTGCTTTATTCAAATATGAACCGAGTGGACCTCCCCTCAACCGCTCACTTCTGCATTAAAATCACATCAATTCACTTCCATTTTGTCTTATCTGAAATTCATTGGAGGCAATCACTTGGTTGAATGCTCTGTCGTTGCCATGGAGACCAAAGGTCCCGTGTGGACTTCAGAAGGATTAGGAACTTGTAAGATTTAAGTCTTGAAGTACACAGTGGCTTTGTTGTGTTTCTCTTTGATTTGATTGGGAGGAATTTGCCTTTTCTAACTTTGGACTGAGGTGAAATAAATCTGGATATTAGCATCTTCTGGCAGGATGATAAATATTCATCCACTCCCCTTTGCTCTGATTTATCTCCACATTTACCAGTCTCTTTAAAAGACACTTCTATGGTTATTTGCCTGACCCTGATCTGCATTCATATGGGGATCCCGGCAGTGAACCACTCTGAAAATGACAAGTTATTCCTGCACCGCTCCGCTTCGTTTGTCAAGCGGCCATCTTTGTGCTGCAGCTATGACAGTCCATGTGGCATGCAGTGCCTGGGTGCCCCGATGGCACCTCTTTGCCCCGCTGAGGGCGAATAATAACTCCAGCACAGTGAAACAAGCAGGGGTGCTCACTGGACATTCACCTCCCAGGGCATCACACTCCACTCCTGAGGCATCTCTCCCCCCACACACCCCCAGCTTTGTTCGCCAAGGTCAGGGCACAAAGTGTTGAGTTATTCACATCAAACTGTCTGGCTGGAAGCAGCTGCAGATGTTACTGTTTTTGTGTTTGGTTTTGTCTCCCTGCTTCGTCTTTTTTCTCACCCCTGCATCTTGTCAGCATTGGCTGCCAGGGCGCTTGGCGTGTGAGTTTTTTAAAAGCTGAAAAAACGTGCCCCATGAAAGAGAAGCTGAGGCTTGGCTCCTGCACCTCATGAATTGAGTTTTGTTATTTTCTTTGCCTTTACAGCCAAAAGTACAAAGTAAACAGCATGAAGTAAATTGATTCATTTTTAGTTGCAGTAGGCAGGCAGTGCACAACAGAGAGACGCTTCTTTTTGTTCTCTTCACCATCAATGCTAAAATCTATTAGGCCATTTATTATTGTCAGCCATGACAGGTGGTTTTCAGAACTTAATGCATTCCAAATATTTTCTCCACTTTCTTACATCGTTTAAGGACAATAGAAATCTTTTGAATAGTTTGCACATTTTAACTTACAAAGGGAGAGTCTAGATCAAAACACTGAATAACGTTGTTATATTATGCCCTAGATGTATGGAGTAATTTGCATCTCATTTCCTTATTGAACCGCACCGTACACACTAGCAGTCTAGGCTGCTGCTGAGACAGCTAGAAGAATACTGAGGGTGCCTGACTGTTAAATACTTATTCATATGTTTTAACCATATGCCATGCTATGTAAATACATTACAAATGAAGTGCATCCCTCCGATGAGCATGTATATTTTCACTGTTTACTGTACTGTAGGTTGACATCTAATCTTTATGCTCCAATATGTAGTTTAGCACTGACACATTAGCAATAAGTCAATAATTTTTTTAGTGCCGCTTCAACATTCTGTGAAATTTGAGAAGTAAACAAAAGTTCTCTCTGCTGGCATGGGGGTCACCTGGAGCATCTAAACAATCAATGCACATTTGCAACTTGGTATTTACCAGGTGTTGACATCAATGGCAGCCCTTTAAATTAAGGTCATTTTGTCAGATATTGCATGACATTATACGTGGCATTTTTGGAAGGATAACTAGAGGCTGAATATAAAGCAAAGGCTTCTGTTGTATGTTCATGTTGTGTCAATTCATACTGTGTTTCTAAATTACATAAAATTTGGTTTGAAACAAGTAGAAATGTCTATGACTTTTATTATCTATGAATAGCTTTTCTGAGAAGTGTAAAGAATAATGCATTTCAGTGAACATCCTACTTAGTTTTAATTGCACATTTCCTGTGTCCAAAGCCAGGTGGCAAGTTTACATCATTTATTTTGTCATTAACAAGACATTTTTCTGCCTTGAACATTGCAGATCTCACAAAGATTCATCCCTGGAAAAGGTTTTGACAGAGTCTTGCCGCTGCCTGTCGAGACACTATTTCATCTATGGAAGGAGGATTATTCTCAAATACCAGACCCTGTTTGAACAAAAGAAGCTGATGATGGCAAATTAGGCTTGAGCTTTTTCTGTTGGGAAAAAGAGGAAAAAACTCTAAGGTCTAACATGGTGGTCTCCATTTATTCCTAATGATATATTCACCTACAGTTTACACAATTACAGAAGATGATCAAAGTAACAGCAAACAAAAAAGAGGCAGAAGAGAACCCTTGCTGAGTTAACAGCGCCCAAGTAGATGTGATATAACAGCGTGGGTTACACTTTAGTCAAGGACACATCTCAGTGGTTCGTTGACAGTCTTTATCATGCCAAGAGGGAATGGGAAATCAATGGAACTGACCTGTCCAAGCCAGTGTACCTATAGGCTGACTGAGGTCACAGTCAGGAAAGATCTGGCTCAGCAGAGTAAACAGAAAACTTTGAAAGGTCCTCAGGGACATTTATAACTAAATGGAGATGTGCTGCATCAATATTGCACTTCGTCTGCAGTCTTTCCTCTCCAGCATAGCCAGTGAAAAATTCTCTAAAAAGCAAAGTGCACACAAGCAGATCAAAGATCCAGATCTCACAATGAGTCTTGTCTGATCAGCTTTATCTTCTCAGCCTTGCAGCTCCTCCGTGCTGCTGCTAGTGCCGCTGGCCGCTGCACAGTTGGCCGTGCTATTGATCTCATTGTGGCTAAAGACACTTCATGTACCCTGAAAGACTGCTGCACAAAGCGGTGACATTGATAGGGCCACACCGAGGTGGGTCTTTTTGTTCCTGCCTGTGTGTGGGAGTTGGGCTAAGAATGGGGGTGGGGGCAGTGCTTTTGAGCTGACCCACACAGGACAACGTTTAAACTTCAAGCAACTTAGAAGCTGCTTAGGGGTTAAACTGAAATGTAGGGCTGTGTTTTAATCTGTCTGCGTAACACTTTTTCTATTTGACTTATTTAAAGTCATCAGATTGTTACAATGACTAATCTGTTTAATCTACTTGTCTAGACATGCTCTAAAACCTTTAAAAATATCAAAC
>JBBDHI010000021.1:6839107-6851427 GCA_037177115.1 Craterocephalus stercusmuscarum
AGACATTCTAAATATACTAAATATATTCAGTTTTTCAATACTTTGCAAGTGTGGTGCTTTTTAAATTTTAATACCTGCACAGAAAATGAAAAAAAATTTACATTTTCTCTTTATGTATTTCTTTAACCAGTTTTGGATCCATTATCTGATTGAAACACGGACTTTCTCTTTATGGAATCCACATATTTATGTGTGTTGTTTTTGTTCCCACATCTCTGAGTTAAAGAATCACTGATGGATGTGAGAATCTCAAGTTTGCTGTCTCCAGTCTCTAAATCTCTCCTGTCAGGACGCATTACCGCTCCGTGTTGTGCAGGAGGACAGTTACTATCCTTCAACACTGATATCTTAATCTGCGTGTTTCAGAAGTGCAAGTCCTGATGAAGTGGTCACCAGAGTCGGAAGGAGGAGTTGCAGAGGATCCAGGTGGCCCTTGACGCTCACCGGCATGTAAATCTTGAGGAGATGGCGTGCCTGGACTCAACAGCTCAGAATCCTTGGCTTTTATCCCCCTACCCTGCAGGAGAGTGTTTGCAGGAGAGGTGGTTTAAAAGCTGTGCCCCAGTTAAAGCCACCATCATCATTACACTAAGAGGTTGAATTGTAGTGGCGTAATGTGTGTGCCGAGTTACTCTGTCTGTTTGAAGGGCCCTCAGCAGGAGTGTGTCTGCTGTTGACACTCCCCATTTAATATTGTTTGAATTTTTCATCAAGATCCCAAGCCTTGTTACAAGAGTCCTTTGTTTTCTGGCTTGTTTGTACATTCTTTGTGTGCGTGTGTTTCTGTGTGTGCGTATGTATGTGTGTTTACACAATCAATTTAGATATTCATGTTGTTTGACGTATTTGAAGTGATGTTAGCATGGTTTTTACATCTCTCTGTCAATATGTCAGTTAAGATTTAACTGAATATTTTCAGCTCTATTCTGCAGGTCTGTGGTGGTCTGAGGGTCTAATGAGGAATCCCATGGCTCTGGAGTGGACTTCCAGCTGCAGATGTCCGTGGTACCCCTGTCTTCCAGAGTCCTTTGTCCGGAGCTCCCTAACACAGCTTTGAATGCAGTTCACCGCAGGTTACTGACAAAGCTTGGTGAAAGGGGTGTTTTGTGTGTGTGTCTGAAAGAAGTGCACACGGTTAAAAATAGCTTGGCCTCCTGTCAGTGCATCGCCATTAAAAACAGCTGGGCCGGGCTCCTGCCTGCATTCAGTCACGTGAAAGTTGATTCTTTCTTTGTGTTGCTATCTTGTCACAACTCCCCCTTTACTGCCACTCTTTGTTGGCTGCTTTGTGCAAGTACCATCACGGAGGCAAAGTCAGCCTCATAAAAAGAGTTCATTTTGGATTCACTGGCCTCCGATGAACACTGGGAACTTTCTTTATTGTCTCTCCATCTATAAATTGGTGCTCACTCACTGGGCTCTGTCAGTCTGTCTCAAAAGATTCTTTATGGAGCATTTCCTACTTCTTTCCCCGTGACGTGTTTCTGAATTCACCCATGTAGGTAATCACAGATCAGACTGATTTTTAAGCTGCTAGAATGCAAATATTTCTTCCTTAAAACATTACACTGCTAATTTAATTCAGCTGAACGTGAAGGGAAAAAAAATCAATCATTGTATTTTTATTTCTGACAACAACAAAAGGCTAGATTAATGAGCTTCGATCTCACTTGGCTGTCAGATGATCTTGTGAGTCTGTGAGAGTGTTTTCGTTCTGTTTTGTCAGTTATGACACATTAGAGCTTTCACTGGCTTAGGATGAGTTCTCTGCAGGTAAAAGTAAACACACAGAATCCCACCCATGGAGCAGCTGTCAGTGGCTTCAATGAATGAGCTCTACCTGGGAAGCCAGGCGCATTGGAAGTGCAGGAGGAAGAGGAGGAGGTCTGCCTTGTCTCTGGCACCGTTCCGCTGCTATATGGGCTGCTTTCAGGAAGACCTCCTTCGCCAGGCTTGTCATTTTCCACCACCTGTCATTGTTCAATCCCATGTCTCCCTCTCTGACTCTGCCTTTCTCCTCCTTACTCTTTCCTGGACCCACTCTTCATTCTGTCCAATGGCTTTTCTGATGCCAAGAGAACACACACAAGCAAGCAGCAACATGCACTCTTGCGTCGACACAGTTTCATAAAGACAGAGAGAGAAACAAAGACGCAGAAGACAGACGCATACAAACACTCAATCAGAAAGGGCTTTCCTATCTTATCAGTATTGTCACCACTGCTCTATCATCTGCAGCCAATCCTCTTGTCTGATTGCTTAGTGATTCTCCCAGAGAAAGGGATATTTGGAATAAACCTACATGTAGAGATAACAATAGAATGAATGATAACTTCTTTTTTATTCTGCAGAGATAAACTAAGAGAACTTATGGTCATGGAGTTTTACTTTTCATTACAATTGTCACAGAGACCAAAATGTCTGCCGTCTGACAAAAACTGACTTAAAGAACACAAATAAGTTTTGTGGTTTAAAGATAAATGTTAAAAATATATTTGCCATTTATGACTTGGATGTTTAGTTAGTTGCTTTTACACTGGGTACCATTTATGGAAAAATATCTTGACTTTAAATTATAAAAAATACTTTTGTGTATATAATTTCAACATAACATTTTAATTTTGAGCCCTGTTTATTTAACTAATACTTGTTCAGAATGGTGGTAATATGGATTTTTCCATAACTGTCATGTAGCTTTACATGTATTAACCCAGCCCAAAGTCCTCCCCAAAGGCAGCAATTTTCTCCTACAAAAGAAGCTGCTCCTGAGCTGTGAGCAATGCCTTTGTAGTTTAGCATTTGTTCTTCCCTGGTTTATCTTATCACCATAATACATTTGCATAAAACCTGCCTGTAGTCTAAATTGACGCACCTCCAACAGAGATTGTGCTTCAAAGCCATTTTAGTCAAATGACCAATCATGGCAAATTGAGTCCTCAAAAGCAAAAATACAGTATTTCTGTCAGAAAGTGAGGAACGATGTTGCTGCAACTTTAAATGATACTTTGTGACTTCTGTTCATTATAACTTGCGGTTGTATTGAAGCATGTGTGAAATTTACCTAATGCATTTTTTTAAAAATAGAAATATTGTCTGTGTAATTATACCATTAAGAGCCAAGCATTTTTCTTTTAAAAGATGACCTTGTGGCGTAAATGTAAAACAAGTGTTGAAGAATGTTTTTAAGGATGCAAAGCCTGGCTAGAGACATGCCATTAGCTGTTACTGTAAGTGTCCAAAAAGGCTCCAGTCACAAATAAAATTCCTCATAGAGCACAGAGTAATTTCTTGCTCCTGATTTCCACCACTATCATATTTTACCACTACAAGCTGGAATTAATTGTCCATTGGGAATCTAATTTTTGCATTTACTTGCTTTAGGGAAACACATTTTTAGCAGCTTTGAATCCTATTTGATATCACAGCACCGTTGATAGATTTAGTAATTCTCTTTTTAAAATCAAACCATGTAAACCTCCAGATATTGAAAATCTGAATTATGAAACTTTAAAAAAGGATAATATGGTTTATGGATCTTAGTGCAACCTTTGATGTAATAGATCACTACATTTTATTACACAGACTGAGAAGTCTGGTGGGCCTCTCAGGTACTTAATGGTTTCAATCCTATCTCACAGATTAATGATTTGGATGGATACATGCACCTCAAGAAGCCATAAAATTAAGTATGTGGTTCCCAGAGGAGCTATGGCGTTGATTTTCACAGCTAGGTGATAGTGGCAGCTCCACATTGCCATGGCTCCTGACGACTTAGAGCCAGTGAACGTCCTTTTAAAAAATATAAGGTCATGGATGGCAGAGAAAAGTTTTACAATGACAAAACTGAAGTTTAAGTAATTGGTCCTGATCACAAAAGAGAGATCATTTTACCAAAATTGCAAAACGTTAATCCCTCTCAGTGTGTGAGAAATCTGTCCTTCTCAACTCCCTATCAAGCTGAATTGTTTTCCACATTTTAGAAAGAGAGGATTCTATCACCTTTAAAAACATAACCAGAGTCCACCCATTTCTGTCACTGGCAGATGCATGGCTTTGTGTCTAATAAAACAGTGATTCCCTACTCACTCGTTTTCCCCATTTTGTGAAGACATTGCACTGGTTTTAAAATCACTGAATTACCCCAACATTTTAGGATTGATTTTAAAGACGTACTCCGTAACCTTCTGACCAGAAAAAACTTTGTTCCAGACTTGTTTGATGGCACAGTGACATCTGTTATGTGCATTTCTGGAGCTGTTGCTGCTCAGCAGTGTCCCAAAATTGAAAAACCGTACTATACAACTTTTTCATCCAGGACGTTGTGTGACGTTGCACCTGAGTTTTGCTTTACCACTTGCTAGTAAATGGATATAAACACATCAGCTTTTGAGCATGCGCCTAAGAATTTACATATGCAAAGAAATGCAAGAAGACATTATCAGAGGAAGAGAGGAAAAAAGAAAGAAGGAGACAGAACAAGAGGTAAGACAAGCATCAAGATAAGACTGATAAGACTTTAGTGACTGGAGAGAGCTAACAGTGGAGATAGGATACAAGATGGATGCTGAATTAGTCTTTTAAGTAATATGTCTTTAAAGTACTTAATTTATGAATGTCTCAGTGGTCTTGGATCTGCTCAATTATTTGACCTGCTTTTAAGTAGTGAGCCCTCCCGGACCCTAATATTCTCTGGTACCAGCCTTTCAACAACTAAAACTTATGGAAAGGCCTTCTTCCACTACAGCTCATGTCTGCGGAACAACCTTAGCATGTCTTATCACTGAATTAATATTACATATTATGTGGTCTATTTCATTTATTTATTTATTTACTAATTTATGTATCTATTTATTCATTCATTCATTTAATTTACTTAATCATCTAATTATGCATTTAAGACAACACATTTGTGTAAATGTTTCAACTCTTGCCTTATTATTTTCATTTGCTGAGGCACATTTTTTTATGAATTCTTTTACCAATATTTTCATACGTTTTCATACTGTCACTCTTATTTGTTTTTATTATTCTTAGGTTTATTTGATATTCTACTTTTAGCATTTTTGAGCTTAGTGTTTTCCTCATAGGGATCCTCAAGACCTGGCGCTTTGCCAACTTGGGCGGCAAGGTAGTTGCCATGTGGATCATCCGTGTCTACGTGGTTGAAGAATCATGTGCTGCAGCCCAGGCCCCATCCTGCCTGCATCTGGACTGTTCCTGTGTTGGCGACCTCTGTGGTAGTAGTGGGTGTAGACAGATACCTGTGAATATATTGTTACCACACAGCCACACAGCAGCATCAATAGAGATTAAATCCTTATATTTATATTAAGTTAAAAGCAGAGAGCTGTGGATGTGTGGGTGCTTTTAAGAGAGAGAATAAGAGTAGGTGTATGTTAAGGTTGTTATTTTAGTTTCTTTTTAACATGAAAGTGTTTTTTTTTGTAAAGCACTTGAAGCTATTTGTAAATGAAAAGTGCTTAAAAATGAAATAGATTTTCATCTATTTAGATGGACCCTGATAATCAGACTCTTTTTCAAGAAATTTAAAAGTAGCCTATACTGTTCTTAAAAAACATATGTATGTTTAAAGATTTTTAAAGATCGTCAGGGCTTACAAAAGGATCTTTTAATGCTATAGCTGTCTACAATATTTTTCATAGAAAGTGTCACTGACTCCTCCTCTTATCCTGCTCGTTTTCTCCCTCACGGCTCTTCGCCTCTCCTCTTTTGTTCTGTAGCTCCCTCTGTTTTGGCTTCTGCTGCTACTGCTTCGCCGCTGATGGAAGGGATTGTCTAGTTTTATTAATATGACAGGTGAGCCTGCCCAGCTGCTACCTGAGTATGTCTGGCTGTGTATGTGTGTGTTTGGGTGTGTGTGTGTGTGTTGTATGTGTGTGTGGCAAAAAAGAGGCAGCTGTCTCATGCACGCAATGCACACATGGTCTCATGTGAACCCTTTCACACAGGCTTTAATTTAGCATGTACACTTTTTTATCACACAAATTAAATTTACAGGAAACAATAATGTGAAGTAGATCAATACATTTAGTCAAACTAAAACAACTGCTCATATGCTGTCCCCAATGGAACCTTTTTTTTTCTTCTTTTTCCATTATTACCCTCATATATTACCAGTTTGTTTACTTCCTGGGCTGTAAATCACCTGTTTAATTTTCACTGCCCATCTGAGACGGCCATAACAACCCTGCTCTTCTATATACACTTTATGATTTGACTCATATGTTGGGGTTCAATACATCCATATTGACTCAGGTAATTGAACACAAGGGGCACAGGCTGTATTCATAAAAGAAGCAGGGAGACATTTCAGTGAATAGAGGTTTATTGGAACAGCCGTGAGAAGTTTCTGGCAGCTAGGTTGCCGTGTTTTTTTGCTTTTTTTTTTTTTTTAAGAGAGGCATCAGTCTCTGTGTCTGTCATTGACTGCAGTTCAGGCATGACGATGGTCCGAAAGAGGTCTTCCCTCAGAGTAGATTTTGTTCAGAGACGCTCCATTACCTGAGTGGGTTAACTGCATCATATAACTCTGTGTGGAAAATACACGCTGAAATTGTCCAGGCCAAGCTATCAATAGATTATTTATACATGGGATTTGGAGATTTTTAAGAATGTTGCAGTATTTTATTTTATTTAATCAAATCATATCAGGGTTAAATCATATTGTTTAATCAAAGCTGTTTAAATGAGATGTAAAATAGGCTGAAAACTGATTTAAACTTGATATAATAAGAACTTGATGTCATCCACTGAAGACAAAGAAGCTAGCGGGTACGAGTGGAAGCATCTGGAATAGAACGGCACCTCAAAATTGAAGGAGATGTGTTTTATTTGCATTCCTTGAGAAGTCAACAAACTGGCTGGCGGATGGACAGAGATAGTGCCGGCCCACTTAGTTAACAGAGTCTAGGGACAGAGACGGCCTGCACTGACCCGTGACTGCCATGGCTGGCTGCTGGGTAATCTGTCACACTGCCATTAACTTTTTTTTTTTTTTTGCATTCAAAAGACAGGCATTTGGGAAGTACTGTTGTTTTTAATCTCTTGCCTAAATTCTCAATTCTTGCTTTTCATGTGATGCTACTTTATAGGCCCTTACATTTATCAAATCAGCACAAATCAAATACATTTTTTTTCTAAATAGAAATAAGTGAATGATATAAGTTGTCGCCTGAAAGAACACATAAGAAGAGGGTTGCTAAAAAGCTTTGAAAAAAGTCCAACTCCATCTGTTTCTTGAGCAATCCATAAAGGCAGCAGGTAGAATTAGGACAAAGGTCCCCACCCTGCAAGGGGGCCATTACTCATGAACTAAATTTTCCACAGAATGGAATATTACATCTTGCTAGGTGTGGACTTGTCAAAAGACAAGGGGTTAATGCAGTGCATTGCTGTTTAAAGCACACTTTGCTCTTTTCAATTTTTACTATTGTGCCTGGCAAGATCAAACGAATCCTTTCAACATGTCGCTGTGTTCAGTGAGCTTTCATGTCTTACCTCATTACTGGAAAACTTTTCTTTGACTGAGCTGAGGTCTGAGCGGAGTCTGGGCAGACAATGGAGCTGGGCGACTTTCAGAATTATACAATGAAGAGGCAACAAAGATGTTGTCTCAAATCCCTCTCGAGATACTGGGCCCCCACACTTTACTGTGGCCTACAAGCCTGTGAATTACAGTAAGTCTCCGAAAAGTGAGGATTTGTAACTCCTCTGATCAGACTCAGCTCACGGCCCGGCGGAGGCTAAATCCCTGCAGGGAACCAGGAGCAAGGCAGAGCTGGGATGAGCTGCCTATTTAAAACCCTTTCTGATAGTTTGAAGGAGGATAGTTTAAGGTGGAAGGATTTGACTTTATATGCTTATTTTAAGGAAAGTGAAATATTCTTCAAATAACGGTTGAAATAAAAAAAATATATTAAAAATAACACGCAACACTTATTTGTTAAAAAATACTTTTTATTCATTCTTTTTTTTAAACCCATTTCAAGAATTTCTTTTTTCTTTCATTCTCACAAGGGGCTAATATTTCATGCCAGGGCACCAATATTTTTTCCAATCATTTTTGGGAGAAAAGAGCAAACAAAGCCTTGAGTGAATCCTTGAGTATACATACTCCTCTTCGGTGCTGAGAATTGTGCTGCAAAAGTCAGAAAAACCCAGACAGGAAGAACGTTTCACTGATCAGCCATAGGAAAACTACTTTTAACCTTTTTCCTATCATCACCCCTTCATTTCTCAAATATAGATACCAGAACTGACATTTTATCTTATTATATTTTTTTTCCTCCCTGGCTTTTTGCCCCTTTTTTGTATGTGCATCTTTCACTTTTACAACTTCATTTCCTCTCCTGTTGATGTAATTTGTTTGTTTTGAAACATTTTTATCATCTTTCTAGTGATAACTGCTTTATAGGCTCAGGTAATTGCAGATTGTCAAACCAAAATGCAAGCAAGAGACAATATAAATATTTGAGAGATGAAGGGGGAAGAGCTGTTCCTGTGGACTGGCTTAAGTAGAAAATTGAAATTGAAATAAACAGCCCCTACTGTGAATTTTCCACTGATACATTTTCCTTTCTTTGGAGGAACCAGCCAATAAGAGCAAAGCTTTTGTTCCTGTTATCACACACTGTTCGTTTGTCTCCCTGCCGGAAAGCCATGTTAAGATAACACCATTCCATCATCTGATTGTCTTATCAAAGTTGAACGACACAGCGCCCACCATCTCTCTGCTGAAAAGGTTAAGTGCCTCTTCTTACAGTTTGCTGCCAAAAATACTTAAAACCAACAATTAACAAAAAAATTATTCTAATCAGTCACATTCTTTTTGCCATTTTGAGGTATAAGGCTCATACAGACTAATACTCAACTCCTGTTAAATTTCTTATGGCCTCCTTTCAACATTTCAAGTGCAAGAGCGTGCAACCCTTATGTAGCATTTGACACCAGGGTCAGTAGAATTGCCCCACTTGAACTAAAAGACATTTAGTTTGGTTTGGAAAGTGAAAACTCGGACACCATTAATTTGTTTGCTCTGCCACTAGTCATGACCACAGCGAATGCCATCACCTCAAAGAAGTGGACGGCCGTCTTCACTTTTATTTGTTTGTTTCTTTGGAGGGTGTGAGAAGTTGTGGGGCCTGGCTGCAGTGGACATTGCACTTGTGCGGGAAGGGGGGGTTACGGCGACTATCCAGAAGGAAGGCTTTACAGGGAGAAAGCTATAGGGAGCTAGCAAACAAGTTAGCTGGTGACAGAGTGGGGGGTGGTGGTGGCGATGGTGATGGGAGGGGTGGATTCATTTAGCCAGGCATAGCTGCTCTTGTTTGTGGTTGTCCCTGACAGCGTCGGCAACGCTGCTCCAAAGCACCTGTGTTTGCTCACTAGCTTTCCCCCAATCTGCTCGAAAAATGCTGTGAGCATGTCACATGGTGGCCAGATAGCCCGGGCACCATGGGAATACAAAAGCCGGGGCTTTTAGAACAGTTAATCATTAATGGAGGCCTCTCTTTTGTTCCCATTCAGCTCCACGCTGACAGAGGCTTTGATATTACATATGGCAGACAGGTCAGACGCAGATATAGCCAAGTACATCGACAGGAAAGAGCTTTCAGTTCGCATCATGCAGGGTGATGAAAGTGTCCACATGGAAAGCCATGTGCATCTGTAGAGGATACAGAGAAAACAGATTAATTTTGCATCACATTGCATGCACTTTGCTGTTATTTCACTTTAAACTAATTATGATCGTGATGTAGACGGATAGTTTGAAAATGAGGTGGCAAGTTCTAGTGAGTTCAGTGTTTGTGTGTAGCAGAAAATCTGACATAATTGCAGCATTGGCACTGATTGGCAGAATAGCAATAAATGGAGCAAGTCTTCAGGATTGAAGGCCATTCTACTAACCCCGCAATTAATTAACACTCCCTAATCTTAGTTTGCTCTCCATCTTGAACTGTCAATGAAAAGTCCTGGACTCATTTCATGCCTGTCAACGTAGGCTTTAGAATAAGGGAGGGAAATACAAATGCTTGATCTTGCTTTCACAAAGCAGGGCCAAATTTATCTAGAGAGGGAGATTAGGTTTGCACAGTCGCATTGATATAAAGCACTAAAAGGGTCAGACACAAACTCTTATCATTCATTTACCTCAGCATGCCAATGGTTCTTTATTGAAAGTTTTTCTCGACCCCACCCTAACCTCCACCCCCCCAGTGCTAATAATACTGTATGGGACTTGGAGAGGATAGTGGGACCACAAACATTTACGGCTGAAAATGCAGCACAAGTGGAAGCAAAGTGGCCACTCAATGCAGGATGCTTAGTGTGCTGAGAGTCAATCATTAACGTGGCACTTTTAGTGATATCTGCTCGCACAAACCTGAGTAGAAGTCAAAAGATAAATGACGACTGTGTTTCGGGGAATGAAGTAAGGCTCCAACTTACCAACTTAGGTGCTTCAGCAAACATACCAGCCCACACGTAGGCTTCTTTTGAGATATTTATTGTCTGTTCTCATGACTCCTAGACAATATGCCCCAAGCTGGCCAGCAACAGCAAAATGACTCAGTAAAGTACCCCTTATTATCTTTGATGGAAAGGTCCCCTGTCAACATAAAATATGCCAGTTTTTCATCTGTTTCCCACTTACAGATTTAGGATGATGTACAATTTAATCCTAATCAAAAGTTTTCAAGGATCTAACATTTCTTTTCATCCCAACATGATGCAAGACAACCAAAATATAAAAACATTTCCTGAATCGTGTGAGCGTCATGCAGCCATAAATCTTCCCCTTCCTTCCATGCAGCTTGACTTCACTACAGTGTGTTTATTTGCTAACCCTGGTCACCGGTGATAAGAGCTGCTGATGTCTCTACCCTGAACTGTACTGTAGCTCACAGTCTCAGCAAGTCTATGTTCTTAACAGCACATTTGCACTGTGAAACCTACAGCAAGTGGAAAATAAAGAAAAAAAAAACCATAAGGACTAGTAAATCCTCTGCCTCTGCTATAGGGAAATAAATTAGGGTGAGCGGAGTCAAAGGATGGGCTTAACAAGTGCATGTTTCAAACAAAAGTTCCTGTTTCTAGAGGGAAGGTGCATGTGTGATAGATGGCTTGGCAAACATAGTTGACATACCTGGGCAATGCCATGGGCCGGTCACAACCCAGGACTGAGAGGGACATTGTGTGAGTTTTTGAGTGTGCTTGTGTGCGGGAGTGCATCAGCGTGCATCCTCCAAAGCTATCCTTCTTCCCTCTAAGGCTTTCTCTCCCTCTTCTCCTCCACTTGGGCCATGGGGATCACTTCAGTCAGCAGAGCCCTGTTTGACAGAGACACAGCCTCCATATAAATCCCATCCTCCTATTTATTTGATGTGCAGTTCTACTAGGACGCCTTCGATCCGTCCTCAGGGAGCCCGCATCTCAAAACACTCAAATAGTCTGGGTGTGCAGATAAGCACAGGGCTGGAATTATACTCCCAAATTCCCAAATCCTCATAGGGCATTGTTCCTTTCGATTTTAAAGCATTCATAGAAGGAAAGCGGACTGTTGTTATTGAATTATACAGAGCTGTTAGTGCTGTTTTACAACATTTAATATGTTGTATTATTGTGTGCAGTGGGCAGCAGATAAATTGGGAAAATTCAAGAGAAAGATTTTTTCTCTTAATGCTTTTTGCTCGGGTGCAGCGTTGAGCGTGGGAGATGGGTCAGCGCAGTCTGGTGGGTGAGTGGTAAACCTTTACAGGGAACACCCAGGAATGTTTAGTTAGCTCGCCCGTCGCATTCAAACATGTGTGTCAAAGGTGTTTACAGGGTGTTGACATTCGCACACTTGCAGAGAAGTAATGTGAATGGTATAGCTGGTCTGGTTGAGGAGCTCATGAGTTACATTTTCAGCAGAAATAATATGAAGCCAAAACCCTTCAATGTTACATTAAAAGCTGTTATATGTAGACAATGAATTTTAAAATATTCCTATAATTATTATTTTTTATTATTATTTTATTTTATTTGTTTTTTATGCATTGCCACAAAAAAATGAATCATTGTACATCATCAGATATTGATTTTGGAGAGCATACTGATGTTTTTAAATATTTTTTGTGAACTATTTGTTCACATTAAAGTAATGCATTACAAAATAATTTATTTTGAATTAAATTTGAATAAGAAAAAAAAACTGTGATTTTAATTTGACACAGCATTAATTCAATAAACCCCATCACATCCATAAACCCCATCACATCCATAAACCACATCACATCCCATAAACCCCATCACATCCCATA
>JBBDHI010000021.1:6874720-6897813 GCA_037177115.1 Craterocephalus stercusmuscarum
CACACTTTATAAGCATAGTCCTTGTATGTAAGTATTATAGAGGTGAAAAGCATCTCTAACAGATATTTTCTTATATTCTCCCGGTTTGAAAATGCCACTTATAACAAAATATCTATTGAATAATTTCTAACATTATCCTAACTTTGAGGCTAATGTATTTGCCTGACATCTACAGCAAAAACATTACAGCAGTTCAATTCAAAATGAATTCACAGATTAGGTACTGCATGTTTCAACATGAGTAACTAATGCACCACTGTTCAGTCAGAGAGGGGAGGAATTTCATCTATTTGGTCTGATATTTACATCAACAGATATGTTAAATATGAGGCAGAAGTCAGCTCATATCTCACCGTTCTAAGGCAATCTCAGTGGACAGAACATACATGTCCCCACTGCAGGGGTTAGTAGGGTCACTTGGGTTGCAAAGAAAATCCACATCTTGAAGTCATTCAGGCCAAAAGTTAGAGGATAGCAGTATCAAATATCCTCTACACAAAAAAGGAGAAAAGATCACCCTGCAACAAGGTAGCAATCAATTGGTATCAAGGGAAGCACACTTCAAACATTGTTACAGATCAATGGCAGTCGTCTCTTCTGTGCAGTCGTTTATGATGGACAGTGCCTTCAAACAATGGGCCCATTCAGAGGTACAGCCCTGGAGAGACATTTCATTCACATGGGCGGGACTCATTTGATACTTGAAGGGAATCTGCGATAGCTTTTATCATGAGTGATTTCAAAGTCTTCCACAAACCCCCCACATCCCCCCTTACCCTCTTTAACTATGTCATTACTAGCTTGCGGTGAGCAACTGGCTCGACAAAGCACTCGTGCAGCACAGCAATCACATCCAGTTGCTGAAAACTGGATCCAACAAGTGAAACTGCTACACACAATCACAATGCATCACACAATATACAAGCTTTAGCCACTCGTGCACACAAATCTGAAGCCTGTCTTTGTACTTTTTGGTGTCTTATCTAAAAAGAGCTGCGTGCATTAACTTTGTTTAGTATTCTCAAATCAAAAACAAAGACATTCAGAGTTTTAAAACAGATGTTTCATTTACTGTTCAGCTTTAATTTCATTTGTATGTACTGAAATATACAAAACACTGACACCTGCCAATCCAGCGGCAACAAAGACAGGAAAAATGAAAACAGGAAACAGAAACATTCTCCCAAAACACACAAACAGAGAAAAGTACAAAACTGTAGTACGATGAACTCCCATGTGACTCAAACTATCATTATACCCAGTTTATATTTTGTCGTCTGCAGATAAACAACATTGCATTTAATGTTAAACCATAAAAACATTTCAGATTCCTGCAGAGCATCAAACACCCTTTCCAGAACTGAAGTGCTTTAAAAGTCACATTCAAGAAAACTGCAAATATAAAAAAGGGGACATGGACACGTGATTCTGTAGATGACCTCATTGTAGAGATGTATTTTGGCTTCATTATTGAATTTACTAAGTTCAGGATTCAGCATGGTGGTCTTCACAAGAAATTCACAATCTTGATAAAGACAACAGTTTTGGAACATTTCTTAACACGTTTCCGGGTCTTTCTCCAGAGAATAGCCAATCAAACTTACACACGATTAGCTGCCACGAACAGATCAAACTTCACATGTTGGTTTAACATACTTGCAGCTAATGCAGCTTCATCACTTTGAACCAACAGTGGAAATGTAAGAACTGTGTTTTATGTAGCAGTGAATAGTATTTCTATTCGATTGCTTTATTTAAAGGTTGTATAGTGCAAAAACCTACCACAATTACTAAATACATAAAAAAACAACATATGCACGCGATTTCCAGTTCATGCCGGAGGACAGTCTCACAAACAGTTCGGTAATGAGAATAAACTTGTGTGTTTAATTCTCAGACTGTAAATCCCTTGTGAAAAGTGCCCTTTACTCCTGGTGCAAGCTTTTCTTTTTCACTCATCTCCTCTCTTATTATTGCGCAAAATTGTCCAAAATTATGAAAAAAAACTATTAGCTTCCAGGTTCAACTTTTGTGTAACAATTGTTCTCAAAAATGAACGAAACTAAAGCAGATCCATGGAATGCCTTTGTTCTTTACAAAGAGGAAGAAAGGACGCTCCTCTCCTGACCGTCTCTTAATGCATTCCTGTGAATGAAACTCCTGCCTACTGTTGCAGTGCATCACGCTACAAAATCTGTTGGGTTCTTTCCCAATTTCAAATCCTCTGGGGGATCCTCTCCACCTGATTGGCTTCTCTCCATTGCAACAGCAAAGAGTTCTGGAGGGAAAACCTGGCACTCCCAAAGCCTCTAAAAAAGTCAGTGATAAGCCCTGTCCTCATTACGAGAGATGTAGAAGTTCCCCTCTGTGCCACTAGGGGTCCTCCTCCATGTCATCTAGGTTGGGAGCCATGATAAAATGTTTGGGGTAAACAAGACTGTGCTCGTCCGCATATTCCTCCCAGCGTGCATCATCGCTTTCATGAGTGATGTAGCGCTCGCCTCGCCGCGTCTCAAACTCCCTCAGGTCCAGCCATGTCTGATAGTCCTGAGGAAAAATGGCACGAATCCTGTCAGTACAGTCAGAGTGGAGCTAATCCTGCCATTAACCCAAAGGGAATATTCTTCCTGTCATTTATTCTAAATTACAACCTTGATAGTCTTTGCAAAGGGTGATTATTTTCCTAAGTGGGGTTCTTCTGCAGACTTAAAGCTGACACAAATTATGATATTGATGGCTTTTCTCACTCTTGTTGTTCCTCCTTTTTTCACTATATTCTGCTATGGGAAATTAAGACAGGGAGATATGATATTGCTATTTTGATATGATTTGTTTGAGAGTTTTTTTTGTTTATTTGGATTTTTTCAAAACCTTCACTTGTCTAGATTGCCAAATTTGAGCTGTGAAAGTCTAAATATGAATTAGCAGTTCCTGTTTACACCATAACCATTTCTGTTGATGTTTAGGTAGCTGAATAGATTCAGATGGATTACAACTCTCTGAGACTATGTGATTTTTTTAAACAGTATTTGTTTAACAACTGTCAATTTAAAGAAAAGAAAAAAGGAAGAATTTCACCTGTAACCAGGGATGACTGAGACACTTGTCCACGCTATACCGCTTCCTCATTTTGACTTGGAGAAGATTGCTGATCAGATTTGTGGCTGTGATGCAAACATATGTTGTGCAAATTATATCAACAAACTGAACTTATAACACATATCACTTCATACTAACAGCATATTCATGAATAGTTTACGAGGTTTGACTTTTAAAGGGCCAAGCAGAAAAAAGATGAAATAGCACATAAAAATGAAAACAAAGTACACTTAGGCCTTCTTACGAAACTTGAGCATCATTCTGTTTAGTGCAGTGTAGGTAGAGGGAAAAACCAAAAGTGATTCATCTCAACCTCTGAATAGTCAGCAAAAAGTTTAGAAACCCAGACATGTAGGTGGAAGGGTAGCTCCAGAGCTGCATGTCTGAATTTCAGTTTGACACCAAACTAGAGCTCCAACCAGGCTAGCAACAACAAACAGAGAAACAGTTCTTTGTCTACCTACCCTCTGGTGAGATGTCATTCCACGGAGTGGAGGGGTACATGAAAGCAGCATTCTGAATCTGATCATTGATGTCCTCGTCTTCGTTAAAAGGGAAGGTCCCACTTAAGCTGACGTACACAATGACCCCCACTGACCACATGTCCAGGGAGCGATTGTAGCCTTTACTGCGCAGAACTTCAGGAGCCAGGTAAGCTGGGGTGCCCACAACCGACCGACGGAATGACTTTTCACCAATGATACGGGCAAAGCCAAAGTCACACAGTTTAACCTGGAGAAAGGAAGGAAAGTTCTGTTAGTAAATACGAAGGCAGTGGGAACAAAAAAGCCCATTTACAAAAATATTTATTCACCTGAGGGAAGGGCTCAGCAGAAGCTAGAAGCACATTCTCAGGCTTCAAGTCACAGTGAACAATGTTTTTGAAGTGCAGATGTCTCAAGGCCACCAGAATCTGTAGCAAACAGAAATTCCATAAACTCAGATTTAGTTCAATCAAAATCCAGATGACACTTATGTAAACTCTAGCTACTAAATGTTTCAATAGTACAAACCTCATGTTACGCAGAGTTCTCTTTGTACTATCCATGCATAAAAATATGGAAATATAGTGGTGACGCAAACATTCAAATGCCCTTAAATACTTCCATCTTGACCAGTATCTTCATATGCATACATATGATCTCATCATCTCATCTATATTCAAAAGGCCTGGCATGAGCTTGCACTGCACGAATGTCTGCCTGTGGCTCTGTACCAAAACCACAGTGCGCCTGGCTCCATGCTTCTGACCCTGGCTCTAACAGAAGTCCTTCCAGCCACATCAGAGCCAGGCCCGCCGCAGCTAATGGGGCTGTTGTTAATGGCCAAGCTCCCGTTTGGGACCCAGAATCCACGGAGACCCGGGGGCCTGCTGCTCCTATAATAAGGCCACAAAGCCACCAGCACATGAATGCTGTAATCCACAGCCAGGGAGAAGGCTGTGATGCCATGCGGACCAATCTCATAAACAATTCCCCCCTAATCAGCTCGCCATAGAAAATATATAAATAAATAAAAAACAGGCCATAGAGATGGATTGGAGGCTCTTAATAACTCTAAACAGCAAATAGAAATAAAAGGAGAAAGCTAAGACAAAAGAAAAAGTCAAAACGTTCAAAGTACTGGATTTCAGTGGCACACTCTGTAGATGTAATCCACAGTTAGCTGCTCTTAGAAGGTATGTAGGAGCTAAATATACAGAAATATAATAATTCATTAGCACAGACCTGTGTAACCAGGAACTTGGTGATTCGTTCAGGTAGTTTGCTCTTTTCACTGGACAGGATCATCTCCAGCATGTCGCCATGCAGCTTCTCCATAACAACAAACACCCGCTCTGGTGTCTCAAACATGCACTCGAGGTTGACGATACCTGGATGATGCAGATTCTAAGAGGAAGCAAATAAAATAATTCTACTTGTTTGTATCTAAAGTACTGAACATGATCAGTATGACCATAAATTCAAAGCATGGCATGTACTTATTGGCTTTTGCTGCTAATGTTGGATTCCGTCATTACCTGTAATATGGCCACCTCATTCCTTAGCTGGCTCTCCTGCTTGGTAGGAAATCTCATCTTGTCTATAACCTTGATGGCCACATCTCTGCCACTCTTTCTGTGTTTGCCTTAAATATCATAGATTTATAAAGAGAATTACTTTAATAGTCCACATAATAGAATATAATACAAAAACCAATTTCACAAGAACAATACCTCCATATACGATGCCAAACTGGCCTGATCCCAGCACTTCATCAGAGAATATTTGGTATACCGAGGCAATATCCTGCACAGATATGAATTGCATTATTATTTAATGACTGTGTTTTACTTGTAGAAACATGCAAGTTATATTTCCATGCTGAAATTGGCAATTATATCATATATGGTTTGGCAAAACTGCTGCTTTTCCATAATGTTTTTGGTATTGCCAAATATTCAACTTTCACTCAGTGCAGAAGTAAAACTGATTAAAAAAACCCATGGCCCCAAAGAAGAGGAAAAAAAAGTCTGCTTCCCCATTTGTGCAGCATGAAAGCTTCCACTGGATGTTTTAATAAAAGCAACCGTAGGATACAGTTTCTGCTCTTACCACAACAGCTACTTTTTTTGCACATGAATGCATGAATTTGCAGGCAGTGCTGGGAAATTGTGCAATTTGTAAAAAGAAAAAAAAAACACACACTCACCACATTCTCCTGGATCTGGCAGTTGGACACAGATATGCTGATGGACACCTCTTCTGGAGGGGAAAACACATGATGTTTCTACTTTCAATAACTGAAACACACCACTTTATTCATCCATTAGTCCATAAGTAATTGCGGCAAGACCTGCATTTCTTACACGCAAGTGTTTCTTTTTTCTTCACAGGATTCAATCTTATCGCAGCTGCATGCAATAAGTCACAGCCCCACATAATGAAGCATTTTATTACACAATAAATTGGCTATAAAATCGATCTTGAGAGTTATGTGTGACTGAATGGTGTAAGCATGCAGTGCATTTCAGAGCTGGGAATTAGATCTAATACTGGATACTGGCCAATGAATGAATAGCCAAAGAGAAACTAATCCTACACAAGAATTTCATTTTATCTGGATAAACATGCTTATATTTCAACTGACAGAAAAAAACAAATAAATTACATCAAATATTCCAGGACTTTATCTGCTTATAATAAATTAATCCCCATCAGTTTGTTACTTTGCAGTTGTGACTTATGCATCTTATTTAGATCTGGATCTTCTTCACAAACTATTTTGAAACTCAACATCCTTGTTATGACCAATTAGTCAAGCTCTGTTTCTGTATTGTGTCTTCACTTGTCTCAACTGTCATCTCCAAACAGAGACTTCACAGCCTCACTTCTTGCGGTGTATAGACAGTAGAGCAGGGTTTTTCCAGGCTGTCAAAAGTCAAAGGAGGTCTTCACATTTTTTTCAGCTAATCTTTAACTTTCTACACATTAGTAACACGTTTCATTTGTCATGAGTGTGGAAGGAACAAACTCAAACTTGTGATAAAGCAGAGAAAACTGAGTCATCACTGAAAGTGAAAACACTACTTCATATATGAACCACAATGAGCTGTAGCCATAATATAATCCTTTTCCATCAAGCTCCCAATTCCACACAGGGAAATGTAAGTATATCAAGCTGTTCAAAAAAGATGTAAGAAATTCATCTTACTGTGATCTTTGCCCTGACCAACAGCACTGGCCACACTAGGCTGAGGGGTGACGGGCATCAGGGCCTGTCTGATGGCCTTCTCCCAGCCTTGGGCCACCTCCATGCCCACTCCAGAGGCAGCCAGAGCAGGGCTATGATAATGACTGCCGTTGTTCTCTCCTACATAGTAGACCATGATGGCTGTGATGATCTCGAAGCAGTGAGGATTGCTGCCCTGCGCCAGATTACTGAAGTCTCTAAACGGTTCTACTTGCAGGATCTCAGACAGAGGGATTTCCTGTGGGAGCAATTGAGAAACAACTGATGAGTGAAAAAAGATGAAAAAGGAAATGCTGCATATGCGACTACTTAAACAAATGACAAGAATGACAAGTTCTTTTTCTTCGTATCCTCATTTAAACCAGAACGCCAACATATTAACAGTTTCCTCTAAATTACAAGCGAAACGCAGTGAGAATTCAATATTAGGGGAGACAGCAGATGCATGCCAATGTCAATTTCCACATGTACGTTATCTTTGCAAGGAAAAAGAAATTAAATAGAAATGGATAATAAAATAATGAATAAACTAACATATGCAGTAATAATCTGGGAACATCTAAACAACAGTGGAGTGAAATTTAAATAAATGATAAAAATAAATCAAATAAAATATGTATATATGTATTAGCTTTAACATGTTACCACAGATTTAATGATTACTGGCTAATTTCTAAGATTTACAACAGAAAAATCCTCTCAGACCTGGAACACAGAAACTGCAGTGTTAAACCAACATAACAAGAGGATCCACCACAAGTAAACAATTTTGATATAGGTACGGTAGTCACACTCACACTCCTCAAGTCTCCACTGTCTTTAGTCCCAGCTCTAACTCTCTCCTTCCCTCTTCTCTCTCTTATGAGCACACACAGAGAGGACAGTTGTAGCACACTTTAAAAGTTCCCCCTTGCCCTTTAAACTATCAAATCAAAGAGAGGAGGCTGGGTCAAAAACAAAAAACATAGAGAATTTCCAACCAATAAGGGGCTCACAGAGGCGCATGCTGTCCCCTCCGCGTGGCTCACCACAGAGTATCAGATGAAGTGCTTGTGGTTAGCGGGGCCGGGTCACGTGACAGGTTCTGTGGCGGCCGAAGTGCTCTGGTTCCCTGATTACAAGGCAGGGCCAGCATAAGGCCCCATCTGAGCACGAGCCGCTGGCGCTACCGCCAGCCGCTGAGACGAAAGACAAGGCAACTACCGTTCCCCCCACAGGGTAGAGTGTGAGTGGGTGTCTGAGGGTGCTATGTTTCAGTTTGACAGCACTGAGACACAGAGAAGCCCCCTCACCCCATAAAAGCTGCTTCAGAGAAAGCCACAAGTACAGGGGTCTCATCTTCAAACGAGGAGCCGTTATGGCTTCCAAATGGGGAAAATGGCTGCCATGCCTGGCAAGCAAGCCACCACACGACCACCACTAATCAGATTGGAGGTATAAAGGAAAGCGGAGAGGGGAGGACGGTGGCCACACACTGATGAGCAGCAGGCAAGAAACTTCTGAGAAAGGAAAGGAAAATGCCCAAAACAGACGCTTTTTGTGGATACCGACTGAGCTTATGGAGAATCAGTGGCTTCAGAAAAGCAACCCAGGGAAGATCCTCTCTCTGCTCAATGTAAGCAAAGCCATCTCATTTTGTTATCTGTTTTATAGCCTATATATATAGTGGAAAGATGAAGAACAATAACCAACCTCTGATGAAAAAAATAGGGATTTGTTAAAATACCTTCAATTAGCCCCCAAGAAGGTTTAAAATCAATGAAGACCCACATAAAGCTGCTAGCAAACACACCCTGAACGGTCCGTCCTCTCTGAGGTTTCCTCTCTAAGGTTTTTGTGGCAGGGGATTGAGGGTGTGACAGAATAATTGAGAGAGAAGGGAGAGGGAATCAAATTTGTTGTTCAGCCAGCTATGTCAGTAAACACCTGTTTGACATGCATTCAAGTTAACAGATTAACTGAAACTCTGCAACCTACACACCATCCTACAGCTTTATTCATATGACCACAACTCAAAGAGGTGACAATATCTCAGAAAACACACAAGGTTAGATTAATAATGGAATAATTGCAGCCACCATCACCCTACACCAACACACATGTGGAAGTCTTTACCTTGGGAGGCTGAAGCTCCCTCCCTCAGGCTTCAGTGTGTAATTACTGCTATTAAGCCCATGTGGCTGAGTAATGACTGACTACAGTGCTTCCACTTTGAGTGGTCACACACTCTCTGTCACACACTCTCCACAACTGATTTTACACGTCAAATTTAAAGCATTTCTCTCTGCACCGCCACTCACTTTGAAATGACTTTGGGATTTCAAAAAAGATTAAAACTAAGAATCTCACAGTCTGGTTTGTAGAGTTTCAGCTGTTTACTAGAATAACAAAGGCTATATATCCCCTTTTTATATCAGCTGATCCAAATACTCCGAATTTTTACACTCCCTTCAAATCCCCTTCAAATGTCCCATCTGTTGGACTGGTAACAAAAGCTAAAACATAGAAACTGCTGGTGATGTGACCCTTTCGCTTCATGCAGGGACAACACCAGGCTGAATTGTGAAAAACCACGAGGGAATTTTCATTGAGCCGAATTGACCTTAGTGTAGTTCACAGTTGAAACGCGCCCGCTTCAGCTGAGTCACATGGTTACCACTAGCTTTTATTTACATACCGCCCAAGTGAATATGGAAATATAATGTATCATAACCTAAAGGTCTTCAGCGGTGTTACTTTATAAACTATACTGTAAGATGGCAGTACTGTGGTTTCACTTCTCTAAGGCAACCATGAAGACTTTACAAACAGTTAATGTCAGACTCAGTACTGAATTAATTTGAATGTTTTCTGACATTTTAATGAATGCTACTGTCTGTTTGATGTAAATGGCAAGGCGTGTTTGTCCAATAACGTGACAGAGATGATCCTTTTAAGCTTACTTTGTAGAATTTGGCTCCGGTGTCATTCTGGAAGAGACTCAGACTCTTGCTGTCCAGTCTCCAGTAATGTCTCTTCCGCTGTTTAAAATATTTAAAAAAAAAAGGGAAACACAAAGTTAGTCTAAAAAATTATTCTTTATCTATATTAAAGAAAATATAAAGGTTTTTATTTCACAAGGAAAATACCTTCTGTGCTGAATTTCAACACATGAAAACAGCTTGCGAGAAGGAGTTTTGCCAAAGCGCAGCCATTTCAGACTGGGCTCCTCTGTAGGGCATTTGGGTTATCAGTCTTACCAGGTTGTCCCTGCTTGTATAATGAACCATCCAGCCCTCCTTCACCACAGTGGAGCTTCGCCTCTTGGTGTGTTTGATGGACTGGACCACCCGCATCAGAGGGATGTTGCTGCTTGTAGAAGGGCTGGCCAATGAAAAAAATCTAATTTAATATTAAATATATCAAATTAAATACTGACTTGCTACATGTTAATTCAACTTTTCAGATTTTTCTATGTAATTTGAGGCCTGTTCTTTCTAGACATAAATCCAGAACAGAGAGTAATGCCTCCTGATATTTATACATGAAAATACACCTAGCTGGTTAGTAGTAAAAGTGATATACACCATGGCTGAAATAACAACCTGTACAGTAGGTACATTATGATGTCTTAATACCTAATAGTCCTTATGGGCTCCTCATCTTTCTCTCTATCAATGAAGGGAGAATCCATGGCGAACATCCCGTCTGGGGTGGATGGTTCCTCTGGATCATCCAGTCCACTTCCACCATCCATGTCGCTGCTGTCTACCTCCATCGTATCCATGGTAGTGTCTGAGTCTGGGCCAGGACTGGCTGGCTCTACACAATTACATCAGATACATTTTTGTTTTTATTTTAAATTTTAGTTAATTATAATGTGAAGTTAGTACTTTAAAATTTTCAATATTCTCCATGAAAATAACCTAAACATATTATTTTTTTTACCTAAGCAATCCCAATCATTGGTGGTTTGTGTACCTTTATCACTCACTTTACTACATTTAAAGCTAGAGAAGGAGATGTTTTCCTTGAGCATTTTTACTTTATTGCTTAAAATCCCCTACACACCTCGATTACAGCCAATTAATTTAATGCCCAAACACAAAAATAAAAAATGTAAGTCACCTGTGAAATGGACGGTATTGTAAAAAACACCATCCAATGATTTTAACTGGCTGTTCTAAAAGATTAGCAGGTGATATGTCTATCAAAATCAGCCGCCATTTGTCCCTCCCCCTCCCCCTCTTCATGTAAATTTATTCTAAAAATGTATTAGATCCAAAATAACTTACCTCCATTAAAGTCCACCTCCCCTAAACAGTCTCTTGGTACCTTTGAAGCACACCGCTTATGGCAATTAAATCTGCAATCTGATATATGATAATTATGGTCAAATGTTGCCATCTCTCTTAAAGGATAATGATGTTCATATATATTTTTACCTTTACACTGCATGCCTTGGTGAAAGAAACCCTTGAGCAGACGCTTGCAATACTGGCAGATTGTGGGGCGAGTGTAGGTGTGAATGGCGAAAGTGTGTGGCACTTTAACCCGCGTCTTCTCCATCTTATCCATCCAGATGGGCCTTCCGCTCCAAGACAGGATGCGCTTCCCTGCTTCCTGATTGGATCGCTGCTGCAGTGGTTGGATGGATGAAAAGAGGGAATTATGGAGGTAAATAAGAAATAATTACAATTTACATGCTGGAGGAGAGTAAAGGAAAAAAAAACTAAAGTCAGGAAAAAGAGGAAATGAAATCTGTCAAAGAGCATTACCATTACTTTGCATATTATTCTCATTCTGAGGGGATTATTCAATTTGATGCGTTTGACAATATGTGAGCATTTAGTTCTCATTTTATGTGTTTAAATCAAGATGTCTGGAAGCTCCTGACGGTAATGGGTGGGACACTTCCCTCATTTTTGCCAAAAAGTAAGCAGAGACATAAACTTGGACTTCAATGGGTTTTTAATGTCATTAGCATAATTACATTTCCTCGTGACCTTTCTATGTATTCGGACAAGAGAGGAAGATTCCAGTGTGTGCTTAAGCAAAAGCTGCTTCATAAGGCCTCACTGGGAGCTCTCCTCTGAGCTTAGTACAGCTAAATTCAATTTTCTTCATCTGTGGTATTCCACAACGTGGCCCTGGAGTTTCAACCATGGAAAATGGCCAAATTTGATAAGTTTAGAAACATTTAGCAGTGAAGACGGAGCTCGTGAGCTGACTGTGGACTGCAGGCTTTGCACACATGTAGATTCACCTGACATCTAGTCCAATTAGAGTGATGTCATTACATAAAGTAATAGGGATGTGAATCTTACAGCTACTCACAATTCAACCTGATTCCCATTCTTGGAGTGACTATTTGATTCTGTATCGATTCTCGATTCAAAACTATCTCAATCAATTTTTCTTGGCCATGCCTATAAAGCAACATAAAATATCTCACTCTTTATAGAAATAGTTTGGAGGTTTTGCACTTCAGTCACATTTTCATCAGTCAGAACTCACTTCATCTGGGACAACCACTGCATTTTCAGCAGGTAAGGGTCGTGGGACTGAGAGAGATGGTCCTGGCAACGAAACATTGGACAACCTTCTCTTCCTCACACCAGTGCAGTTATTTGGGATCTTGAAGGCACACCGCTTGTGATAGTTCAACCCACATCCTTAAAAATCAGAAAACATAGATAACAGTGTTAAAAACTAGAGAAACTGTGCGAGAAAAAGTAAAGGTGAAGACATCTTTCACTTTGCATATCAACCACAAGATGGCCCCGCTGATAAAAAAAGCCAAGAGTGAGAATAAATGAATCGACTTAATTACTGGTCAGTGAGGACTTCTAATGCAATTAAATGTTAGAAAAATAAAAGGAATTTATTAAAATCTGATTTGACAGCGATAAAAACTGAGAGGCAATCCTGCATGCCATAACTCCACTGGGATCTGAATGTCAAGCATTTAAATGGCTACAGTTCCCAGACCAAATCATTTTTGTTTACTTGTATCGCCCTGATACATTTTCAAGGTCAGAGACGTGCTGTGTTTATTCATCTGAGTGTGAGATACAGTGCAGTCAGAATTATGCAGGACTTCTAAAACCCATTTTTGAGAAATGGCATATTCTCAGCTTACTTCTAAACTAGGCCGCACTTTAGTGAGATACAATAAAACATCTTTAAAAGGTCAGAGGATTTACATAAACAGTTTGTGTGTCTCCAAACCTTCACATTTGAGTCCCTGCCGGACGAGGCCCCACAGCATCTCCCCACAGTAGTCGCAGAAGGTGGGGGCTTTATAGGAGTGGACATAGAGGCCATGTGGTCGGATCTGGAAGTCTTCAACTGTGGCTTGAGCTAAAAAAATAAAAATAAAAATAGAAAAGTGATATACCTAAATAGATAAGTAAAACACATCTAGACATTAGAAAAGTAACAAGAACACATAAGATGGCAAAGAACACAGTTTCAGTTCAGTTTAAATGTCATAATAACATTGCTCAAAAATGCCAGCTAGTTGGAAGAGAAAACAGCTTCAGAGATCAGCCTGATAAGATTCCTCTGCAAATATAGCTGCAATATCCTCACAGCTACAGTAGAGGGCGTCACATCTGTAACAACACACCCTCCTTCCATTCACTCACCAACAGGCATGGCACACCTATAAGGTGCTGAATTTTATCATAACTTTAATTGCTCTTTCATTCTTCCTTAATGTCTTCACTATCCTGTGTCAAACAACTCACTCTTAGCTCATTGCTGGACGCAAGTGTTGGTTAATCATGACCGTGAATCATCAGAGATGTGAAGATGAGTAAGAAATGGAGGTGAAGTCTGCCAATCTTGTGTGCGCGTGACAGAAGCTTCTCTTTTCTCAGCGTTTCTTGCTGTTTCCATGCAATCATTTATGTGGCCACAGTGGCCAACAAGGGAATGGTTAATCTTTACACTGAGGTTAAGCAATGAAATCTGTTTGGTGGCAACAGAGACGTCATATGTGTTCAGATTTAACGACATCAACCAGACTCTTCTCCAGGAGAATAGAAGACATGGTCAGCTTTTTGAGATGGCATTCAGATAATAATAATAATTACTTTAAGAAAACAATTTAAGATTTGCAGAAATAAGTCTTCATGTGATAACAGTTCTTTGCTATTGACAGGATTCAGAGTAAATTTCAAGATCAAAATAAATAATCTTTACTGATTCCCATATACAGGACCCTTAATACCAAAGATCATCTGAGATGACTCGAGACAATTTTTTTTTCTCCATTTCAGAGAACTGAGATGGCTTGTGGGGTGTTGTTCACAGTTTGGGTTTGATTAAAGAGAAAAGAAAGAACTGTGGCAGGTCACATGTCATGAGGAGAACATAGCTCCCTGCCACTGACACATGAAAGGAGGTATTCATGAGCTATTTCACACATATCTGCAAAACAACAAGCCACTTCTTAGCACTCGCAGTGTAACATAATGCTCCTCCTGCTAAATAGCATCAAACAACACCAAACATAAACTGGACACATTGTTTTTCACAGCCCTTGTCCCAAGAATGGATTAACTATCTGTTTGCTAAGGACTGAGTTTCATTTAGGAGGCTATAACTTTCCATTCGACAAAAATAAGTGTGCAGTATTTATGACAAACAGAAGGTATTATAAAACACAGCTTCCGCACTGCCGGTGGTAGCGAATAAGGAGCTTGTGAAAGTGGGTGGGAATTTAAGAGGAGTGAAAAACAGAACAAAAGGACAATCGGTCAGGCCAAACCTCAAACCTCATGGGCCAAAATGGCCTGTACTGTGTTCACAGTGTCCAGAGCTGCCCCGCACATCACAGTCTGTTTACACTCCGTGGGTCTACTACAATCACTTACTGCAGGAAAAACAAGCCATTTTCTTTGAGCTCACAGCCAAGAAAAAGCCACTTCTGCCTCCCTCTTACAGAGAGGAAGATATTCAGATTGTCTCTCTCCCACAGCCACAAAATCCAACAACACGCTGGTTCAGTGAAAATGAATGGAAGATGACACCAGACAAATTGTGGGGCAGAAAAAAGTTCATATTTTCACGGAGGGAAATTAAAGACCTGTGAATGTGGAGCTCTCTGCTTTTTTGTTTCCCAAAGATCAAATTCCTGACATGCAAGCTGCATACAGCAAATCTGAGGTCTTTAACAACAGACTCCAATCAGGTAGATTATGAACCCCCTAGTCCCAGTGCTGGAGCTTACACCTGCAAATAAACTTTGATGAGGAAAGAGGGATTTAGAAGAGAAAACACAAGGAGGGAAACAGAGCAGCAAAGACCAAAACAAAAAGCACAAAAGACATAGACACTGAGTAACAAAACCAAGGAAGTTCTCCAGTCTTTAGTCTACATTCCTCAGCCCCAATGCCTGAAGTATCCTCAGATCCTGAACCTATATGATCATCCGCTCTAAATCCCTGCAAACAATAGTCCCTGCCCAGGAGAGAGCGGAGGATATTCAGCACAGGTGGCGTCAGGTGCTTCCCACTCGTGACCGACGGAGCAGGAGGACAGATTAGAGCAACTCAGAAACTCTGAGCAATTTGTTGTTCTCAGCAAAGCAAAGGGAAGCTGATTCATTCATCAGAGGAAATGAAAAAAACAGAAACAACAAAAAACAGACACCTGCATAGCTGCTGCAATGGTGGACACTGTAATGTTAAAAACAACAACAAAAACACAAACTTACTGCAAAATGCGAGTGCGAAAGAAGGACTGAGTCGTTTTTTTTCCATATTTTTCCCTTTAGCGTCTTCAGTACCGCAAAGTTCTTGAACTAAGTTCAGTAGACTGTTTTTACTGGAAGGGGTGAACTATGACTTGGCAAAAAAAAAGAATCTCCATCTAGTGTATCAGTTTTAGACCATTGTTTGGATTGTAAAACATTTGGTTTATACTACTTGGAAAATTTTGCATCAATTTTGCTCCTGTTTTGGAAGTCTGAAGAAGCATGACCTTAAGTCTGTTTACAGCGAAGGAGACTGAAACAAAAGTGTGCCAGCAGACACTTTACAAGTATTACAATTATACATAAAAAAGCTCTAAAAATTCTATTCAGATATAAACTTCTTTGACAACAAGAAATACAATTGAATAAGATTCCTAATCAGTGTACAAACTGTGACCGGATGAAGTGTGTTTCCTTCTGTATGTTCTTATGTCTCTTAATATGTCAAGAACAAGTTCAACAGTGTAATGAGCAGAAATGTTTTAAATGAAGTCACCTGAGATGCTGGTGAAAGAGTGTGCACAATGCTTTCAGTGTCAGTAAAAGGTTCCTCTGCATACATACCGGAGAGCACCACCTCAATGAGATCCCCTTCATGGATGTCTTCGACTGACTTCAGCCTCTGCAGGATGTTCTCATCGTTTAAGTTATGCCGGAACAACAGGATCTTGTCGTACATGCCAAAGAAGCCACACTCTGGAAACTGAACAAAAGGGGAGAAACATGTAAAAATATGAGTAAAAATACTGGTAAAATGTTACATCTAATAATAATGACAGAGATGTTTTATCTTCATATGAACCAACAGAATTTCTTGACGTTTACTTCCCGCACTGTGGTGGGTGGACATCCAATACAGAAAGTAAAACCAGATAAATATCTTTCTGGCACAGCTGATTCATATTCGCAACCTGTTCTGTAGTAAAATATACTGATACACACACACACACACACACACACACATTACATCATTTTCAGCGGCTTGCATCAACACTGGTAAGGAAACTGGAGTATTCTGAACCCAGTGACTCAGGAAATGAGCCCCTACTCAGACCTCATTTCAAAGGAATCTACACCATAAGGTAGGAGGAAATGCAACTTAAAGGACCTCTCAGTGCAGAGTGAGTCCCATTTTCAACGCAATCAAACAAGTAACACACATTTTTCTTTATTAAGAGCTTATGGGCTCAGCTCTTTTTTTCTCTTTATGAGCAAGTCTTCAAACTCTGTACAGTTGATTTTCTTTTCTTACACAAAGGCAAATAATCTGTATGCTAACACGGCCATGACCGCATACCCAGCAGTCACTGCCACAGTCAGGGCCTCAGCCACAACTGACCTCATCCAGCTGGTCAACAATCCCCGTAAAGTCAGATAATATAAAAAAAGGACAGTGATGAGGGTGGGAGAGGGACACTGGGAGAAGCAGGAGGTAAACAATCTGAAAGGAGGAGACGAGATTCAACACACAGGAAGTGCAGCTCCAATCAAAACCGAGTAACTTCCTGCACAGACGCCAGTACGTAACCTCTCAGAAAACAACATATCTGGCACAAAAAGAGGACTGTGATGAAATGCATATTTCTATTGTGCGCATGGAAATGGAGAAGCTTAGACATTAATGCGGTGTAGTGGTTCTGCACTTGGAATGTATGTTTGGCACCAATCTCTTCTATTCATTCATATTTTTCCAACCTCAAAGGAAAATTGTGCTTTGAATACCTCCAGCAGAGAACAACATGTTTACGCACCTGACGGTGCAGAAAAAGTCGATCAACACTGGGTAGATGTTCAAAGCTGACCTGGACAGTTTGTATCAAAATGGGAATTGCAGTTTTACACTATGACACGAGCCTGGTCTCGATGCCAAACTGGCTGGTATTGCAGGATCCACCAGCTGTTTCCCCCTGAACCAGGGTCACGCACAATGGGCCCACCAGAACAATGTCACTGTGGCCAGAGAGCACCAGGGGCTGGTGTGGTGTCTGGGCATGGGACATATAAGACACCTGGTGCCTCATTAGTGCCAAGAAACAGAGACGGCACAACAGATTGATGGCTGAGGAAACATGCACACATCAGATGACTTATGTCAACTAATTCAGAGGGATAAAGCACCAAACGGTATAATCATCTGCAAAGAATAACAAAGACCAAGTTTTTCTCTGAAAGAGGATGATCGTTTCCCATCAGGAATTAGAAAATCCCATCATCACATTAAAAACATCACTTCTTATATGGCAACGTTTTCCCCGCAAGACCCATTTGTCACCGTGTGTTTACACGAATACTCATGAAATGTCTACAGGTTCAGTCCAAGCTAAGCAACATGTCATTTTCAATCAGAAAAATGTAATTATTTGTCAGAAACGTTGGTTATGACAAAGTGCCTGTACAGTACAGAGCTGCACAAGTCTTTAAGAAAAAAATATGCTACTCAAGACAACTGAAACAGTTATTGTGGTTAAAATCATTTTTTAAATATAAATAAATAAATAAGATCAGACTCTGGAAAAGCTCTAACATAGAACCCAAAGTAAAAACCTCGGGTTGACTTTGCGTCCTTCTGAAGTGTCGTCTACAGCAGGGGTTCCCAAACTTTTCCATGTCAAGGCCCCCCCAAACAACATTACCTTTTGGCCAGGGACCCCCCAAACCTAAAGACAATGCTACAAATAAGAAACATCAGCTTTTAGACTTTATTTTTCTTACTTTTATTCACTCTTCATTAGTGACATTTGTTAAGCATGAAAAGACGAAGATGCGCCAAAAATGCTGCAACGGAAATAGATGTACCCTGCAAAGGCATTAAACCTAGAAACTGTGAAATGGGCCTACTGCTTTTTTCTCCCACTCCTTTTTAAAAAAAAATTCTAAGCTTTCTCACAGAATTCTGAGGACCCCCAAGCACTCCCTGGAGGCCCCCTAAGGGGCCCCGGCCCCCAGTTTGAAAACCACTGGTCTACAGCACAGGACAGGGGTACAGACAGATAAATGAAGATCACTGTGACCTGACCATGACTATCTCAGCTAATGACAATTACCTGATTATTGTTAGCAGTGGTGAGAGGCCCTTGAACAAAGAGTCCACAGTGTTGACCTGCCTACAAAACTCAAATACCAACCGGACAATGCATCTGCAAGATGAGCAGCTCACAACTTAAAGGACCAGACAGATCCGGGTGCCAAATCCCACAACACACCTCATTCAAATTGTTGCAACTGGGAGATTTTAGTTGCCAATCAATTATGGAATGTTTACAATTTCACCATTTTCTGTTGGTTTTATGACTATCTTAAATTGAACATTAGTGGTTTTGATTTTCAAAAACACAACTATAAAGAGTATTTGAAATTTATAGGTATATAAACATGTCAATGTTAAACATCAGAATATTTCCACTTCATCCCCTCTTTCTGACACACCAACATCCCAAACAATGTCAGGCTTTGCAGTGATTAATGCTATGTGGCACAAACGATCACCACTGCAGACGAGAGAAGGGGGGGGGGGGCATCCTTCCTGAGCTGGCTGCAGTGTCATCTGGCTTTCCTCCTTTAGATTGACAAAAATTGAAGTTAATGCATAACTCTATCCAGTTTAGATCATCTCCTCTTGGCCCCTTGTTCAGCTCTTTCCACAGTACATAATAGGTCCCGTTCCAGAGCAGGAGCATCTGCAGGCGAGCATGTAATGGCTACAAGGGCAAAGGACACAACGTTTTTCCATGCTTCATTAAAGCCAGAGGAAGCCAGACATAGGAGAACAATAGATATGCAGGGGTTTAGGACACAATTTCAAGTTTGCTGTTCAAAGTGATAACTGATGGCACACCGGTGGGTGCAAGCATGGAAAAAGCAGATTCCAATACACGTTTCTCTTCCTGGAATGTCAAAATAAACCTATGGACACTCATGCTATTGAATACATCCCAGAAGACCATAGTGACTAAGCATGCCTTTTGTCATATTTAAGTGAAAATCCATTCAGCCAAGCTGCCACGACCACACACACACCAAAGACCGGGGTACAGAGGAGCTGTGTGTGAGGTCCACAAGTCAGGCTGGAAGGATGAGTGGAAAGGGGCTTTGCAGTAGTAAGCTTTTGTTAAACGAACTAATCTGCCATTGATATGCAAAATCCTGTTAAAGGAAAAAAGAGTGAGGGGAAGGAGAGACAACGGGGGCCAATGGGGGGAATGGAAAGCATCTGAAATATGGCCCAATTTTTCAGGTAGCCAAAAAATGTTGAGACAAATCATTTTGGACCGTACTATCAGCCGCATCATATGCAAAGTCATAAATAAGCAAAATGACGTTATAGCTCAACCAGCTATATTTTATGTCAAATAAAACTAGAAAAGGATCTGTGCCTTGTGTTTAGTACCCTGCTGAATTCATTTTCTGTTGCTATAAAATGACAAAACGTTTGCATGGAAGCATTCACTCACCAAATAAAAGAAAATGTCTTGTAGAAACAGAATTGTATTTGATTATGTGGTTGGAAAAGTTGTGTGGTGTGTGAAAGGTGGTAGGCAAAGGGAAACTATTGAGAGAAGCGTACGGACTCTGACAGACGGCCATGTAATGGCCTTAAGGAAAGTATGCTGCTTGACATCGGGCTGCTTCTTCGCACCTTGATAGTCTGGAAGAGGGCCAGACAGATGTGGAGGACAGATGTGGTTGAATGTTCTACCTAACATTCTTATGTGTGAGTCAAAAGTTAGATAAATTGGATAGGAACCGTCGGAAATGAATTACACTAAAAAAGCTATGAAACATTTCAAAAACTCAATTTTTGCTCAATTTAGCCTCAACAGATACATTATGTACTTAGCAGATAATTCTACTACTCGGTGTACCTTTCTTTTATCTTGTATTACAAGCCACACCATCAGATCTCTTTAAGAATACTCTTTAAAGAATTACAAGAAAATGATAATTTTATAAAAAGGGTTAGAAAATGGAGGCTTTTTAAAGGTTTACCTCCGGCATCCTACTGTCATGTGGCTTACTCTTGGAATTCTCCCTACATTATGCCTTTCTTCCTTCTGACGCTGTAAATACCTAATCTAACACAGCCAGACATCCATTGTATAAAGGTTAGGTTGCACAACAGTGAAGTTAGAAAAAGCACTGGGCTGTCATTATGCAAAGTAATACAAACATCCTTCAAGGCTTTTTCCGAAGCAAAAGCCAACCAAATGTCTGCCCAGAACTTCCAACCACCCAGAGGGTCTTTTTTTAAATATAATTTTTAGCATTATCTCCACATATTACCAGGTGTTTTCTTATCTTAAACAACTGTTTAATCTCAACCTAAAGCAGATGAGTTGAGGACTTTAGAGCTGCGTTGGCACAAGAATAGAACCATTCACCTGCTGAAAAAAAAAACTGAAAAAAAACAAGTGTACAGTAGATGGAGAAATTAGACACATTTGTATTTGATGCAAATTCAAACTTACAGACCTGCTGAGGAACTGAAACTGAGATAAGCAAGATAATCTACTCTCTCATTCCATAACTACTTTAGATGTTTCCTCAAGCAAATCACTTCTCAAGCATAAATGTGTAAAAATTAATTAGTCGTACTTCCACTGTGCTATTGATGCGATACAGCATTACAAAACCAGAGGCTGAAATATTATCTAATCTCACAAAAAAATGTAATATTTTAATCCAGGTGGAGGGTGCTTGTGAAACATTTAACCAGAGTCAGGAGGGAGAAGGCCCTTGTTTATTTAGCTTGAGGTGGCAAGATAAAGGCTGTCACAGGATCCCTATGTGATAGAAGGTGCTTTTATCCACCAGATAAATAACTTCATTGACTAATAACTGCAATTATTTCATGGTGCTAAAAGATAGGGTGCATTCGCCATTAGAATAAACAAGTTGATTTTTTTTTAACATCTTAAAAAGAAGAACACTACTTAAGATGGCATGAGGATTCAAACATGGTTACAAAGTATAATATTAATGATCTTTGAAGCTTTGAGGATTTAATGGACAACATGTGCATCATCGCAATGTGCCACAGTCACTCTTGAAACCATGATTTCTACTCAGCCATAGTGAAGGTTTCACAAAAAGAAAAACTGTTTTTTTATGTCAAAACAATAGGGAAACCATTGTTTGACTTTGAGGTGCATTTTAACGCCCACAACAGAAGAAAATACGCTTCAATACTTCAACTCGTCAAACAACTGCAGTGGAAAATCCAATTATGTGTGCATGCGAACCTTGAGGGAAAGCTATACAAATTCTTTGTCCAAGTCACATCAAACACAGTGTGGAAAACTGAGTTAATTTATTAAAGTCAACAGTGGAACTGTAGTCGTTTACATTACGCATTATCATTATAATACCAAGCCAAAAGTTTTCCACGCAGCCTGGTACAAGAAACACATGCACAGCCTATTATACGATTACTAGAATGAGGACAACAACAGCAGCCAAATAATTAATTTGTCATTTGGAATGATGCATCAAAAGAGAGTGCACATTGGAAACACTCTGGTTTTCCACCATCTTGTGCAACATTAAGTTTTTTTTTCCTCTTTCATTAACAGTTTCCACGTAATTTGGTTAGATGACTTCTAAATAATTCCCTTTGATGGTGCAAATGCACTCAATCTCTTTCAGCATGAGGCAAATTCAGTAAAGAAATTCACTTGATTTAGTTTTCAGATAAAATTATACAACTGAATTTAAATAACAGAGCAGAGAATAAATCATATTACTAGTTCAAGTGCTGCAGCAGCACACATGCACAACCTAGCACACTGTCACCCTGAGATGGTGCATGATGAGTGTTGGTGATTCATGATGATTCACGAGAAGTACATTTGCAAGAAAAAAAGCTTAAAGTTTAAAGCTTAGATTTCCCATATGAGGCAAAAATGAACTCTTTGTGGGACTAAATACTTTTAGTTCAGGAAACAACTTGACAACAAGAAGACAGAGAGATGACACATGAGCCCTTTAACACACAGTGACTGCTCCTGATAAGTGCAAAAATAACCTACAGCATACTCTTCATCATTCTGAATACATGGCCATCAGTCATTAATCATCCACTATCATTATTTTTTATTATTATCTTCATTTTTTTCAATAGAAAAGGGAGGTTTCTAAAAATGCAAACCAGGATCTTTTTGAGATATAAAATATAAATGAATTGGTGATGTTTTTGATAAATGCTTTAGCATTACATTATGGCATTGACATGAAGATAAGGTCAAATTTAGCTTGCTTTTGATTAATTCAAGGATTGTCACTCAGCGTGGATCATCCAATCTTGTGAAAGTACAATGAAATATATATTTCAATATAATATATGTATTATAAATACATATATTCCAGCGCATGTTATCACAAAGACAAAGGCAATCTATCAATACCACTACAGACATGACACAGATCATATATCTGTATCTGTGCAAGAATAATCAATAAGTCAAACTTACTTAAGGAATAAATAAATAATTAAAACGGCATATAGGGTATCTACAACAATATA
>JBBDHI010000021.1:6904809-6915912 GCA_037177115.1 Craterocephalus stercusmuscarum
ATAAAAATGCATTTACAGGGTCAAATAATGGATGTTCCTGCTGAAACTTGGAATCCTCAAATTTAAACCCAAATTACACCCATTTGCCAAAAATCACCTTCCTGTGACCTTTTTTTTGGACAATTTGTAAACAATGGACAAAAATGTCCACAAAGGGTCATGCATTGGTTTAAAATGCATTACAGGGTCAAATAATGGATTTTTTTCCCTGAAAGTTGGGCTTTTGAATCTTCATACAGGAGGACACTTTTTCCCCAAAAGTCAGCTCTGGTGAGCCGGTTGATTGTCTTTGAGGGAGCGTTGAATTTTTGTAAGTGGACAAAAATGTCCAGGGAGCATACAAGGGTTAAATTAGCGACTAACAAAACTTTATGAAGCATCGGGCTTGAATGTAAAAGGCTTGGTGTGATTATACAGGTTCAACACTTTGTGCCAAACTCATTTCACCATGATCAATACAGCCACATGAACTCAGGCGCACCTTGGAAAACCATCTTCCCTCAACACAATGCACCATTTCATTCGCAAATTTAACCTGAAACCGTTTTAAGAAATAACGCCATATGTAATAAAAAAGACCATCAAAGCTGTTAGCAAAGAAATATGCAAAAATCAGCATCTGTGCTGGTATTGGGGTGTACATGTGTCTATACGGTGTGGTTGTGTGGTTATACTGTTAACGCACAACATAAACTGGAACATTGAAGAAATAAATGTTACCGTCTTTTCCCAGAAACTCTGTGGGTATTTTTTTTTTTAGCAGGACAATACCAGAATTTGTTTTCTAAAACTCACAACAGTGTGACCTCATTGTCACAGAGTCTGTGCTTGACAGGCCTGCCGGCAGTCCAGATCTTGCTATCTTGCTTGGGGTTTGTACATTGATGCTTGGATTATGACATAGGAGGAAAGTGGCTTCACTATAGTGAAAAATGCTTCTACTCCACTTCATCTTTCCAAAGAGTTGATCTGCAGCTATGTCAAGTTAAGAGTGACTGTAACCTGTAAGGAGTTATTAGGATTGTCATTGAGACCTTGCTTTGATTAAACTTGTGGTTTTACTCATCCAACAGCCCACAGTTAGAGAGATAGTTATTAGCTGACTACATTAAAGCAGAAAGCCAGAAGACACAGCTTATAGTTTGCAAGATTTGGCCTCTAGGTGCATAAAAGCAACCAATAAATGAGCTCCAGAAAGATCTTTTTGTGTTTTCCTCCGGGCACCATAACCCAGGCCTCCAGATGCAAGAAGATGGATAAACAAAGCAGGCGGCTAATGAAATATCAGCATGCCTTAACATCACAGTTTACAGGCAACTAAAGCCCACTCTGAAAATCCACAACAGCTGACACAGCAGAAAACCTGACAATGGACTGTGCAGATTTAAGTTAGGATAAGAATCCCTGTTTGTTGCATGACTGAGAGATGAGTCACATAGTGAAGCAGGCCAGTTCTCAGTGGAGGAAACAGCACCATGGGGGGAATACACTTGCAAACCAGACTCTATCTCTGTGCAGATATTAACAGATGAAATCCAAAGCTCTTTCCTGTCTGGGCTTTGCTGACAGACACCTGAGGTTCTGCTGACTGGAGACATCCTGGGACAACTGTCAACGGCCAATCTAGCTCAGGTCAGAGATCCTCAGCTGGAAAAGTTGGCAAGGGTGAGTGGACTTTGCAAAAACTCACCACTGTCATGCATATTTCAGAACAAGGAGAGAGGCAGGGTTGAACTGAAAGTACACGAGGATACAGTCATATTTTCCATTGATATCAAAGCCATATGGCTGGATTTCATTAAATAGTTGAAGCAGTGCACTACATTTGGCAGTGTTTAATAGGAGAAATTCATCATAAAGTGGATGAACAGACTGGATTTAGTTTCATGTGATGATATACTGTACAGTATATTACAATTAAAGAATTATTCAGATCATTCTTTTTAAAGGAAGTTGGCCATATCCAAATCATTTCCTGCCACATTTTTTAAGATAAAACTACAAATGAGAGAAGGTTATCTTGATTTCATCTTTGCTGATTATCAGGATTGACTGCTAGTGAATGCACAGCCACAGATTTTCTCTAAGGGTTGTCTTTAAAGCATCGTATCTCCCCACCCTTTTTTGCCTGTAACAGATTCTTGCAACTACGCCAATATGTTACAGAATCCATCTAAATATCTGCAGTGATGAGATTTTCTGCTCCGTCGACCAGAACTGCTCATAACTAGCTAGTGAGAATCAGCAGACCTCGTAAAGAACAACAACATTACCCTGCTCCTCTGGAATGTCAACTTAGAAAACATTGGGGGCAAAAGACAGACTCAGGACAGATGGCTAATTCGCTATCCTCCAACGGCTGCTCAGCATAGATTAGCTCACGGTTCCATTTTTCTTCATTTTAATTATCACCATCTCAAACATCAATATCAGTCTGGCCTACCTAAATGTTCCGACTCTATAGCCGCTGATGAAAGTGCTTTGTTTAATCATGCTCTTCTTTATTCAATCAATGATAATTACAGACACAAATGGAGTAATCATCATTACTCACAAGAGGCTAAAAAATGGCAACATGTGGATGCACACATGAGTCATTTCATTATTCCAGCAGGCTTTGCACACCAATAATCCCACGCAACTGTGAAGTGCAGAAAACAGGCATGGGCTCAAAGAAGATATCAGCTGGGTATGAATTTAGAACACATGAATATGTTTAGAAATGTTTGCGGATGACAGGATGCAATTCGTTCCGGATATAAATGTGCGTTTAAAATAGCTAGAATGCAGTGTTATTTTCATTCTTGACTTTGTGTACTTATTTGGCCTTTGTAGCTGAGTAATGATAAATTTTTCTTTAGTTTTTTTTTCCAGAGAAATCTGTTTTATTTAAAAGGCATGACATGTGTGGTTTTGCAGCTTTACACTGCTAATTGGGTGCGGCCAGTTTAAATGAAAAACAAAAAATTCAGTGGCTTCAGTGTCATTCTTATTTTGCACATTATAAAAATGCAAACTCACACTCGCAGGCATACACAAACCATGATCAAAAACGAACATCAGGCGGCGAACTTAACTGGCGCCACTGATTTACACATGAGCTTTTCTCACACAACCAAATATGAAACGGGAAATTGTGTTGAACAAATCAGCCTTTACTTTGCATTTCAACTGAGGTTGCACTCCACACATTACCACTGTCATGGAAAATCAAGTGGATCCCACATACACAAGCATGAATCCAGTGTATAGGGCTGTACTGTATATATGTATGTGCCCACTTGTGTCATGTCAAGTATAATTACATCACAGTGTAAACTACTGGTACTACAGCACTGTGCCATGTAACTGAAGGTACTTCAGCACTCTTGTGTGCGTGTTTCTGCAGCGTTTGACTCATTTCGGGGCACATGTCACAGATGTCTGCTTTGGAAAACAAAAACTAAACAGACGAATATGGTAGGAGACAGCAAAACACATGCCGGTGCCTCATTATGTTGGTCTTCTACTGCTTTACATATTATTGCTTAAGTCTGAACATAAAATCTCAGCAGCAAGTTTGCATGTGTTCGTAAAAATGCTTGTGTGGATTACATAGAAAGGAGATGCTGGATCACTTCCCTACCTTCTGATCAACTATGGAGCACACCAGGTCCTTGACGGCCGACAGCGAGAGGTCACTGGCTTCCAGGTTCACCGTCTCCCTGGTCAGTCCGATTTGCAGCAGGAAGGACACCCCATGGAAAGAGCTGCGGGAATTGGTAGGACTGGGGGCACTGTGGCTGCCGTTGGACAGCCGTGTGTAGATCTGCCCGGACGGGCTGGGTAACAGGGCAGATGGCGAGGGCGGGTGGTGCGGATGGAGAGAGTGGAGGACGCCTCGAGGTAAGGACGGGGGAGAGGAGGCAGACATTGGGTTTCTTCCAGTTGTGACGTGAAAAGCTGAATAGTGGAAAGTTTAATAAAGGCTAGCAGGAAAAAACACTGCTCAAACTCTGTGGATGGACTTGTTGTAGGGGGGATATTGGGTCCTCATTAGCAGTATGGAGTCTATTCAAGCAGTACTGTCTCTCTCTTTCTCGCTCTGAGATTAGGATGATGGTGTCCCACCCACCCACCTGAGGTAATGCATCATTCTCTGGATGGGCAGGTGATGGAGAAAAAATCTGAACAATCCGCAGACTTCTGCAGTTAAAATCACTGCAACAAACTTCATATCCTGGAGTTTTGTTCCTTCTCTTTACTAAAGTCAGTAATCCACTCTGACCACAGGAAGCCTGTCACCACAAACACACAAAGAAAGAGACACACACACACAAGTATTTTTTCAATATAAAAAGGGAATATATGAATTAATTAGCTCGTGTTCTTATAAAATAAACATTCTTGTAATATTTCTCTACTTGCCTTATCTAGAACTGTGCCTTTAAAACAGAAACCCTCCCTGAAAACCATCATTTGTTGTTGCCGTGCACTGTTTTGGTTTTAAGTACTTTCCCGTGGTTAGGTTTAAAACTAACTCATGCTGCCCTTTTGTAAATGCACCGTGCTAAATGAGCCACGACATCAAAATTTCTGTATAATGACATTTGATAAATAACATTTCGATTTAGTTGTTACTACGGCATTCTTTCAACTCGCGCGCACAACAGCACAACGATACGCGGAGGGGGTTTAAAAGCGTATCACTACTACGTTTACACAAATTCAAACTTTACAAACATCTGGAGAGGCTTCTGAACATCTGCACCCCTCCCACTTTCGATTGGCTTGCTGGCAGAACACAACCCGAGTGGAGAATGCCAGCAAAACAAGTTATACAAGCCCTGAATCTGCACATTCTAAGAGCTCTTTGTTGCAAATGAGTCAAAGTCAAATGAGTTAAAATCCAAACGTCGACCTGAACGTTTCTGTTACTTTACCTTTACTCCCGGCGAAGGGCGCTTTCCTTTCCATTGTGAGATGACTGAAGATGAAACTTTTCAACTCCATCAACTGAGGGAAGCGGAGCCTGAAGTTTTTTATTCTTCTGCGCTTTATGGAAGTCGCACGCAAAAACAACACAACGCTGTCGCCAAATAAACGCGATGAATTCCCGTTTAAGTTTTGCTAACAGGCTCGCTGAGACAAACCGTGCCGTCCATTTAAATTGTCTTATCTTTTTATTCCAGATTGTAAATTCATGCGCATCTTATTATCCTTCCAGCTGTGACTACTCCCCCTGCTTCAAGAGAAAAAGAGCAGCGGGCGCCGCTGGGGTTTGGAGTCTTTTTATTATATCCGCATAACTGACTTTCCATGTGTTGGTTGGAAAACTTGAACTACAGTCCGTGTGAAGCAATGGCGCCGCTGTTGGAGCTCAGTCCAATGCGCATGTGCGTTTCTTTTCCGTTTTTCAACTTGGCCATGCCAAGAAAGAAAAAAAAAAAGTAGTAGACAAAAAAAAACCCTCCTCATGACCCGGATGGGTTAAGTAGGCTATGCGGTGGTTTTCAAAGTTTAGTATACCTATAACTGAAACTCCTAAAAGATTTACATTAAAACAAAACAAGAACTTGTCTCATCTTTGTCTTGAGAGACAGCGGAATTTATGACATTATTAGGCAAGATGTTCAGTATAGATACAAAAAAAGAATTATCAAAATGAAAGACTTTGGGGAAAGTTTATTAACAAAAAGTTTATTATACATGCATTAATACTGAGGAAATGCCGGGTCTATTCTCTTCGCCCATGCCATTAGGCCTCCACTGATGTCTTTCACTTTGATACAGTCCACTTCTGATCCACTTATCTTCTCCAGAACTTGCACCGCCTTCTGAGAGTCGTTTCCCAGCTTACAGATGACATAAACTGGGAGAAATCATGGAGACGAGAATGAAAAGCAGAGAGATGAATTAAAAGAATTTATAAAATCCAGAAACCTGAATAAAAAGGCCTATGTTATGTATAAACATGCAAAGGTGTAAAGTCCTCATCTTAAACTTCACAAGGCTAAATTTGGCCCACTGATTAAAGAACACCACCGAAATAACATTTTGAATGTTAATTTCCCAATTGCAGACCAGCTGCTCAGGTTAACCGTCATTGTTTTGGAGAAGGGGTCACCTAGCAACCTGATTACAACCTGCCCAGAATAAGCCTCCGCTGCAGCAGCATGAGACCACACAGCAGAACATGCATGTATGCAAGTGATTCTATGTGCCTCTTTGTTTTAAACAACACACACAGATCATAAACAGACTTGTGCCATGTTACCTGATGGCTGACGGTCACCCGCCATCTGCTCTTTCAATCGGCTGATTCTTTCCTGCAGTAACTGCAGATGTTCAGGCTTCCTCTCCTCTAAACTGGAGAGAGGGATATCTGGCAGCAATATAAAGAGAAAAACCACGCAGAAACCAGAAATATTTCTGTTTATGGCACACGGGGAGATGGATTTGTGTATCTATTGAAAAAGGATACTGAGAGAAAAGGGCAAGTGGCATATGTCCACTTCCACAAGGGGGCGCACATCCAACAAGATATGAGGCTCTGCGCTGTCCACCTTCAATTTATAATCCTGAAATGACATTTCAAACATTATTTAATGCAAACACACTATTAACTTCTATAATAAGAGAGAGTTTTTAGGGGGAAAATATGTTGATTTATATCTTTAGTTAAACTGGGAAACCAAATTAGTCAGAACAAACGTTGAAATGTTGCCTGGATTTGTAATTATGCAGCAACATGAACATTTTAACAGCCCTTCATTCAATCACAGGAAGCAAAAGTGTTTCTAACTGGAACCCTTCGCACAATTTCAGCTGCACCCCAATCAATCATGATCCCCATCTCTTGTGCTTAATGACTCAGCGGGTTTCAAAGCACCAATTCCACTGAAATATAAACAGATGCAATCCGCTACCACTGCTCTCTGTGCCAAAGAGAACGTGTTATTCTTTCCCATAGAAAATCTACAGGCACATTTTCAGTCATTTCCCATTTGGGGCTGGGTCAGCTCAGAGATGTAATCAGTTTATGAATGCACATGAAAACTGAGAAAATTGTGAGTAATCATACAATAAATGCTACTAAATACAGGGAGTCACGCAACAGCTGACTATTCGGGCGTATATATCCTACCTGCACTGTGATCCTCTGATCTTTGGACAGGAGGTTAAGTTTGCGGCACTGAAAGGAGATAATCAAATGCACATTTGCAATGAAATTGATGAAATCCAGTTGATATAAGATATACTTTACTTCTAAAAGCAACATTCCAGTGGAAATGGGCATGACTCATATTGAGTTATCCCATCAGCTTCTTTTATGACCAACCTTATCTGTGGCAGCAGACCCACAGAAAGCTTCATAGTCTACTAGCTGGGTCACGCTGGGGTTTTCTCCACACACTGCACAGCCAACTTGTTTGGCCCGCAGCTTGATAGACCTGAATCTGGCATCTTGAGCATCAAATATCACCAGCTGCTGACCACAGGAAGCTGGCACACCCGGTCAAGGGAAAAGTTACAATCTGAAAAAGATTCAGAGAACTGGATACTGTGGCTCCCAGTGGTACATTAACAGTCACACATTTAGGACTTTCGGTGGGAAAACAGCACATCACTTCCCTTACTGACACATTACGGGCAGGTGTTGGCATGTGTGTGACAATGCAGCACTCAGGGCAGGATAAGGCAAGTCTATGATTTACTGTGAGCATGAATATTAAAACAAGAATTCAGAAACTCCAACAGCTTCATAAGACTGGTAAATGAACAACTGAATTCAGGGAATCCAAACAAAAGACTCCTGCTTTTACTTTGTTATATCTAAGTAAGGATAAAATGTTGCAAAAATAAAATCCCTTTCAGCGATTCGTTATCAATAAATCCCATAGACTGGGACAAAACTCAAACAAAGAAACATAGTGGAAAAGAAGGGGGCTGCATCTAACGTGGGAGTGAGGAGTGAGAAAAGCAAAGGATACAGCCCTGCCCAGAGGCAATTTTGACGATCTCCAAAGCCTGGAGGCAGCCCATAATACCTGGAACTTAAGTAAAAGTGTTTTTTTTAATTAGTACTTTAACATATAAAGACTTATGTGAAAGTAAAGAAACAAAACTCACCCACTCCTAACACCCCTCCATCGGAACAGTTGGTCACAGTCTCTGGAGGTGGAGGACGTGGGTATAAACACCTATAACAGGGGCCTCCACTGTAGTTATACACAGTCAGCTGCACAAACACAAATAATATTGCACATCCAAATGAAATTTGCCACAATGAAGGGGGGGGGGGGGGTCAATCTTTCCAACTTACCTGCCCCTCCATTCGCAAGGCACTTGCTGATACAAGAGGTTTGCCACTGAGCACACAGGCATCATTCACCAAGTAACGGGTGGGGACATTGTCCGAACAATCAGCCACAATGTCATATATAAGGTCAGGGGAGTCAAGGTGCCCTCACAGATCAGTGTAACACAATACTCACAGCTTCCTGTACAAAACTCTAATCATGTAGTATGCTAAGTTATCAGAATTTCCAGATGTATTTGCGACAGATGTTTAAGCAGTGGCAGGTTACACGAGGAGCCTGAGGATACTGTTGAATGAGTTGCAAGGCGTTCTCCGATGAGAGCTGCAGGTGGTAGGGAATACACTCTACTGTGGAATTCAGCCTGCAGATACACATTTAGAAAACATATATTAAGGTTGTTTACTCACTCTCATAAATAGTACATTTAATACAAACAACCTCTCTTAAAACGAATCAAAGCCATACCAGAGGTTAAACTAAATTAAGACCCAACCAGAAAGAGAGAGAGCAAGAAGAGAGGCAGAAGTCATATGTCTGCTCCTGCTTCCATCATTTTAATTGACTCAAGAATTAAAACTTGGCCAACAACAGTTTATTTGAAGGAAATACATTGAATAAAACAAGTATGAAAAGTTTTATTTGGATGACACAACATAGCATTGCACACGTTTTTTTTTTGGTACTATTCAGAGAAATGGCGCCCTCATGTGGCCACAGCTATGCAGCATCTTTGCAACCCACAGAAGGAACATTGTCAACTAGAAAGGCACCATAAACAGCTGCTTCTAAAATAACATGTTTACTCAATATTTGTAGACTAAATATAATCTGTGGCAAGACTGGAAAGCGCCAGCGACGTAACCAAAGGGTCAAAAGGAGCATAAAAACATGCCTATTATCACAGTTACTTAACATTTACTAATAATATCAAAACACTACCTTCCCTGTTTAAGTTTTCTTTGGGCTTTCAAGACACAAATAAACAAGTTTAGATAGTCAAATTCTCTTAAAAGTCTTTGTTCTACCAGACTGAAATTGGGATAAAGTTGCTTCTGCATTCTGCATACATCGTGTAGTGGGTAATGTGTCATTCTGTAATACCTTCTAACAGCCCTGGCAGCAGACAGAGCCTTGGCCTGGCCCTGGTTCTCCTCCCCATGAAGTACCTGCCTGTGCAGGTTACTGAGCTCCACTTCATCATAGTCTAGAAGGCCAAGGCGCCCTAGGGAAACACAAAGCCCAACAAGTAAATTCTTAGTATCCCCCAAATGTTCATTTTAGCTGAATCAGGACGCCAATTTTAATCTCCAACTAAACTAAAGCTAAGCTTTTGGAAGTTCAACAAATGTTCCAAAAACACATAATTTTAATGGTTATTCAAAGTAAAAGATCTGATCAGTATTCATATATCATCAAGTCTACTAGATAACTCACCAATACCCGCTGCTGCCAGATACTGTGCCAGAGGGCAGCCCAGCCCGCCACAGCCCACAATCAGCACTGATGTCTTCGATAAGTTTAGCTGACCTGCAGACAATCACAATCCACTCTGAGGTGTTCAGATATTCCGCAAACCACACCAGGCAGGATGCTTATTGCACAGTTTGTCACTACGCATCAGTACCTTGCACTCCGAGCTCAGACAGAAGGAGCTGTCTGCTGTACCGCATGATGTCCTCATTGCTGAGTCCTGGTTTGGCTAACAGCGGGGTTAGTGGTGTCACTTTGTTGTGCAGCTCCAAAACTGAGGCCTGGCTCTGATATCACACCAGGAGGATATCGTTACACAATATGCTTCAGTCCAAAATGTTACTTAGCTTTTGGACATAAATGTAATCAAGACAATACTATAAAAATGTTATCTGTGGACAATAATATTCCTTGCTGTAACACTATGACGTCATTGGATTATATAAAATATTTATTAATTTAGAAGTTCATTTTACTGTGGTAGCTGGCTGATGAGGACTTGATTTTGTACTAGTGATCTTTTTCATTATGGATTCTATTTTTGATTGTTTTTATCTATGAACTGTGCAATCTATAAACACAGTGAAAGTCGTCGGGATTACCATGAGGCCAGCGGCTCACCTTCACACTGATTGTTTTTTCCAAACAATGTGAATCTCACGATTATTAAGAAATAAGTTGATCATTCATTAGTTTGTATTAGCTCATGAACACAATTTACATACATTATTGGAAAAATTCAGGAAATGTGGGGTTTGATGGATAAATAAAAAGTGGCAGCCAAGTGCCTAGTATCTAAACTAAAGACATGACCGTTACAGTCTCAACCTGGTGATCCGGAGGGGAGGGGGTCAGCGTGATGCACAGATCATCTCAGGATGTGCCTGTGTTTTCTTATAATTGCCATAAATAGAGCTACATCCGCCATTATACACAGAGCACGAGTATCGGCTTTATTTAATAAGTTAATGTCAAATCTCAAAAGGATATATATTTAGTTATCTACCTCACCAAAGGTAGTTTGGACCAGATGTTTATTTTGAATGCAGCATGTTTAATTACAGTAATGGTCATAAACTGGAAACGCGCTAGATGTGAACAAACACATCATCTAACGTGTATCCGAGAAACCCTCATCCTTCGCTAATCCTTTCGTACCTTTTCCAGTTGTGCCAATTTATTCTTCAGGGCTGCTATCTCTTTTTCTTTCTCCTTGAGTTGTGCCTTCAAACTACACACCTCTTCAGCCATATCCGCTGGCAGACACGAAGAAAACAAACCAGCAAAATTCACAGATATATATTTAAAAAGTCTAAAATGCGATAAATTA
>JBBDHI010000021.1:6927508-6938900 GCA_037177115.1 Craterocephalus stercusmuscarum
GAACCTCAACAAGATCCTGCAGGTTTTTGTTTTGGAGTACATCAATGCCAGACCTATAGTTCCCTCAAACCCACAAAGCGCCCCATAATCTTCCCTGAACATAGTTTTATTTTCTTACATGTAATCAAGATCTATCTCCGGCTGAAAGAATACACTGCATTAATGGATGAAACCAAGCTCTGGCAGATGAGCACCCAGTTTACGGAACGTTTACAGACAGTTTACTTAAAGATACTTGATGTCATTTACTATATGGGACATGTCTATTTTTTCTTATACGAGTAATATGAAACAAATTTTTTCCCTAACGGCTTCAAAATAAAGAGTATGACTGCAATGTTTCTTCTCTTCAAGTTCCCAGCAACAAGATCAGCACACAGAGGCCTCAGTGTGTCTTATACAACACTGCTCTCTTTATATTAGTCCCCATTAACACTGTGGGGGGACATTAAGTATCAACATTAACATATTCGATCTGGTCTACCCAACTCCAAAAGTGATAATATATAAAAATTTGCAAGCCCAAACTTGATAATAATCTAATTGAGTTGCTTGGGGAACAACCTAAGACTGAAAGCACTTCATGTGATAATATACAGAATCTCTCATCTGATATGTTGTGTGAGAAATGCAAAATGGCCACCCACACAGATGCTGCTTAACATATTGGATATAGTAAAAAGGTGCCATGCATTAGATGGTAACACATAGTGTCTTATCTTGGAAGTTATGAGACATTTTCTCTCCTACTTTCAGTCTGTTCGGTGAGAAAAGCCATCTGTGGCAGGAAGTAGGGTTAATTAAACTAAAACATCTTTATCTCTTTATCTTGTAATCTTACTTTCCTGATACTTTCCTGTGCCGATGTCTCTTGTGACCGCTTTTGTTTATATTAGCCTGATACTCATGTAACTGCCTAAATAATATACACTGCCACAACTGGCTTCCTGTATTTGAGAATGAATAAATATTGATTCAGAAAACAATGGTTGTGGAACAGGTTATTGCTTATCTTATCTTACACATCATTTAATGATACTTTTTCAGGACCTGCAGAAAAAGGGTGTTGTTTCAAAAGGCTGTTGTAAACTCTTTTTACTGTGACCTACAAACCAAGAATAGCTAATAATGTGGCCCTTGTTTTCCATCCCGTGCCTTTTCCATCAGCCCTTTCCCCATGTGAGACCTCTGCCTCACCTCAGCAGCGATCTCATAATTCCTTTAATCCTATCAGCCAGCCCTCCCATGAATTCCACATCACCTAACCCCCCCATTCCAAACCACTCCCATGATAAGTAAATGTGGATTGGCCACTTTTTGTTGCAAGCAGAAATGTTTATGATGCCTGGCAACAATTCAGACCAAAACACTGCATGTCCTCCCCACAGAGGGATACCATACAGCACTTCAGCAGTGTGACTATAGATTTATATTTATACACATACAGTACATACTTGTTTCACTTGTTTTTCAATGTGTTTATTATCTATAAGAACTTACATTAGACAGTGTATAAAGTAATTACTGTGTTTAAATAGTGAAGAAATTGATTTATGCACTTTAATCTAATAAAAAGAATCTTACTCAGTATCTTAACTAGATTCAGTCACAAAGCAAAAGCAAATCAGCATGTTTGAGCAAAGAACATGCAAGGAGAGGCCCCATAAATGTTTTATATGGCTTTAGATATGTCTTTGACTGCAAATTAATGCATGGGAGAGTCGACTAAGAGTGCACCGTATATCTACAGCTGATTACAGTGCAGACAACACAACAGCTTCCAGCTGTGAGACATTGGAATGAAGGGTAGGGCTGGGACTTTCTCCCATGAAAGGTGTGTTTCAGCCTGTTAGAAAACAGTAAGAGAACCAAGTAAAGGTATGTAAATTGTTGCAAAATAATTTTTTTTGGGGAAAAACAAAAGCCTTGAACAAGCCAATGAATTTGTGCATAAATTAAATTTAACGTTTTTCCCACAAGCATGGATAAATTTGCCAACTGAAATAAAAACAAGTTCTTATTTTGATACTCAGTGACAGTATTGCGATCCATTTATTTATTTATAAATGTAGCCAGCTGTTGCCATAATAAAAATAATGTTTTTCACTTTTCTCACCAGTGTTGATTTGCATCATATGACACTGTGTATGCAATTATCATCATAATATAATATATGGCCACTAACAATCTGTTGAAAGAGATTTACAGGGAGTTTATTAAACATATCTCAAAAAATATTTTCCGCATTTCAAGTCTTTCTCCACATTTTTTTTATTTGTTGGTGGGAAGAGAGGAAAAGGGAAAATAGCTCATATTTGCTTTGGAAGCCACAAAAATTCCATTGTGGCTGGGAAAACTATCATGTTCTTTTTTGCTGGTAATCTGATTTTGTTGTGGTAATGGAATAGTGCGTAGTGAGAGAAGAAAGCTGCATACGAAATATGGTTTACCATTAGAGAGCAGTGCTGAGTCATGTTTTAATAAGCCTCATCTATCTCTGTTGTATCTACTGGTATTATCTATTTGTTTGTACATGGATTAACAGATTGCGTGGCATTAATGACACATTACTGTCAATAATTCTTCACAGAGAAGTCCCTAAACGCACAAATGGGGGCAAATTTAATTGCGTTAATCCGTTGAAAGTATACTGACAGATTGTCTGTGCTTAAATCTGTATGATCCTGGAATATTTATTTACCAAGTCGATATACCGAGCACAGATACAGAGCTATATCTAAGACTTGGCTATACACGCTTGTATTTTCAAATGAGAGCGGTGAATGCAGATATTACCTACATCATATGCGGCATTTTTGTGCTCTCCGTAATATTTTTATTTCGTTTTTTTTATTTTCATGTGACAGTTGCGTGGTTGCTGTTTAGCGTTCGAGGGGTTTTGTGGAAAAAATAATATTGAACCAATAGAATAGGAAATGTGTCTGTGTTTTATTTTTTATTTATTTTTTGTCAAACAATCCTAAAGCCTGCGAGACTTTAGCAACTATTGTTTTTTCCCCAGTGTTTCCGGTAGTCAGTGAACGCAGCATTAATCCCTGACCAGGCAGTAAAGAGCTGTGGGGGATGTCAGTCCAACCTCTCTAGTCATGCGTGGTTGCTCGGAGTTGTTTGGTGAGTGAACGCAAACAGACGAAACGCGCCAAGCTGTTGTAAGGAATGTGACAGAAGATAGTTAAAAGTTTATTTCATTTCCTACCAGCGTCCTCACATTTCTGCTTGGCTTTGTCTGCGATCTTGTGAAGAAGAAGCCATGGAACCGATAACGAAGTGGACGCCTAAACAAGTTGTGGATTGGATGAAAGGTGAGTCCGAAGCACTTTGGGTTAACATTTAATTTATCTCTCATTATTGACATTAACTTTTGAACGTCTTTAAACGCGATTGACTTTCTCTTAGCATTTCTCCAGCTGGTTTCGTAGAAACTGCTCCTGTGTGACAACATACCTTCAGTAAGGCGCATAACAATGGGACCGCATTTTCTCTCGGTTCCTCTTGGAAGATGTTAAAAAACCCGTGATACATCTGTTAAGTTACCGTTCACTGGTGTCCTGCTAATGGACTTTACATAAACGGCATCATACCTTAAGTAAATAAACGTTTAAATGGGTCTCGGGAAAATTGTTTTAATACTTGAGTCAAAAATCCCAAAGTTACTAAGACACGACTCCTATTAATAAAAGATTTTTTCTGTCTGGCATGAGTTTAGTGACTTCAGTGAGGAATGCTACAGCTTGTACACTCGCTTGTTTTTTTAGTCATTATCTTTGATTAAGTTATAATGATTCATACCAGTAGCCTAGTCATGCTGTGATGGAGCTGAAGTTAACCTTGTGGCAAATTTGTCTTTCTTAGGAAATAATTCCATTGGTATCAGTTCCTTTCTGCTTTACTTTATTTACTTTCCTTTTAAACAAAATCCCCACTTGGACTGCTCTAAACCTTCCTACTTGAGCTGGGATTCACCATTCATTCATACATAAATATATCAACAAGAAGTCAGTTCTTTACATATATTTTAAATGTAAAGTCGGGCAAACATCACCCTGTTGGACACTGAGGCAAACTCAGTTTTATAGATAAAACATAATTCCTCTAAAGTTACTTATCTGTGGGGATCTGGTACACCAGAAAGCTCATACCTGTTTCAGACGCTACAAGGAATGCTTGCTATGATAGTGACAGTAATCTTTGAACCTGACTTCACTCACAGCTTAGGTATGTCTAAGCAAAGCAGAGGCTTAGTAGAATCTGAAACACTGGTCGGAAGAGTTACAGTGATACCATTATAAACAGAGTAAAAGGAAAGTAAATCTTTTATCTCATTAAATGAATCCTAGCCTTTTTAAATGGACCTATTTTCTATTCGAAGTTTCTAAAAACAAAACTGAGCTGATTTTCATTGTTTCTCAACCAAATGGTGAGGCTTCCCTGTCGATACTCATTTATAGTTGGGGTGTTAAAGTGAGATTTTGGAGGGGTTAGTGCCCATGTGTCCTGTGAAAAAAGCCCTGCCTGTGCATACATGAATGGAGGATTAGTTGTCTATACAGACCCCATTGCCCTCCGACTCCTGAAAATCTGACTCAGCAGTTGTCTGTGTAGGTCCTAACCACTGGATTTGCAGACCCCTGCAAACACAATGGAGACGAAGAACTAACCAAAATGCAGCAGTCCGCTCCTGGGAACATTTCGTACACCTCTTTCACATACAAACCTGGTGGTGCATGATCACTGAGTGGTGGTGGCGGTGGACTTACACTCAGATTATGGGTAAATACCAGGTGGTCATGTTTAGACTCTTACCAAAAGCGATTATTTTGCAGTTGTTTTCTCTTTACACTAGAGATTTAGCGAGGTGGATGATACAAGCGTAAAGAACAGACCCTCAAGTCAGCCTTCCTTCACTGTGGTCTGACTTGCCTAAATAACCATTTGCTGTAGTTATAGGTGTTGTCATTGCGCGTAGACTACAATTACTTCGCAAGCAAATGGATCTTGCTCTTAAGCAGCCAGAGCCACAAAACAAACCAAACCCTTCAAGTAAAATCAGCATGCAGCAGTTTTCCTTGATGCCATCTAAAACACTCTCATGGGCAAGTTGTGCTGAAGAAAAAAAAAAATTGTTCATGGTTTTATGTCTTTGCACTTAAGGAAAGCGGAAAATGTAACAAGGAGAGCCAAAGGTACCATGAAAAAGATTTAGGTTTATAGCGACAACATGGAATAAAATAACTGAAATAAAACATGTTTAGAGCAGGGGTTTTGGCCTCATGTTGACCATTCACACCAACATCAAATAGTAATGTTTGCAGAGTTGTACCTGGTGGACAGAAGTCACAGAAATTACTGTCTCAGGAAACACTGTATGTATGTAGACCTTTGGCCTCTATTGCCTCAGGCTGTTTTCCTCAGTAGGACAGCGACTGTTCTTGTTAGCAGGAACAGTTGTTAATCACTTGGCATTGTTAAGAGATCAAGTGATTGGTGAATGTTTATTGCCAGTGAAAGGCAGTTTGATTCTACGAATTTAAACACTTGCTTTTTGTTTGATGACTGGAGAAGCCCCTAAAGCGCTTTCCCTTCACCACAGCCTCTGATCTTCCAGCTGGTCCTGTGGTGTCGCGTGATTGGTATGCCATATGTCATGTGCTGGACTACTGACCCTGGGGAAATAGGCACTTTCCAAGTGACAATATATTTCTGTTTATATTTAAAGTGTCTATGAAGCTTTAGAGATTAGATTAGGGCTTGATTTAAGTGACTGCATCCAGTTATATTAATGCAGTGACCTACATAGCCATGTTTCACAATGCAAAAAGTTCAAATGATATGCTGCAAGTCATTTTCCAAATATAGTCCTGATTCCTCACTTACAGTACTTGAACTGAAACGGGCTGACAACATTCAGACAATATTTAGCTCCGGCTTGGCTGAATTGCTTCTCATTCACCAAATGCATTTTTTTCTTTCACTCCTTGTCTGCTTTGGAGTTACTGAGTGTAAGACTGCCAGGTTTTAACAAGGCATCCCAGACATGTAAACTTGTACAACTACTGTCTGACTGGATGGCCTTGTCCAATTCTTTCCCAAGCCAAGACTGGGGGTGCCCTCCAGCATTTTCTATACTTGTGTACTGGCTAATCAAATTACAGAACGCTATATCTGGAAATAGATTAGACATGTGAATTACAGTGGTGGTCCTTAATTTGGTTTGTCCGTTGATGGTCACAAGATGACCATCTATCAGCCTTTTTATTTTAGACTACACTGCCCGATTAACCACAGATAAAAGCAAGGGACTATAGTTGAACATATGTGTCTTGTGTGTGACCAAAGCAGAGTGCCAGTCAAAGCTCACTTGAAGGCCTGCCAAGTCTCATCCACAGTGCTCCCAAAAAATCCAGTTATACTAACAAGTTGTCCAACATGGACTACAACTTATAAACTGATGGTGCTAATTGTTTTTAAAAAAGTGATCCCTGAGAAGATCTGAGAAAATTAGCACACAAATACAATAATAATCGTAAAAGCTACATTTATAGATTTCTTTTTAAATAAATATTATTAAAATTAAACTTAATTTAAGTCATTGTGGAGAAGATAACAGAGCTGTTCCAATGAATCTGAATCTTCCAGATTCAATCTTGACATATAGCATGAGGGTAACAACAGAATCTTAACACATTCCTCATATGAAAATAAATGTATAAAGTAGAAAACACTGTTACTATTTGTTTCTCAAAGGCAAAATGCTTTACTACTGACATTAGAATAGCAATAAAAGAGAGCAATTTCACCTCTTCTATTGGTTATTAGGCATTTATTGGGTATCTAGAACCATTTGTCTATTCATTTTGAACACTTGTCAGTATAAGTTTAACCTGTGAGTAGATGGTGTCATAAGGCCCAGTGCTGCAAAACCAACAACTTCCTGTTCAGAAAAGCAAAGCCAAAACTAGAAGTAACAGAAGCTGCATTTTCTTGGATGTTAACTTGAGACTGGTCCTGGGAATGAGCCACTCCCCACATACCCATCCATCCATTTTCTATACCCATTTATTCCAATGAATGTCACGCCTTCCTCAGAGACTGTTAGGTGACAGGAAGGGAACTCCCTTGAGAGTTTGCCCGTCCATCACAGGGCCAACACAGACAGAGAAACAACCAATCACACTTACTCCTAAGTAGAATTAAGAAACACCAATCAATCTAACAAACATGGTTTTAAATCAATTTGACTGATGTTTTTGGACTACATTAAAGGAGAGACAGACACATAAAGACAAAATGTCCTTTTCCCTTGGTCACTGCTGTTATCTATGTTTTGATCAAAATGGTCCTCTTTTCATTGTGGCCCACTCAGTTTCAAGACATTCATTTTGGTAGTTTTTGCGTAATTTTGCTTATAAGGTTACTGCATTTGAATTATTCAGTAGATATGGACAGTGTCACCCTTCACCCTGCAAAAACCCCAGATGGTGATGACCTAAAGGTGTAACTCAAGACAAGCCTCATGTTTGCTACAAGCAGTACACTTTCTTTACATTGCAATGTCTCTGATATTGCTTGATGGACATTTTTGTTAAAGTTGATGCAAACTTGATTATAATTGCAGACAAAATCTTCAAAAGTACTAATTAATTTGGGGTACAAGATTTGACATACAATAAAAATGGATAGAAAAGTGTCTGATGCCCATTTTCTGTTTCAAAACCCAACAACAAATTAGCTTAATACTTCTTGGTGCACCACCTAGTTGTTTGAAAGGCCCATTGAACACACTGAACCCACTGCTCTGGAGTCTGTTTGATGTCATGTGGATGGAAACACTAGTAGAAAGGGTGTGCCTGCATCATGCCTCTCAAGTAGCATCAACTTGCTAAAGAGCTAATTAGCTTGTCATATAAGTGACAAACATGTGCTGAATGGGTCTTTGTCTTTGACCCTGGGCATGTCTGGAAAAATAGCACAACTGTGTCTGAGTCTCTACATGCTGAATGACCTCACTGATGGGTACTTTGAGCAGCCTTATCTATAGAGATGATAGCAAGGTGTAGGTAATGATGGCTCATGATCCTTATCTGGTTAAAACAGACTTCCTAAACAGGAGTGTTTGCAGACATTGTGCAGACATCTCCCCCTTATTAAGGCATCCCCGACCTCTGTTTTAGAGTATGCTCCATCAGGCAAATGGAGTTCTATGTTTGGATAGCCACCACACATCATTTATCCATTTTAGAAATCCTTCTGTTGTAGAGTCTGCGTTTATGCTTCAGTGAGAACAGGTGTCCAAATAATCCAAACATGTTATTTTAGAACGGCGGAAATTTGGCTGTTCCCTCTCTCGCAGCCTCAATTATTAAAAGGAAGTAACACAGCAGTATGATTTACTCAACGAAAAGTCAGCCTTTTCACAAGGTTAAACTCCTCTGTGTCATTTCCCAGTTTCCATTCGTCAGCTTTTAAAATCAACCTATTGTATTCAATAGATGTGCAGATAGCGATGTTACCGCTCTACACAAATGGTCTTTATAGTTGTGGGAAGTGGTGTAAGAGGATTCCCCCTGGGGAGATGTCACTGAAAGGGACTGCTGTAGTTTTGTCACTGTTGGACCTTGTGTAGCCTGGTTCTCACACGGTCCAGCCATCCCAGTCTTGTTGCCTCAGGGGCTCCAACATATTGGAACTCTGAGAGAAATGATCAATTGTTAATGTGGCTGCTCTAATCTAGTATTCAGGAGACAAAGACAAGGCAGTGGAGGGTGTTTAAATCGATATTAGATTTTTCACACACAATTTCTGTTCATTTAGCTTTGGCATTGTAATGACACAACACAGTAATGAATAGCATGTTATATGCGTGATCATCTTCATGTATGAACCAACATTGCATTATATTTGCATTGACAGGGTTATGTATTGTGTGAGGACATAAGACAGTGTGTCGCCCCATGTCTAAAGGAACTCCTGGGCTAGACTTATTTGTTTTGTCTTTTTATTCAAATTTAAAATGTGCATTGCAAATCTGCCCGATGATCTCAGCTTAGTCGCTACAAAGTGTTTGCCTTTGGTCGGCCCTTAGAGTATTGGCCCACAAAGAGTCACGCTTAACTCCAAAAAACGAAGAAAAGCCCCAGACTGCTGCAGAATGAGTGTGAGGCTTGGTTAGAATGTAAATGCGGGTTATACGCTAACTGGCTTCCTAATTCCAAGCGCTTGTCCTTGTGCGTTTCATGACTGTACATCAAGGCTCCCTCTTGTAGTCATACAATTAAAGTGTATCATCATAGTCATAGTTTTAAATTGCTGTCATGCTCAATCAGGGTTTGTATGATCATGTAAACTCATACAGAAGGAAAAAGGAAGTGGGTGGCTGGTTGACATTGCTGTCAAAGCACTGCTAATGCATTTATGCTCAGATAACCACATAACATGACAGGAATGTAGCTAATGTTGTTATATTTTCTTCTCTACCAAACCAGCAGCCCTACCAATGAGCAGTTTAGGCAGGTCACACATGTCCTTTGTTGCATGTGGGACCACCGGTTGCTTTTAACGGATTTAAAACCCCGCCTGTCTGTGTTTGTTCAGAGCGCAGTTCCTGACTACCACAGCTTATCCACCCTCACCCAGCCATATCGTGTAATATCCGTATGATTATGAAGTGATCTAGAACGTTACGAGCTGTTTTGGGTTTTGCTGGGTACTTTGGCAAAAGCAAAATCAGATCAGATGTTGCTCAGTACATGTCTAGACAAGTCCACGTTGTCTTAGTTCCTCACAGGGACTAACTAAATTTGTGTTTGGCTGTTCTCACACTACAGTTAACTCTGAGGGGAGTAAAATATATAATTTACTTTAAAATATATACTTTAAATATTGTTTTTTTTTTATAAAAACATGGTCTTAGTTTCACATCAATAAACCATAAAGGCTGTTTTTATGTCTCCTTTTTCCTACTATGTCCCTTTTTGTTCACTGGTAGAGAGTGATGACAGACAGGGTAATTATAACAGGGCAGTCTGTTTTCACAGCATTGATGTTACATTGATGAGCCCCCAGGCTCAGTATCAGCATGACTTCATGTATTTTGAATAGCTGAATGGGTGACACCTAATTTGGAAAACACCTGGAGGGCCAAAGGGAAGACCCACATTGCTTTTTTGATTATTTGTGGTTTCACATATAGACCTGGAACGCTCAAAAGTGTGTGTCATTCTTTTATTGGAAAGTTAGGAAACTCATGAGGTGGCATGGTTGTGCCAGTTTCTGTTTTCATTTTGTTTATGGATGAAAGTTGTCTAGGAAGTCCTCAGAAAATTCCACAAGCACTTAACAGTGAAGTCATACATACTGTAGCCCTGTGGAGGGTTTTTTCTTGGTGTTACTGCCTACTTTGCGTTGAATTTCCCATTACAGGCATTACCTTCTGCAAAACACAACGTTTAGTTTGAACTTACTTCCTTATTCTTAACATCAAGGATACAGATGCAACTTACTGCAAACCCTGATAAGCACGCCTTCTCACGCTGTAGTTGTCCTCTTAACCGACTGAACTTAAGATCATCTGCCTCAAATCTCAGGAGTCAGGACATATCTCTGTTAATCTTGACTAACAGGCTGAAAACTCCAGCAGGTCTCTGACAAAACTCCTTTTGTTCACCGGATTTGAACCCAATATATTGGACAAAGGATATTTGAGCAAATATGGGTTCTGAATTTGTTTGAACAGGGAGTGGTGGTTCCTCTTTGAGAGAATCCTGGCCTGGAGAAACAATAATCGGCGAGTCTGTTGATCCTTCCTATTGTTTCCTTCGCCGCAAACACCTGGGAAAACTTTGTCACCTGTCTAACATCTCCGTTCATATGAGGCATCCTGTTAGCTGTTTCAAAAGCAGTCAACATCAATTCATCAGTTACAGCAACAAAACTGTCTTTCTTACCCTCAACGTCTGCTGACAAGCCTCCAGACAAACCTCACCTGAAGATGGGTGGCATTTGTTTTTGTGATGAGAGAGGTTGGCATGCATGTGTGCGTTTAGTTTTTTCTTTAAGAATCCGTCACTAGTTTTGTGCTTTAAATACAGAATGTTGCCACATCAAAGCCAGATGGTCGGTAGAATCGCAACAGCACAACACGCATTGTTTGTGTGCGTCATAGGCACCCTGTCCTGTCCTGTGGGTGAAACGCTGTCACTCATTGCTATCTCCCACTGAAGATGACTCACCCTCCCCTGCCCTCATCCCTTGCAGCAGGGAGAACAGGATCAGCTGCCCACAGCTTGTAGGCTGACTAGTGATGTCTTGCATTGCATAATTCATTCAACTGCTCCTTTTTCTTTCGTACTGAGAGAACATGAGTAGCAATGAG
>JBBDHI010000021.1:6958346-6968729 GCA_037177115.1 Craterocephalus stercusmuscarum
ACATGCAGTATAAATCCCTACTTGATAGAGTAAATTTGCCCGGCACCAAACAGCAGCCAGACAATAATTCTGCTTGCAACGATGCTGGACAAGACAGGTAAAAAAAAAAAAAAAGCATTACAGATGCAGGAGCAAATAAAGCAACAAAAGGTAGCAACAAATGGCAAAAATCACAATAAAGTAATTAAAAAATAAATTAAATAAATCATCCCATCAATAAGTCAAGTTTAGTAACACCTCAATTTGATTTTAACAGAGGCTGGTACAGTATATACAGTAAGCTGGACACGTTGATAGTCAGACTCTGGCCACTGAGAAGGTTTTTACTCATAACTGCTCTGTATTTTCTCCAGAGTAACACCTCCATGATCAGAGCTCAGTCCCCCTGCAGTTCAGCCAACGGATCTACCAAAAAGGAGAAGCCAGCTATCTTGGACTTGTACATTCCACCTCCTCCTCTTGTGCCCTACACCCCACGGTGAGTCTCCTGATTTTGTTTTTCATGACTTATTTCGTAAGGTTGTGTTAAATTCAGAAGGCAGAGATCTGAAAGTTTAAGAATTCCAAAGGGAGAAAAAGCTCTAAAAGAGCTATCAGCAGGAAGGAGAAAAGACATTTGTCCCCCGCTGTAACACAACCAGTCAACTGCTGCTGCGTGTTCTCACTCCCAAGTTTGCAGCTTGTGGATAATGAGTAGGCAACAGTCATGTTATCACTTTACCTCTTCCCCCTCATACTCTGTTCTCCTCCGCCCGTCTTCAACCCACTCTGCTCCCACCAGTGCCACACTAGACAAAGCAACCAACCACTTCAGTTGAAATACTGGAAGTAGTTTTACTTGCTTGTGAATCATCCTAATCGTGATATGCTCCATCAAACCGTAATGCTGTAGAACGGCAGCTTGAGCTATGATTAATACATGCACATTTTGTTTCTGCAGAGAGATGAGAACAGACTCCTTCTCCAGCATTAGTAAAAGACCAAAGGGGTCTGAGTCACCCAACTCCTTCCTGGACCAGGAGAGCAGAAGACGATGCCCCATCCCAGATTATGACAAACTGAGCGCTGGCTGCCCGATCGAGGCCAACGTCATTCAGCCCAGAATGAGGGAACATAAGCCTTCGCGTGGTCAGTACCTACTCTTCAAGGCATTTCATGATTATGTCAGTGTCAGGATGTTCTTAAGATAACACAGTGGAACTCTTGTCTCAAGGTAAACCCCGGCCGCTGTCGATGCCGGCCGATACCTGTGTTGGAGTAATTGATCCTTATGCTAGACCCTGGGCACAGGGCAGGAAAGGTATGTATAAACTTAGCTTCAGGTTTTAATTTAATCATTTTAAATTGTAGTTCCATTCTGTGAACCTCCCCGGGAGAGTTTTCTTTCCACAAGTGGTTTGCTTTTGATGCTTGTGAATGAAGAAATTATACAAGATTGATGTAACTACTGTAAATATGCCAGTTTAGCTTTTTCATTAAAAACATTTCCAGTAAGCGGGGAGGGAAAGAAGGAAAACAAAACTTTAGGTGGAAATTCAAATGTCTCCAGTAGCTTGTGTCTTTTAAAATGGGATTTAGATTCTGCATGTTTTTTTCTGACACTGCTCATTGCAAATGGAAGCAATTTGAGAGTTAACCTGTTGTTTATTCAAGGAAGAAGTGAAGAAATATGACCCAGCAGCACAACAAAGGATTTTAAAGCACATGCAAAAAGGCAAATTGTATTCTTTAGGATTTCCTTTATTGCCAAACAATTTCAGAGCTCCCAGTCCATCCAGATTTTGTTTTACCTAAAGCTTTGCATCTTTGGTCGCTAATATTACATGAAAAATCACACCTAGACATTTATTTCCCTTCTAGAGGCTCATTTTTCCCTGAAGGCATCAGTTACATCAAACTGATACACGTGGCACCTAAAAACTTGTTTCAATTTTTATATAAATGTTTTCAGGTTTGAATTGGATCAGACTACCCACTTATTTTATTATCAAACACACTTTGTGATATCATTTATTATTTTTACTTGGCAAACAGTTATAATTCCTTCGTGTTTCAGGGTAGTGACCTATTTTGTCACGGACCCATGAACTAAACACGCTGCATACAGAAAACGCCTTCATTTCCCTCTGTTTATATACTGCATATGCATCTTTGCTTTAGGTGAGGACCTCCTGTACAGATACCTGAGTAATGAGCGGATTCCCACCATCGCTGAGGAGGTCCCAGCAGGGTCTCCATCCTACAGGCGGGCAGGGGAGCGCCACCTCATCCGAGTGGACCACATCCGAGGCAGTCGCTACTACTCCAACTCAGACCTCCACAGCAGCGCCACCATCCCCTACCAGGAAGACATGAAAAAGGCCCCAGTAGCCCCCATCTCCAAGCGCACGTCAGCCGAACGCTCACTACTGGTCAGTTGGATCACGCGGCTTAAGCTATTGACTCACTGATGATGTGCTTCCTGTGCGGGGCTTCCTGTTCCTGTCCTGTGTCCTTCCTCAGTGCCTTTTGACATTTAACGTCCAGCTGTTCTCGGCAGCTTCGGGCTTTCTCACACTCCTCTCTCCCCATCCTCCATATTTCCCTGGTGTTACTGCTACTACCAGCTACTACTACCAACTACAACTAGCACCCCTCAACCAACACTTGCTTTTGTAGTACTCATTACCCCTTTAACACTGCCCACAGTCCTCATCTCTGACTGCAAGCTTCAGCCTCAAGAGGATACAGTCTGTTCAGGTTTAGGACTCTGTGCTTTTTGTAGACTTTTCTGTACATATTAAGTTATGTCATGTTTCTGTTGAGATGTCCTCTGGTACAATTATTTAACACTGCAAATACTGAAGGTCTTTAGTTGTGTGCTGATTGGTTTTCTTTTGCATTAATCTAAGTTATGATAAAAAGGTTTTTGAAGAAATTGTTTTCATGTTAATTTTTTTTTCTGCAAGGGACTTTTCTGTTATCAGTTACTTACATTACTGTCTGCCAATGGTTGCCTCTTCTAAGCTATGCATAAGATTTACAGTTACTTTAGTCCAAAGTGCTGCATCAGTGTCTACTTAAAAGCAAAAATTTGTGCATGTTTTAGGACTATGCACTCCATTCAGTGAACTTATATATTCTGTGTTCAAGATTACTCTGCAATTACCCACCCAAAGGGCCTTCGGTATACATACAGCTGGTTGACAGTAATGACTGGTCTACTATAGCCAGTATTTTGAACCAATCTTTTAAGGACACACAGGTCAAATTGCCTTTTTTGTAGCTCATTTCATAAAGAGACTACAGATCACAAGAGAGAGAATGACAGTATTATTTCAGAAGGTCCAGGGAGGAAGTGTCTATTATTACTTTATCTGCCTTTTTGTAAGATTTGAAAGCATTTTATTAAAAGTCGCAGTTCATTTCAGTGAACTCTTGTGTTGTCTTCATTTTGTCAGTGCGTGTTGAATGACTTGCACATGTGTCCTTTAATATAAAATGTTTGATATTTCTTTTTTTAAATCTAAAATCTGCACTGCTGAACTGTGTTTCATACTAAAAAGACCAGTTTTTAATTGAAAGGTAGTAGCCTACATAATATTTTTCTGCTCTTGGGCTGAACTGACCAGACTGTCAGAGCTGTCTGTCTCTCTAACCCATTAAAACCTTTAAGGTGAGCCCTGCTTCTGTTTTTTAAAGCATATGGTGAAACTGGATAGCTGATGTCAAGTTACCTTTTTCTCTGCGTCTCAGATGGTGATGATTATGTAACTGCTTCCCTCTTTTGATGAACTTTAAATTCCAGCTGGGGAGCCATATGGTCAGAGCAGGTTTTCCATCGGGAGATCTTTTTCCGCCACATATGTTGTCTTTTAAACATTTAAACAGCAGGTTAGGATTACCCTGCCCTCCATTTGTTGGTAGAAATGTTACTGTGGGAAGAATCCACACCTTCCATCATGGAACTGGAGAGCTGACCACTGTGAAGAATGACCTACCACTCACCTTGTTCCCCTTTGCCTGTTTGTTTTGTCACTGCATGTGTTTAATGTTTGAGAGGAGGCTCTTTTATCTTTCCTTCATTTCTTCTTTTCCTGTCTTGCTCTGCCCAAGCTTGCTGAGCTGTCATCGCCTGCGGTCCTCACTAATTTGCACATTCTGAAAACCTGTGGTGTGCTTAAATACTACCTGCACTCCTTTTAACCTGCTGCATAAGTTGGCTAACTACTAACATTTAAAGCCTGCACATCACAAATTATTATACGAGAGTGAAATGATGAGTTACTACACGTTTGTGCATGTGTAAATTCTGGGTTGAATAATTCTTTGTTACCAAATTTCTAAATAAGTCAATGATTCATATGAATGCAATTTTCTTTATTTTTCCCCACATTTCTAATAAAGAAGAAAAATACATTTTTGAAAACAGAATGCAATGGATGGGAAAAAAACTTTAAAACCTACATTTCATTTAATTTGGTATAGTTACAATACAATCATTTCACTTGGATCACCTGAAGTTGAGGGGAAAGAGTGGTCATCTATCCATTGGTAGGTCACTGCTTGAACCTAAACTTCTTCACTTTGCATATCAGAATATCCTTGGGAAGGAGACGCAAAGCCACATTGCCTCCTAATGTTTTTTTTAACTACGTACTAGGCATCTTAAAATAAAAGCCCAGCTAAATAAGTGGAATAAAACGTCAAAGTTTTAGTGTAGATATGGACTGAGAAACAAACCAAGTTTCTAACATTGGTTTGTGGGTTATGCAGAGATTATTTAATAGTGCAGTTACAGGCTTGATGATGAAACCGCGTTACAATTAAATTGGGCTTTATAACTGTAATTTGAGAGAGGACGTACTTCATACGAATAGGCAAACCCTTAAAAAAAGCTTTGGAGATGGGACCTAGTAAGTTGGGAGATGTTCTACAACTCTTTTGGTCTTTCCTTATAGGCTTCTTGACCAACAAGAACTGCTGCAGACATCAAATTTTAAAAAATGTTTTTTTTTTTTTTACAGAAAGTAGTTAATATTTGTTTCGGCTTTTAATATGGGCTGCAAAATCATCACATGATGTTTTTAATCAGGTTTTTGTTGAGTAGAATTTACTTTTAAATTGGACAGAAATCCAAACATCAAATATTATGTATAACAGGTCACTCAGAACAAAATGTTAATGTAAAGGTGTAACTACACAAACCATTCCTTAGACAACTTCAAAATAACCATATGAAAAGTTTTCATCAGAGAATATTCAAAGCTCACTGTTTCTCAATCAAATTGAACCTTTTGGCGCACATGCATTAATGTGTTGATCTTTATGTATCACAGGCACCTGACTGGTTTTCTAGCAGTGACTTCCTCAACAGGTAAGTTCAGCTGAAAGTCTTCAATATATCTATACACTGCTGTATAAAGGAGCAACATAGGAGCAGGGCCGGCCTCACAGGCTGATGAAACTTTCTAAAAAGCAAAGGGTTATAGGAAAATACACTAGAACTATACAGATGAGAAATATCTGCCATCAGCCATCTTATGGTCATATCAGAGGAGCAGGAAGTTGTTACGCTACTGTGAAATAAACAGAACTTAGTTGTCTCTTAGGACTTCCAGTATCCAACTTGTCCAGCACATCATTGTGTCTCTCCAACCCCAAGACTCCTTCGCTTGCCAGAGAATCTTCAGTAATGTCAGTGTTGTGACAAAACTCAATTCTCCCGAGCTTCAGCTATAAATAACTCTGCCAACATGCAAGGACTGCAGTTTCTATCTCCTCATCCTTGGCCCTCAGATCTCTCCTGGTCTTGGATCCAGGGCCCGAAGAAGCCTGACTCCCCGCATTAACGCCACGATTGCGGACTGAATGCCTCGCGCAATAACCTCCACCTACTCCCCCTACATGCCAGTTCTATTCTGAGAGCAGCACACAAACGCAACACATCCGGTTTACTGAACGCTTGATCAAAACACATTACTCACATTTAGAATATGTTCTGGTAAATCATGGAGGAAAGCAGTTGACTCATCGCTGGTGGCTGTTACAAACATGTGGCACTAGTGTAGGAGATGGGGTTTGATTGACAGCGGATTAAATCAGGTGTCATACAAATTTCAGCCACTCAGTCTGAGAAAACAAGTGTGCTTTTTTATTTGTTTTTTTTTCTCTCATAACAAAGCATCAGGTCTCAGTCATAAAACAAGTTTCAACACATAAAAGAGCATCCTTCTCTCTTTTAGGCAAGCTATAATTTAAGGACACAAATGTGAAAATTTATGGGTGACAGAAGGAGGGGAGAAAAAATGTTAGCAATCTTTGGGCAGAAAAAAAACAAGCTGTCATACTCTAAAATTGCAGGGCGAGGCCCATCTGAGGGAAAGTAAGTATTTTGAGCATTGGGAACAAGCTTCGTGTCTACTCAGTGCGGCATTGGCTGGTTCCCAGAAGTATTATCAGAAGCATTGGCACAATAACTAAATACCAGCTCTCTATTGGCCAGATTGGAACATAGATAAGCAAAATGGGTGGTTATCAATAAGCTGAGAAGTATTTTTAAATATTTAAAGTCACCTTTTCTGATTTAAAGAACAGTGATGTTAACTAAAGTTCTGTTCATGAGACAACCTTCCATGAAAGTTCAGCTTGACACCATGACGTGTTTAAAACCATGACTGAGATGTTCGTGTTTTGTTTCCGCAGATACAATCAACCACATATCCGATCCTGGTCTTTCTCTCAAGCAGTAAGTAACCTATAATCCACTGCGCTTCACTGTCGGTAACTGCACCTGCATACGTCAGTGTAGGCTCACTACGTCCTCCCTGCAATCTGAGGAATGCAGGAGGCGGTGAAATCGAGAACCCAAATTACAACCCCATTACATTTCACGCAGAGATCGGACACCATATACACACCCCCTACACGTACAAACCAGCAGAGCAGATAAGTGACAGAAGTGTTCACAACTGGCCTCTGCTAATAAAAACGTACTTTTTTACTGGGGAACAGATCATGTAACTACATCCTACTTTTGAAGCAGCAGGGAAGTTGTGTAAAATGTAAATAAAAAAGCAACACAATGACTTGCAAGTCATTTCCATTGAAGAATGCAGAGGGAAAGATTCAAATGGAAATGAAAAATATTCCCATGGGAAAATAATAAGGTTGTTTTTTATTACCGATACCACTTTTTTTACTTCCAATACCGTTACTGAGTGTTGAGTATCGGCCGATACCCGATACGATACTTACATTTTCTTATGAAAATATTTTGTCAAACCTCACGTAAAAACCTTAAGATGTAACTGATAAAATCCACAACAGAAGGTGTTAGAAAAACTGAGTCATTAATCATTAACCAATGAGTTCATTTAAAATAAATTTAAAGACTTTGTTTAACACACGGCACATTTCACATTTCTGTTGTAAGAAAAAACACCATAGAAAATGAACTAGGGAGAAGTCGTACGGGATGTTCCAAGGGTGCTGGTCAGGTGAAAGGGCTGTATAGAAAATCTTGATCACCTAGTATCGGCAACAGTATTGACACATTTCAGTGCAAGCCGATACTTTCCAATCTGTGCCCTATTTTTTATGTTCTGTGAGTTTACATGCAAACATGCGAAATTAAATTCTCTTTGGCAACACAGACATGTCCTCTAGGCTAATAATTAGTTTGGTTTACAAGGCTACATCTGTAAAAGCACAGTGCTGAATATACGCACATTGTATGCAGGGTTTTGGAGCAACATATAGCTACAGTTTCTTATTGTATATTTATGTGTAGATATATTTATATGCCTTCATTATACCTTTCATTTTTGTGTCTTAATGTTCCTTAAACTAAGAACTGCTGAAGAAAATGTCATTATGCGAGCATAATCAACAATTTGGATACTAAACCGAGCGGCTTAGAGTTCAAAGTTTCCAAAATGTGGCGAAAAACCCTGACCTGTGGATCGGCTCAAATACTAAAATCAAGCAAAATGTTGGAAAATATTTTTTTTCAAAACCAACAGTTCTTCTCAGTCACCAAAAACTTTTTATGTGACTGGAATCCATTTCCATGTGAGCAACTTGATATATGTATAATATCTGATACAACCTCTTCTCACTATGTCCCATTTAAAATTATAGTCAAATATTAGGATTCTGTTTATCTGTTATTTGATTAAAAGCTTGTCTGAGGATTTAGATAAATGTCCTGCTTGCCACAAAGACTAGTGATCCCTTGATTGTCTATCTTTCATTACTAATGGTGTAAAATCTTATATTTTTCACCCTTTGCATCCTTTTGCCATATTGTATCCCAATCAGCAAACATAACCATGCTCATATACTAAACTAAAATGGAACAGACCATGCCTGCCATAGCCTTTCTTTGTTGAATGCTCTGCAGGTAGAAAATTGATCAAACACCCTTCAGCTTTGGCAGGTTTAGAAATGAAATGACCAGAAGGGTAAACTAAGGATTGCTTTGCTGTGTCTGCACTCACAGAAACTGTACACCACAGCACCATAAGTTCCTGTCAATCTCTCAGCTACACACACCAGTCACACACCTCCACGGGGGCCAGATTGATTAGCCACATACTCAGTCGTGGCAAGTGAAGGAATTACATTTGTACAAATTTATGATCCAATTGTGACTTGCTGTGACCAAAACATAAAACCTTGACCTTGTTTTCAGCCTTTGCATAGAAAAGAAAACACAAGATGTTGCCACTGCTTTCTGTTTAGGTTATCATTTTGAACACAGCTCTGCTGCACACAGAAAAATCGAGTCATTTGGACTCAAACCTTAACTTTTAATGCTGCATTTACATGATCAAAACTGAAGCCATGGTCACTGCCAGGTCAACTGGGCAGTTATCACCAGCAGCAGGCGAGGGGCATGTAGAATCTGATATCATCCCCAGGCTTGCACCCTTCCCCCTTTTACACCACGTAAGCTTCGCCCGCTGAATAATAGCTACTCTGTTTGCCCGCTCGCCCATTTCTCTCCCTCACATACACGCAGTTTCTGGTTGGGGGGTGGCGGGCTGCTTTAACTAAGTGCCATGACAATTCTCAGCATGAATCATGATGGGAGATTGAGCACCACAATGGTGTGACCAATCTGCATTCCCATGAATCCTTAAGGCCTTTGACACGAGTCACAGGCAAGATTACCTCACTTCCAACAAAACATATCTTCATGAAAACGCCCCTTAAGATCAGCCTGCTGTAGCATGTTGAGTTATTTCCACTCATCCCACAAATGACTGTGGAATTAACTAAATAGATTTTTTCTAAGCACAACACATTTAAGTGAAATGTTCAACGCCTTTGTGGGGTTATTTCTGGGGTGCAGATTAAAACAAGGTAGTTACTTGATATATACAAGATAGGGTGTCAAATGGGAGGGGGAGGCAAAGAGGAGGCTACAGTGTGAGAATCTGAGAGATAAAGGAAGGGTGGTGGTCTCCTCATAGTCACTTCAGACCACTCACTGCAGTACAATGGCAAGCGGGAAGATGGGAAGAAAGAGGAGGCCCCTATCTATTCGAGCACAAATGAAATGGAGACTATAATAAAGCAGGACACAGGCACAGAAAGACATACTTTTAGATCAGAACATGTGAGCTTCTGCACAGATAGAACTTCAAGAGTGATGTTTTGGCTGTAAACCTGCTCCCCACTGAGGCAGTGAAGGGTGTTGACAGGCGGTCCACAACTTCCCACAGCCCTCAGTGGACACTGGAACATGAAACACATATTTTTCACTTTCTTCTTAGAGGCCACTGTTGTTATATTTTGTGAGTCTCATTTGAAGTAATATAAAAGCAACAGTCAGTTATAACCCAAACAGTATGATAGTCATCCAAGTGCACCACCTGTGCGTTTCTGAGTGGTGCATTCAGGTCATTAATTTTAAGAAGTGACAGGTGTTTTTTTTTTGCTTTTGTTTATTTTTTCCCAGATGATTGTTTTTATTACTCGGATAACTGTTCAAAACCCCAAAGTTGAGGCCAGTCTCTCATTTCTATTTTTAAAACTTTATTGGGTTTATAATTAGAGTTTAAAAGTGAAAACATACATGTAACTTGGAGTATTTATCCAGATTAGAGAAAACTAGATTAAAGTATAAATGTTAATTTTTTTCAATCAAAGAAAATGTTCAGAATCCTCGGTTTGTTTATAATAATCGGTTATTTTCAATTGTTCTGTTTCAATTTCTGGATTAATGTTCAGTTTGTCACTGGAACTAAAAGATGAGCATTTTGCATGGAAAAAATCAGCATACCAGGGTACACCTCTAGTTTCTGTCAACATTTTGTATATGATTTGATTACTTTAATGTAAATGCAACACCAGCTAAAATATTTTAATTTGAACTAAAATAGGATAAATTATATG
>JBBDHI010000021.1:6968829-6982422 GCA_037177115.1 Craterocephalus stercusmuscarum
AATATTTTAATTTGAACTAAAATAGGGAAAATTATATGGTACTGAGGAGTTTAATAGTAATTTTCAAGAATAGGATGCATTATTTCCTTTTTGAATTAAAGTAGCCTAACTTTGCATTTTGCACAGTTGTTTGATATGACTGATAAGAAAAATGAAATACAAAATGCATTCAATAACTGATCATTTCTAAAAAAAAAAAAAAAAGGTGTGATACACATAAATTAGGCAAAGTATCGATGCTTTCCACAAAGTTTCGATGCCTTAGGTCCTTCCGCAGACCATTTTAAACTTTCTTCTGTAAAAGCGTCCACATAGCGAGGACTTGGCGACATCTAGTGGCGGCCAGTGTGAACTACAGGACCTCTATTAGGAGAAACTATCAATTCACTTGATAGCCATATTAGAGGATTAAACAAAAATATATAGACTATATATCTCTTATTTATTCTGTTTATTTTAAGTAAAAAAGACACACAAAAAAGTGTAATCCGAGAATTGTGGAGGGTGGCCCACTTGCCTAACCTGAACTGACCGGAAACCATTGGAGCTTTCTTTGTATTTGTTCGCCTTCATCACGTCATGCTTGCTGAAGTTTGGTCAGACTTTGAGCAGAGTGTTCGGGTCAAACTGCGTTCACTAAAGTTGTGGTTCCAGGTAAAGTATATATATTTGGTCTGAATGATGCCTTAGGCTGTAAATAATTTTGCACTTTAATTGTCTTTCCGACTAGCAACTCATCTAAACCACAACTAGCGTACAAGGCTTTGTTTGCTGCCGAAAAAACACCAAAATTAGAAATACTTGAACTTAATTTAGTTTACTTTATTTATTAAAGTAAAGTAGTCCTCAGTATATATTTAAAGGACTTTTCTGTGTGATATTTTGCTGCAGACATGTGGCAAAAAATATTAGAGGTTAAACAGATTTATTTCGGGCCAAATAGCAATTAGGCTACTTACATTTTTTTTAATAAAAAAAAGGCTTAATTCCCTTAATCAAACATAAAAAAGCTTATATTTTTTGTATCACCTTTTGCTCGTTTCAAAGTTATCATAAAATTTCCAAACGTTTTTAAGTCGTATATATCCGAATGTGTTGAACTTCACGCAAGTTTTGTGTCTGAGAAGAAAATCAGGAAGTTAGTTACTAAACACTCATACACGTAAACCTTCAGTGGTTAATGTGGTGATTATCATCATGTCAACTCTAACACCCGGAAAAGAAGACATGCGTTTATGTTGTGCAATACAGAAGTATTTAAGAGCTTCTGGCAATGGTTTTTCTGTCAGTCAGGGGGACTTTTAGACTCAGTGATTTTTTGATTAACAGCTGTTTTTGGAATTGAAAAGAATATATTACCTTCCAGAGAACCAGGTATGAGTTTTCCTCTCTTAATGTCCCATTTCTCCGTTGGGTCATTTGCAGATTGAAAGTGGTCGTTAGCAACAGTTTTCTGAACCATACCCTTGGTTGTTACATATTCTGAAGCTGTTTTCTTTTATCTCTCTCTCTGGCTCACAAAATCAGAGTCACTACAATTGTATGGTTATAGAAAGAAACATAATTGAGGAGGCATTTCGGATCTTCTTAATATAGTAAGGAGTGACAGAGATTCTGTAAAGTTAGTCAGCAACATAAAACCCGTTTTTAGCTGTGGAAAAAAAACTTTAATGTGTGATAGTGTGTGTCAAAGATGTTCTTTTTTTCTGGCCACTTTTCATGATAGAAAAAAGGAACTTGAGAACGCAGAGGAAGTTGGTCAATAATGGCAACTTTGATTACACAATGTCATTGTGCTTCACTAAGTTTATATAGTTTTACTTTAAACTAAAAGCTGTTTATGAGACGAGATTCCGTGCTGGACTCCTGGTAAGTTAGACAGATATCTGCAGGAATTGGTCACAGTTGAAGTGAAACTGCTGACAATGAACCTTGTCTCACTAAGGCTGAGTCAGAGCCGTTCATGAGCAAAACTTGAACATTTTCAGTCTATTTTCTGAATTTACTTCCTGTTGCACAAATGGAGAAATGAACATTTTCCTTGCCATTCACAACAGCTGTTTTCACTTCTTTTAATCTCCAAAACCAGAAAAAAACAAACATCTTTCTATGCTATCTACCCATGATGCCACTTCCTTTCAGAGAGCAAAACAAAAAGAGTTTATTTTTCTCCCATCTTTCTGTGGGTCAACCTACATACCTGCTGATACAAATCTTCTGGTTTCATTCATCAGGCTGCCTTCCCCATATCTGTGAGTCCCTCAATGGCTGCGGATGACTACAACCCTGTAAGCAATTCTCTATTTAAATTTTGGAACATTCTCTGAGGCAAGCATTGGATTTATTTATTTAGTTTTTATTCAGGGCTGACCAGGTTAGATACTTCTGTTGCCAGGTGGATAGCAAGCTATTGTCAAGTGTGCTTTTTAAATTCTTTTTCACAAGTGGGCATAAAGAGTGAAGAGCAAAGACAAAGTACAATGTTTGATGTGAAGTCACAGATAAGGGTGGCAGGGGGTGTTAGGAAGTAGAGAGCTCAGCTTAAAGACGCTGCATGTGAGAAACAGGATGTTCAAGATAGCGTCTTCTTGAGTCGGAGTCGGAGTCTCGTGATATTCTCCTCTCATCTTGCTTCTCTGCTCTCCTCCTAAAGGTCTCCCTCCGACACAAATCCAAGAAGAAAAGCAGAGGAGGTAAGCCGTCTCTCGCCACTTTGTGTCTGTATGTGTGCCTGAAACTGTAATTTGGACCCACAGTGGGCGTGTGTGAAGCACAATTAGTGTGTATAGCGGGACTTTAGACAACCCTTGGGTTACTTTCATTTCATATTTCTCCCGTCTGCCTCTCTACTGTGTGTCTGCTCTTATTTAAGAGGTTGATTTTAAATGTGCTGTTATTAGGACCTAATCAGGTAGGGTTAATGTAGCTTAACCTTTTTAAATCGACTGCTCTTGGATTTTGTGTGGCTTTGTTCAGTGTTTTTTTTTTTTAGTGGTTCATTTAGTTATTGATCACTCACTGACCTATTTCGACTCAAATGGAAATGTTTTTAGATGTTGGTGTCAGAACGTTAGAGTGCAACGTTTTGCTTCCTCTAAAGCAACGCTTGTTTGTAACCGTGGCTTCTTTTCTCAGTAGAAAGTGGAGACGAAGTCTCTGTTGCTTCATGTGCATGCGTTTTCTCTGCACAGGCAATGGTACAATGAGCAGGAGACGGATCTCGGTCAAAGAGTTGGGTCATCCAGACCACCAGGGCTGGCTGTACAGGAAGAAAGAAAGCAAAGGCTTCCTGGGGATCAAATGGAAGAAGTACTGGTTTGTGCTGAAGAAGACGGCTCTCTACTGGTATACCAACCAGCTTGTGAGTAAAACCATTTTATTCAGAGACACATTTATTATCCGAACCTGTTCCTGGTTTTTCTTGACACAGACAGAGCAGCTGCAACCATGACGGTGCATAATTACACCAGTGTCTGTTTATTTGCCTCAGCTGATTGACTGCAGTTCATCAATCTCTCTGTCCGATTAGATAGCTTTATAATTTAAACTTTCTTCTTCTTTGCAGACATTGTGTGCTATTTTAGCATTTTCTATATCTCTGCAAACACTTACACTCCCAATATTTCCTTTATTTTGTAAGCAAAAAAGCCAACAAAAAGCTCCATCTTAAGTCTTAAACATAGACTCTGCTTTTCTAAAGAAATAGTACAGTAAATCAATAAAAATGATAGAAAAATGAACAAATCTCTACAGTCCATATACAATGGGTGGTCTAAAGCTTACCTCAGAATGAAACGGTATAGGATGACTATTGGTCTGGGTGCTTTCTGATTATTACTCCCCTACTCTTTTCCCCTTCATCCCTCTTTATTGTATTATTTCCATTTGTATTGGTTAGATTATAATGTGTTAATTTTATTTCAATATTTTACCATATGACAAATGCAGATTGTCATGCAACATTTTCTTTTAAATGTATGTAGTGTTTTTTTAATTTCAACTCATAATTACAATGTCAAACATCTAACTTTTAAAAAGCAACTGAAATTTATTTGATCTTGTCTTTGGAAGTTGTCTGATGCAACAGAATAGGGAAGGAAATCATAAAAGTTCATTCTTAAAAGAGATTGTATGTCTGTTCGAAATAAAAGCTTCAGACATAACATTCAAATACTGCATTTGTTTTCTAAATTCAAATCAGGAAAGTTTGTACTTTCCTTCATAAGCTTTATCCATTATCTGGCATTAACTCGGATTCGAGCCTTTAATTAATTATTATGCAACATGTCTCCCTGGGATTAATAAACTATTTTCATTTAATTTTGTTGAATTTAATTTAGCAGCAGAACAACATTTAATTAGAAAACAGCTGCAGCCCCATCCCTGATTTGCACAGTTGCATCTGTTTTTTTTATAGACTGCATCAAAACTGAAATTCTAATTAATCTTAGCCCAGCTTTGATCATTACTTAAAACTCTTAGCACCCTATGAGTCAGAAGTACATTAGTCACACTTGCTTGTGTCACATCTGTCTCCCTGCTAATGTAACACTACAGGAACTGTCTAGCTATGTTGCCTTGTTTCCTGTATGTGTTGGTGTCACCAGCAGCCCTGATACATGCATGCGTCATGGACATGCTTCATTTACTGGTATCATCACTTCAGTTCGATCTATTGCATACCATCTTTACTTGACCCAAGAGAATAGACAAAGTAGCTTGTTGCAATTCAGTGACAGGTACTATCAGGAAGTGGTTTGCTGCTGCAATTGGGACTGTGTTTTATTGCTCAGGTTTTTTTTTTTTTTTGATCTGTGTTACAGGCGGAAAAAGCTGAAGGGTACATTGATCTCGCCAACTTTGTGATAGACATAGCCATGGAGTGCAAGAAGAAACAGTAAGCCCATGTTGTATTTACTTATGTTCTGACCTATCTTGACTAAAAGTCATCATGATTCACCCACCCCCAGTGATTTGAATATAAAAGGAACTACATTTATATTTAGACCTGAAACACTCCCACAACATGATGGGAAGTGAACAGTGATAAAAGAACCTGAAAGAAATCGGTAAATTGGAGTTGAACCTGCATAGTGTCCTGTTGTTCAAATAGAACAAATGGGCTAAATTAAGATTTCTAAGATGATGGCGGGTTTCCTGACATGAATCATTTTTCAGTTCCTTTCTGGCTTCCTTTTTCTAGATTGTCAGTGTACTGTAGCTCGCAGTGCTCTTGTGGGGGATAAAAAAATTGCACAGCTACTTGTTTGTTAGATGACACATTTCACCCATTGATTAAAAACACTTAGCATAAAACTGAAGGTGTTATTAGTTAAGCCTACAGGTTCATGTGTTTCTGATAGTCACAGATGAATGATTTTGGTTAATTTCCCTCAATTATTAGAAGACAAAATACGTATTTGATTTACTCCTGAGGCTTTTGGGTCACTCTAAATGTCTGTTTTTCCTTCCAGCGCATTCAAAGCTTGCCATCCTCAAGTCATGATGTTTTATTTTGCTGCTGAGAGCCACGAGGACATGAATGTGTAAGTCACATAAAACTGCAAAGGTATTGATCCAAATTTTGTTTCTGAAATTTTTATAAAGTTCCATAATTCTGTTTCCAGGTGGTTGAATAAGCTTGGATTGGCTTCCATTCAGTATGAGACAAAAGATCAAAACACTGCAACTGGTAAGCACCAGCAGATGTCACTCGTCATTTTGGTTGGCTTGGATTTAAAGGTTTTTTTTGTTTTTTTGTTTTTGTTTTTTCATATCTATCAGCAATTACACTGATCTTTTCCAGATATTACAGGGGGGTCTTTATGCACCACGTGTCTAATCATAAATTTTTGCTTTATTGTGTCTCCCCACTCAAATGTGGATGTCCAGAGTGTTATAGTGAAGCCAGTGATCATGAAGAACACGAAGCTGAAACCAGAGAGATCCCTCCTCCACCATACTGTGAGCAGGGTCTGAGGGACTCTGTGGATGCATCAGAGCCGCCTGGTAGCACAAATCAGGTCAGCAGAGATACATACAAACATAAGTTCTTTTTTTATATATATATATAATGAACAAATGAACTGAGTTTACTGCAAAATGTATAAAAACCTATTTAAAAACAGCGTTTTTGTTTTTCAGGGTACGCTTCCCCCCCCTTACTCGTCTGCTGTCCCGAGTGAAACCAACGGTTCCCTCTCCTCACCCGTCAGTACAATGACATCGCAGAGCTCTGCGTCTTCCTTGCTCACCAAGCAGCGACAGTCCTGGTTGGACCTGGTCTCACAGGCTTCTCCTCCTGCTGGGGAAACGGCAGTGGTGTGCTCAGTTCAGGTGCACTCACACCATGCCCCACAAGAAGACACAGAGAAGGAGACGGCACAGGCGATATCGGCCCCGGAGATGCATTTAGATTCGACTGGGTCCAATGAGGAAATCCCTGCTGCGGACGCGGAGGAACAGAGGGATGTTTTAGGGGTCAGAAATGAAGGTAAATGTTCCTTTAGCTCATTTTAGTCGTTAATGCTCTGATTCGAAACTTTACTTTTTTGTTTTCAAAAATGGTTTGTTTCTTTTTCTTCCCCATAGCATTACTCTTTGCAGTGTTCATTTTTTTGGTGGGATAAATTGTAACCTCGTCTTGTTACAGGCCACCAAGGAAACAGTTCAGATGAGATGGAAAAGCTGTACATCCATCTGAAAGAGGCCAGCCTCTCGCCAATCGGAGATCGTAAACCATCCACGAAAAGGGAATTCAGGGCCTCCTTCATAAAACGATGTAAAAACCAGACGGTCAATGATAAGCTGCACCTCATCAGGGCACTAAACAGCACATTAAAGGTAGCTTTTCATTCTTCTTTGCTTTATGTACTAAAATTAAGATCTGATTTCATATTATAAGTCACAGCACATTATCTGAAGCAATCTGACAATTTCTTTGTGGATAACAAATAGATTTAATTTTATGTATTGATATATTTTCCTATTTTCTTTTCTGACACAGGCAAAAGAAGCTGATTTACAGGTAATAGAGCAGGTGCTTTTAGACCCAGAGCTTACATCTGATAAGTTTAAGGAATGGAAGGAGGCCAATGCACCCTTGGTGCATGAGATCTGCAGCAAAGATGACCAGCAGGTGGCGCCAGAGGACGTACATGCTGTACCAAAAGTCATTTCTGCTCCTGTGGTAGAGACTAGTTTATAAAAACTCCTCATTTTTTCCTTGTTCTGTACAGTCATTTACTATGAATACACACACTGCTGTAAATTAGTCTGATACTTTGTTTCCATATTTAAGTGCTGTTTACCACATAATGATCTATGAAGTGTTTTTTTTTTTTTTTTATTCCAATGCGAGTATGTAAACATTACAATGTGCAACTTGTATTGAAATGTGAATGGTCTTTAGTGTTAACATTTCCTGTTCGGTTTGTGGTTTTTGCAGGTCAGTGGGGTTTCTTTTGTTGTTGTTTTGTTTAACCTATGCACATACTCACTCGGCACGGAAACACTTGTTTTTATGGACTGATTATCCGCTCTTGAATTTATATTGAAAGAACTCTTTTTAAACTGTTTTTATAGTTACTGGTGCTATGCACCACTCATTCCTGTTACATATGTTTTACAGCAGTGATTAGTATTTTATTTGCTAATGAGATGATATCTTACCTACCAGTAAGACTCTTCAGACTGAACTGCTGAACTTTGATGCCTGTGTAGAAATTAAAAATCATGACTATTTCAAATTTAAAGGAGTCAAATCCTCTTTTTAAACTACCATTAGATGATAATGGAAATCAGCTCAATCAAAACAGAAGAAATCCAACAACTGCAACATTTTAACTACAAACACTGACAGTGGAAAACAATGTGATAAGGACTTGCTGAATATATTTAACTTGGTGTGTAGCAGTATTTATTAGCATTTTAGCACAAGAAGCTTGGCAGATAATCTTTTAGAAAAGATACCGAGGACCATGCAAACCAGTCTGGTGTACCCTGTGCTAGATGTGCTTCCATTCATAAGAACCTGAGGCATTATTATGCTTCCTAGTATTAGGTTTAAGAAGGACCTAGCTTCACTTTAAGCAATGCATTTTGCCCTTCCTTGAGTTATGTATACGTGTTAAATTTACATGATGTAAATAATTGTACATTAATGTGTGTTAACTGTTTTCAACTGTTGTTATAAGTTCATTGTGCTGTTTTGTATGCAGGGAAATAAAGAATTGTCACAATTTCCCTCTTTTGTTTTGTATATTGTCATTGGTTTCACACTATTTATGTACAGCAGCTCCTACATAATGCCATTTGGTACAACCTGTAGTGTCCCGGAACTGACGCTAGGAGTCGCCTCTCTCTGTAAATTCCCCATTGAGGTTATGCGCCATATTGGCAGTCTCCTCCATCTCACCAAACGTCGAGCATGCATCTCTTATACCGGTTGTTGAGGAGATATCTGTAAATATTTGCATTGACCTGCGAGCCGAAACGCAACACCATGGAGGCCGTTAAAGCATTTAACAACGAGGTTTGTTTGGAATTCATGCAAAAATGTCGAACGTCTTCAAGATATGTTGACTAACTCACATTGGCGGTAGCTATTTGGCTAATGTTAGCATCAGGTAGCAGAGGGGTGAGGAGGGTAGTATCAGTCACAAGGCCGCTGTTTTTCCAGCGGTGGATCCATGACCATACTTACTATGTAATACACGTTTAATGGCAATCCGATATTACGGATGAGAGCAGAGCCTTCGTTATAACATATAACGTGCTTGTGTGAAAGTCAATTTAGAAATATTTTAGTCTGGCTGAAACTAGCTGTAAGAAGCTAACCCTAAGTTAGCAAAACCGCCTCAGTTACGTGATAACTTGGTGTGTTAACTACTAGATAACTACAGTAAATTACCCCGCATAGTCTTTCCCTATAGATATAACGTTGTAATTGTGTTTGTATTGGCGACAGTTGATTACAATATATTATATCAACGTCAAAATTCAAGGATAATAAAACTGCTAGCTATGTTTATCGTGGGCTATCGGAGGGCTCAAAGCTAAGAGCGCAGCTATTATTTGTCTCCATTGACTGAAGTGAGCTGAAGCACGATCGGTCTAAATGCAGACCTTAATGGCCATTTACAGTCGGAGATTTTTTTAGACGAAACCAAGTCAATTAAGAATAAGTATTCTGCTTCACCAGTGATAATCTTCTGATTCAAAAGATGGTCAAATTATTGCAGTTCTGAATGCATGTCATGCCCAAAATAAGGAAATTCCCATCATCATTTTCCAGACTTCTGACAAACAAGGATCTTTTGCGCAATTACATAGTGGCTTGATGAACATGTATAATTTCACTGTGGTGACATGTTACATGTTGAATATATGACATGCGCTCTGATTTCATCTTTCAGCTGTACTCATTAAATGAGTATAAACCGCCGATCTCCAAGGCCAAGATGACTCAGATCACCAAGTCTGGAATTAAAGCTATAAAAGTAAGTATGTTACAGGATGAGGCAGGTAGTCCATTAATAAAGAGATTGATAATTGACATAAACATTTGCCCACCTCAAGTATAGAGTAGCCTATATGCCTGCTTAACTATCCAACAATGCATTCTTATAAAATGCAATGAAATAATTTTTGACAGAGATTAGCTCTAAAATAATTCTACTTATTTGATTTAGATATAATTACATTGGAATTAATAAATTGGAAATACGATTTGGAATATCTTTATATCTATTTCAGTCTGAAGTCAAGGTAAACTGCAGTTTGATTAATGCCGAACAGGTTGTAAAAAGTCTTTTAAAACTTGTTATTACAGTTTTTATGATTGATAAAATGCATTTATAAGACAGATGAGTAATGTTCAGTAGGATAAATCCTTAAATATTAAAATCTAAATAGATTATGTTTGAATAGGTCCAAAATATGAACCAATATACATAGCTGTGTGTTAGTTGTGCTATGCAGAATGGCAATAAATGATGCATAGCTCTGATTTTGCAATAACTAATAACTAATTATATTATGATTGCTATATGACATGGGTAGCTCACTCTTGTGTGGGCACTAAGAAGTGCCACTAACCCTGATTGATCAGGGAAGATATGGACTTGTAGGTGGATAAGCACATCTTTGTGCTTTTAGGGCTGCACTGGTAACTCTTCCCAAGGAGAATAAGCTAGAGATTGTCCAAAAATTCACTGTTCATTTAAAGTAAACAACATCAAACATGTTGATAGAAGTTTTGTTGGGTCATTTTTCATCTTGTTGGGGAAGAAAATATCAGCGGTATCTAAAAAGTAAATATATACTGCAGAATATATGTTGCGGAGCAGGGTCTGAAGATGTGATTCTGATTCATGCCACACAGTAAAATACCATGTTTTTGACCTTGTTTTCAAGAACACATAAAGAGAACCAGTAGAAACCATTTATAACAAGCACTCACATTATGCAGTTGTGAATTAACCTGATGTAACCACAAGCTTTTTCGGTCTGTCAAGAAACATACTTTTAAAATTCTTTGGAAAAACATGCTACCTACCTAAGTGTCTCTTAAATGATATCGCCACAGACAGTGAGAAAGCATTGCTAGAAGAAGAGTCAGGATAACAGTGACATCTTGGTACGATGGATATAATCCTTCAGTAACCAGCATAAATTCCTAGTTGGTGATTAATTATAACACAAAACAATTTTGGGTTAAATTTTATACCTTCATAACAGAAAAACCTAATCACTGACTAACAAGCATATACCTTTTATGCTGTTATTGTTTTGTTTTGTTTTTATGAAATTTAGAAAATATCTTCTTCCTATTAAGTACGCTATTCTTTCTTCTCTGATTATTTGAAATTGCTGATCTAAAATAACTGCAACGCTGCAAGTATGTTAACAAGGTGATGCCTACATTGGACGCCCACCATTGGCTGTATCTCTAGCAAATCTCATCAGGTGGACACTGCAAGGGATTCTCTGTTTTATGTGTTGGTGCTATGAGGCAGAGCGTTTCTGTAGAGTTGAGATTTTGCAAGACTTTTATATTAGAAGGTTGAAATAATTTCTATTTGTTGAATACTAGTTGGTAAAAAAATGCACTCCCAATGCATATCCCACATTTCATACATTAGTAATCGTGATGAGTACTAGTAGACTGTTCATCTGCACAAAACATGAAAAATGGGCATCTTGAATTGTTCCTATCCTGTTTCATTTAATGATAGCATGGGATATTGATCTATCATAATCCTAGTATCATATTTGCAATCCCCTCTGCTTCATATAGATTATTAAGTAAGCTTTTGAAAACTGAAAACTGCCATTAATTAGCAAATATCACAATACTCTTTAACTATTAGAGTACCTACATTTAGCTACAAAACTGTGTTCTCTCATGCAGAACTCATATCCCAACTCTGTAATTGCAGTTCTGCTCATAGTACTTGGAAGTTTTTTTTAAGTCTAAGTGATTGATTGATTGATTGATTGATTGATTGATTTATCAACTGATTTCTGAACACAATGGCAGTCCAAAGGATAACATGCAAAAGTACAGACTTATTTCCAGCTTGGTCTTTGGTGTTAAAACAGCAGAAGGAGCAAGAATGCAAAAAAATTGTTAAATAAAACAAACTGAGGCCAAACATTAAATACCATTCACCTTGTTCCATAAAAACTGACTGACCTGGTTTTAAAAACACCTATGTGACGCAGATAATTCCATCCCATAACACCAGTATAAAAGAATGAGTTTCTAGCAGGAGTCTTCACTTGTGGCACTTTACTGTAAAGGATATCTTTGCTTGTATCAACCAATAAGTGCAACTTGTTGAAAATTTCTGCTAAGTGCATCTCAGTGGCAGTGTAACAAGCAGGATTACAGACCACTTAAACTTTTTTTTTTTCTATTTTTTGCTGTTTAGCATAAATACCCTCATCCTGTGTAAACAGCCTTTTAGACAGGCTATTTAAGCATCATGTGCAACAGTGGTATGACAACAAACAGCCACAACTTCCAGATATTAGTTCATTACCGAATCCTAAGAACTTTATTCAGAGGGAACTGGACTTTAAAAAGAAATCAATTTGCCTTTGATTCAAGCTCTTAGGGTCACCCTGATCAGTATGATTGAAAATCTACAGCAACATATGCATTACTGAAAATGCTTTATGAGTATTGAACAAGCGGTAAAGAGAACTGAGAAATGAATTTTTCTAACGAGTTTAATTTGTTATAACTGACCGTGACTTAACATCACACCTGTTTTTGTAGAGTTTTGAATCTGACCGGAATAAACTTTTAACTTAAAGTTCCTTGTTTTGACAAGGGTTGGATTATGTTTATATAGGCAACACACTCACTTGTGTTTGTTGTTGCCTGTGGGATGTAGATTGTAAAATAATGTTAATGTGGGTGTCAGACTTTTGAGAAAAGAATATATCCAATTATGAAGATCAAAATAGTTATGATCATTTTCTTGCAATAATGAAAAGTTGAAGCTGACTTTGGATACTAGTTTGGGTATAACACTGGTTTTGAAGAAATTTTAAAATCCTCAGGATTTTCAGACAAGTGTGTCCATTTTTATCCCTGCATTTTAATGTAGAGATTTCTCACTGTGGGCTGCATCTTGATCATTGTGTTTATTAGCTTATATCTGGTCCACAGAATAAAGAATATTGTCAAAGCAGTTACAGTTACATGTTGGTTGCATTGAGAGTGCTCTCTTTTAGGTAGGACATCTTTTGTGTGCATCATCCATTTGGTTTTGTGCTTTTCAATGCTCCATAGATCCATTATGGTGTCAGCCTGACGGCCACAAGTAATAGCTTTAAGTGAAACAGCCATACTTGGCATCACAATTCATTAAGTGCCAGTAGGCAATCTTTTTTTTTTTGCATCATACTGTTCTGCCTTTAGTGCCATTTTGATCCAAAAGGAAAGGCAAGATTGTTTGTAAAGCAGATTTCCTCTTCAGGACAATTCAAAGTCCTTCAAAAATTTGAATCACTGGTTCAAGGCTCTGTTTTTCAAATGTCTTTGATTAAGCTTTGATTCTGGAAGATATATTTAAGTTACAGTATAAATTTGTATTGGATATGAAAGCATAAAGGCAAAGGCTTGTATTGTTATGTTGGACTGGTATGAATAAAGCTCTTTACATTTACAGATGAGAGTAATTGCTAATGATCTATAAATGGGATCTTTCATAGTAAGATTGTGCTATATAATAAACCCGGTTAGTCCTGTCAATCATCAAACAATAAACTGATATACAAAGCAATCTAATTCAAGCATCGCTCCACACTCTTTCTGGCATTAACCAATATAATTTCCTGTCTCAGACAGGTCAGCTTGGCATAGTTGACATAACATAGCATGGATTTGTCAAAGTCTGACCAAATGCAAGTAGCAGCCACTTGGGAACCCAGTTTTTTTTTTTTTTTTTTTTTTGTAGATTTTAATTGTTTAAATGATTTAAGTGTAGTTTAAGTGATTTTAGTGCAGACCCATCTTGAAATTCTTTTTATTTTTAGACCTCTAATGATGTACCTTCTATACTCTTCTGCAACGTAAAC
>JBBDHI010000021.1:7001435-7013425 GCA_037177115.1 Craterocephalus stercusmuscarum
TATATGAACTGTGAAAGTATGTGCAAGTAATTATAGTGAGTTTCTGACAATTTCTTATAATTCACTTTTTAAAAAAATGACTCTGTAGACTGTACATGCATTCATTTTGATTCTCGTTTACTTTTTTCTCATTGTTCCCAAAAGTCTGTTTGGTATCCTTCAGTGGGGTCATGTGCTTTTGTTTAATCTTTTCAACCAGTATAATATAATCTGTGTGTCTCTGCAGATGATCCCTCCCAGAGGCTGTGCCTACATATGTATGGTGCACAGACAGGATGCATACCGTGCCCTCCAGAAGCTCAGCACTGGCTCTTTCAAGATTGGCTCCAAGATCATCAAGGTCTGCATTACCTTTATAATTTAATTCATTCTGCACTCAATCTCTTAGATGTTTCTTCTAATTAAATTTGCCATTAACCTCCAGTGGCTAACAACCTAGCTTTCCAGGTGCATCCTAGTACGCTTAAAGGAAATTCTGTAGAAAAGTGCGGGAAAAGAGACTGCGTTTTGACCTTTGTTTATCTGCCTGTTCCAGATTGCATGGGCTCTGAACAAAGGCGTAAAGCAGGAGTACAAGCAGTTTTGGGATGCAGACCTGGGTGTCACCTACATACCATGGGAGAAAGTCAAGCTAGATGACCTGGACGGCTTTGCTGAGGGGGGAATCATTGACCAGGAGACAGTCAATGATGGTAAGAAAAAAAAAGATGAGCTTTCATTGATAGCAGGTCCATCTAATTAGTAGCATAGCATGTTTATATGTCAGCTTCATTCATAACTAAGGCATGACACTTCTGGTATCTTATAATGTTGATGGATTTTGTTTTTCATCCTTCAATCCCTNNNNTATTGACATCCACTGGAGATTAAGATTTAGCATAAAGTAGAAAACTGATCTGGGTAATAATTTGTGTAATAATTATAAACTTCAATATTTTTTGCATGTGACCACAGAGTGGGAAGCGAATAAGAACTCTGAGCCAGCCAAGGAAGTTATGAGTCAGCCAGTAAGCGCTGAGACTACAGCCGTGTCCAATACCCCAACTGAGACCTACAGCCAGCAGGTTACCATGATGCCTGTACAGGTACAGAACAGTTTCTTTTGCAATCTGTAAATAGAATTTCAGGTTTATAATGAAGGGTTAGTTGAAGATTGTGCGATATGTGCAGAAACTTAATGATACAACAGATTTGAGCACCAAACCAAGTCATTACGGAATTAACTTATCAGTTTTATCACCGTTTTATTCAGCTACCAGTGGCCCAGGCAGTTCCAGGTGCAGTAGGTTTGGTGCCTCCTAACTTCCCAGTCACCATGAGCATACCTCCACCAGGCTATGGGCCGCCACCGCCCTTCATCAGAGCTGGTTTCAATGCCGCACAGCCTCCACCAAGTAAATAACTGAAACTATTGCACAAACATTCGTATTTAAAAAAATCTCAAGCTCACACTGTTATTTCCCATTGTTTAGGTTTCATGCAAGCCGCTCAGACAGCAGGCATGCCTTCAGTAACTACATGTAAGTTTTCATGTATTCTGCTTCCTACGGCTGATACTTGCACAGAAATTTAGATGCCTTTTTAGTTCTTTGGATTAAATATTTTGCTACTTTTGTTCGCTTATAGCTCTAGTGCAACCATCAATGGCCTCCAGCCAAGAAGCTGTCAAAGAGACCCCATTCAGCTCCATGATCCCTCCAACCAGCACAATCCCTGGCAGCTTCATGCCCTCAGCCATCCCGGGAGCCGGTATGTTCAACCCAGTGGGTGTTCAAACTCAGCAAGCCACTAATGAGAAAACTCAACAGTCTGCAGAGGGTATGGATGCTGCAACGGAGCTCACACTACAAGGTGAGTTAAGCTTAAAGGAAAGAAAAAAAAACATTTTTTTTTTAACAAAGAGTTTTAATTTATGTTTCACATAAAAAAAATCAACATTGCCTCATGAGGCTGATGAAGCATCGCCCAAATAAGACAAAACACTACCATTTAAAAAAAAACTATGAACAAATCGGCAAACCTTCTGAAAACAATTCATGGGGTTCTGTACATCCACATAAAGACAGTAGAGTAGGGGAAAAAAAACATAAATCAAAGAGAAATACAATCTCACACTGACATTCTGATTAAGTAATGACAGGAGCCCATCGGTTGACCAATAAGTCACTTTTCATCTGGAGTTTTGCTGTTCTTCTTTCCATTTGAGAACACTGCCAACAGTCAGTCTTTCCATTTGTTAATGTGAGCTGTGTGTTTCACCAAGCATGTTAACATTTATTTCTATGCTGTTTATTCCTAGGCATGCAGAATGCAGTCCGTGGTGGGATGGGACTACTTGGCATGCACCCCACAGCTTCCCTCTCACATCCAATCCATCAAGGCCTGGGTGGACAGAGGATGCCTGGCCTGTTGCCCCTGGATGTGCGGCCTAACCTCCTCCAGGCTGGGGCTGCCGCCCGCTTCCCACTCCTCATGCAGCAGGGCCCTACCCAGCAAGGCACCGGCCTCCTTGAGAGTTCCCTCCAAGCTCAGGCTAGAGCCCGGATACCTTTCCCTCAGGTGGACCCCTTCAGCAGGGCCCCCAGCCTGTCTGGTGAAAACTTACCCAAACCAGAAGGCGAATCCTCCTCAGGGGCTGATGAGGGCAAAGACCAAGATTACCGCTTCCCCCCAATGGAAAAGCAGAGCACGGGCCTTCTACGGACCCCCCCACCAGAGCATAGAGAACCCCATGGAGGTGGTGCAGGGGCAGGAGGAGGAGGGAGACCTCCCTTGCTTCAGACTCCTGGAACTCAGCCGGCCAGAACCAGCTTAGTGGGACGTTTGCAGGCTCTTGCAGGCTTCACTCCTGATAACCGCTGGAACCAGGCCAGAGGAGACTTTGATGAACGAGATGGCATCCGCGGAGGCCCTCAGGCCCCAGGCGGTCCGAAAGGCTTTCAGGATGAACGCCCCCCACCCGGACAGAACTTTCCCAGCCGCTTTGACAGCCGTCCCGGAGCAGCGGGAGGAGCGGCAGGGGTAAATACCGGAGGCCAGCAGCCGTGGAACCGTAGCGGCGGTGCCTCAGCCCCGTTCGACAGCGAGCTACATCAAGACCTAGATGATCGAAGACGTCCGTGGGAGAGGCAGAGGAACAGAGATGAAAGGGATTTTGACTTCAGGAGAGATATGAACGGTAACCGCCACAGCCGTGAGAGGGGACGAGAGAGGGAGCGCGAGAGAGAGGGGGAGCGCGGCCGAGAACGCAACAGAGACCATGAACGCGACAGAGACCATGACAAAGAGAGGGACCGTGAGCGCGGAGGCTGGACGCCTCTCCTTCCTCTACCTACACCTCTGCTTCCCACTCCTCCTCTTAATCCCAACCTGACGCTGAATCAAGGAAAAATTCTTGCCCCGCTCAAATTAAACCCTCCGATTCAGTCACGATTCCAGTCGCCTCTTCTGCCTCAAGCTCAGGCCAAAAATCCCCTCCTGAGTCTGAATCAGCCACAGCCTCAGATCAGGCCTCCTCCTCCATCACAGACTCCGGCTTCTGTGTCAGAAACACCAGCTCCAGCTGAGATCCCCCCCACACAGTCACCGCCCCCATTCCGCTCACCTGACCCATCACCGGACGACAAGGGCCCGAGCACATTGACTGATCCTCCCACCCAGCCCGAGTCATCTCCTCACCCGGAGACTCCCCAGCAAGCAGATTCGCCACCACAACCCACTGCCCCGCTCCCCTCTAAGACCACTGCTTCTCCAGACACTGAAACCCCGAGCCACGCCTCACAGCGGGCTGAGGCCTCGTCCCAAGACTCACCTGTGGCCTTCACGCAAGCCGACAGCCCCCCCGAAGATCCAGCTCCCTCACTGGAGAAGCAGGACCCTCCAACGAAGGATGAGGAGGAGTCACAAGAGGGAGCCGGCTCACCCCAACCTCAGTGGGTCAATGGACCTGGGAAGGACAGTGTCGGTGTGGCTGAGCCCACCCCAGAGGCCTCTCCTGAGCCCACCCCAGAGCCTGCCTGTGATTCTCTGCTCCCAGAAACAGAGCCACGGCAGGAGCAAGTTTCATCTCCTAAGGACCTAGACAATGAACAGAGTGAGCCCATGGAGGAAGCTTCGAGTCAGCCAGTGCTAGACACTGTCACAGACACTGAGGGGACATAATCATCACTCAGTAGGTAAAAGATCATTTTGTAAAGTTGTCTCTTCTTCTCTGTACTCATGTCAGCAAACTACCACCACAACACGGGACATGATGAATATTGACTCACGCCAGTTGTTGTCTGATAACCAATAACAAATGGTTTTATCTCTCACAAATACCAGTGTACTTAAATAGAAGACTCCTTAGGTGAATTCTGGATAGATTTTCTTTGTATTTTATTTCATTTTTTCCTTTTTTTAAGTTGTAAAACCACACCTCCAATTTTAAGTAATATAACTTGGTAAATTTTATTGCAATGCCTGCCAAAATGTTTTTAATTGTACTTGGGGAAAATTAGGTAGACCTTCCTATGGAAGAGAATAAGAAATCCTGGCTGTTCGAAAATGGGTTGAGGACAGATCATATGTGAAACTTGAAAATAGCAGCCAATTATTGTCTCCACCTCTTTTAAACCGATTCTGCACAGTTTTATCATGAATGCTTTTATGTCTCTTTCTGTTTTTAAACAGAACGAATGGCCTACAACACAGTGACACCAGAACAGCTGCTTTAATTGGAAAAAAAAAAATTACGATTTTTAAATTGAATTGAAAACGTGAAAATGTTGTACCCCCGAAATAAATGTGTGTAATTTGTTTCTAATTATACAGTGAACACAAACAGAAAATCTCATGCCGGGGGGGGAGGGGAAGAAGATGAACAGAGGGATGTTCTGTTGTTGGGTGCATATTGTTTTAGTTTTAAATAAACATGCTTTTTCTGTTTAAAAATACATGCTTTAGGACTGTTTTCTGACCCAAGACCAGTGGAGAAATAAGACTGCTTTACTTTACGGACTCGTACACACTGTGTGCTGTCACTTCAGTCGATTTGATGCTCTCAAGTTGCTGCTATACCATCTATCCACAGAGCACTTTGTTGGATGCAACCGTGGGACTAGTAGATTTTAGCTTCTGATGACTTCAGCCTGTATGTTTGCCTACGCTTTTTTGCTGGGTGACTGTTGAGGATGGTATTGTGCCTTTTTTGAATGGATTTCTCGTTCATGATGCTATCCAACACTTCTGTGCGATGTACTCCACTGTGCATGCAACTCAGTTTCAGAGGGCTCTCTGAGACGAATGCAACCTGCACAGAACTGACTGACCCGCCATTTGAGTGGTAGCTGCACAGTTTGTACAGCACTCACCTAAAGGAGGACGATATGTACTCCGTTCTGTGCATGCAGGCCTGTAGCCATGTTTTAACCTCTCATACTTGTAGTGGTTTTCTGTTGAGAAATACTTCTAGTAATCCGTTAGTCTGCTGTTCTCTCAGACCAAATGTCTACTGCAGGAGTTGTGATGTTGAATAAAAGTTGAAGGTGCATCTGATTTGTTAACCCTGTTATTGTCATGAATTCTAATCCAGGCCGATCAGATTAATTATTTTACACCCCACACTTTCGATCTTCACTGACATTAATCATGTTTAGTTTAAACCAATAAAAATATACAATTATAATAGTTTACTTTTACTGGTACCTTTTGCAAATCACTATTTCTTAGCCGAGAATAAAAACTAACCAAAACCTCATACTTGAAAGGCAGAATAAAGGTCAGTCACACATTTAACACATTGTGATATTCAGTATTTCACACCCCGCAATAAAGCTGTGGATTGTTACCAAACGCCCTCTTTATGAAGCAGCCAGATTACACACTGATTTCATGTAAATTACAAACAGCCACCTGCTGCCAAACTGCAGAACAAAAGGCAAACAAGTAAATATAGAAAGGGGAGAAGTAGATGTTTTCCTGCCTCCTCCCAGCGCTGCCAGGGTCCCATCTGCTGCAGCTGGGGGGAGTGCTAACTCAGCACACTCCGACACCAGCACATCTCTGCTCTCTTGTGCCCTGGTGATTGTCTTAAAACACAGGCTGCAGGATTTATTTAAACTCACTTCCATCATGGCACCTGCTGTTGCTATTTTAGTGTGTGTTTTTTTTCCTTTTATGGAGAAATAACATTGTGCTGCATGGTTTCTCCCAGTAACACCTGAACTCAGCCTAATCTAAACAACATGCAGCCTCAGGATTTAGTAGCTATAGACCTGAGAGGGCGTAGATCTAAGCTGAAAATAAACGCTTTTCTCATGACTCGGCCCATAAATTTCCGTGTCCCACCTGCCTCCTAAAGTCTCCGGCAGCCTGCCAGGCCCAGCATCTTACTGACCTGCCCGTTGAAAAATTTGACAGGCTGAGACTGAATCAACCATTATCTGCCCCCAAACAGACACTCATGTTCGCAGCAGTTGGCTGCCGCTCGCATTGACCATAATAAAATAAATCCTCGCTCCACTCCTTCAGCATCTGTGGGAGCCTAAAAGGAATACCATGAATAACTAGAAAACACAAAACAGGCTATTTTTAGCTTCAAATAGTGGATGGATTGGTATATGATTTGTTCCTCAGTAACCCCTCCTCCACCAAAAAAAAAATCCTCAAACCTGTCTCTGATCTGAGTCTAATGGTGTTTACAGTGCCAAGCCATTTGCACATCACAGCCTGTTTATACTCCATATAAATGCTAGCCAGTCCCACGGGAATGAGGCAACGCAGACCTGACCTTTAGCTGAGGATTACCCCAGCATGGGCAACTCATCAGAGCACCTCAATCATATTGGCATGGGAATAATGATACATTGCCCCAGTGGAGGTAGTAATGTTTGCTTTTAACTGAGGTCAGATGCAGAGAAGGTCCCCACTGTGAGGACGTCAATTAGACAGATTGCAGAATATTAGCTTGTAAAATGGGTTTAACTATGACATGAAAATCATAAAACTTTCTAGTCCTTATTGGCTGAAGTCCAAGGCCTGGTTTATTATATGAGGAGTATTCTCAGTAATTAATATTACAGACCAAAGGTACAGGTCCACAGATATCGGCTGCTGCCACAGTGAGTAGTAGTGTCAGTACCACATGCAGCCATGTGAGGTCAGTATTGCACCGCAGCATTTATCAGCCAATCCATGCTGGATTCTTGGAGTGCGACAGCTTTAAATCTGCAGTGCTCACCTCTCTTACCCTCTGCTTTGTGTCCTACACCAGTGCAGCAGAAAAACACGTCAATACATGTAATTTCCTCTGTTGAGACAATAAATGTATTTTTAGGCTAACGCCATTAAAAACAGGCCAAAGCTTCAAGGTGTTACCTCAATTAAATTCATTCATCAGATTCCTCTTTACTTACCTTTTTAGGATCAATATAGAAGCAGTGTGATGAATGCTGCGAGGCCCTTTTAGTGTGAGACTTGGCTCGTTTTTGCAGCTTCTCAGACGCTGCATTCTTAATTGATTAAAACTATTGATTAGGTCTCCCATAGCCACCAGACTAAAATCAGCCTCTATCTGCTATGGGCAGGTACTCGGGTATCATAGAGGCACACAGTGGATGTCTTAGCCAAACGGAGACAAAGAATCTGGGATTGTGTGACCAAAATCCCAAATGCCAGCGACAGAGTTTGAACAAAAAAACAGAGCCATCCATCTTCCGTCCACCCAGATACACAGGAGAGGAATCCCCTATCTCTGCTCACACTCAGCCGCCGTAGTAATTACTCACCGCAGTGTGTGTCACTTTTTTTTCTCTTTTTTTGACTGCTTTCAACAAGCCTCTGCGCATCTAGCTCACTGTTATCAGGACCGGCAGACTCTATTGAACTGAGAGGGGTCTAAAGTTGCCCCCACCAACCTTTACCACCACCAACCAACAAGTTGAGCGCCACAGTGCCGGCGCCTGTAAATAGGTTAAGAGAGGAGCAAGGTCGCTCTGGTGTCCCATCACACCACAGGCAGCCGGGGATTCGGTGTATTCTTGACTAAATAAGGACTAAAACAGAGGTCTTCAAATTTTCACTGACCACCTTTTAATTTCCTGTATGAGCTCTTGTACCACGGCCAGAGGGAGGTTTGCCTTTATGAAGCGGAGAAAAGCAAAGAAGCGTTTAATCTCCTCGATGTAAAAAAAATGCTGAGGCCATGATGGCGTTTATGATATGAGAAGAAAACCGAATGAGATTCTCATTCAGTACTTTTCTGTAGCATTGAAACTGAGTTGTTTTAAATGCATCAAACATTGACTTTTCCAATCTTCCCAATTTTCAGGGGGTTAAATTGTTTCTGTAACCTTACCTAAAGGTGGAGATTGTAACAAAATCAATGGTCAATGACAAAAAAATGAATATCATTGATAACTATTTCTTTTGTATCTAAGCACTTTACTAAAATTATTTTTTTTCTACTTTTTGTAGGTCCACATACATTTCAGCTGCCATATTTGTACCACAATGTTTGGACACAATGGACAAATGAGGTTTAAAACTGCTGTACCAGCTTCGTTGGATAGGACTTAGGCCACTGTTTTGGAATAATCACATCTTAAAAGGCACATAGAAAGACAATACGCATGTACACAATTTTGAAGTTGTTTTTTTTCATGGCTTCACCTGAAGCCACCTGATCCACTCGAAGATGATAATGTGTCAGTTTCTGTAAGGATTTTAGCCAGTTTTGGGTTATCAACAGGGTACATGTGCCAGATAATTAAAGGAGCAATACCTGATGTTACGTTCGGCTATCTTGCAGATTCTGATCAGCCAGTAAGAGCATTCCCCTGGGAATCTGGAAGTTCAGGAAGTTTGGCCAAGAAAGAGCATCACGCCAAAGCTAAAAACTAGCCGTTATCGCTAACTAAAATAGCCAAAATTAATATCAGGTATAGCTTCTCAAACACACCTCTTTCCAAGCGAAGGGTTACCAAAGGACACCTCTGGATAGTTTCCCCACCACTACAGGTCTGGCATACACCGCATCATTCCAGTCCTATTTTAGTTTTCTGTCTAAATGTGATCGTTTTCATTCTGCTGTGGTGTAAATGCAGATCTACAAATATGCAAATGGTTTTTGTGAGGGAACATCGTGTAAATAGGGCTTTAGAATATGTCGTTTCTATCTACTTGCTGTGGCTCCGCATACATAGCGGCTGCACTATTTGTGCCACCATTTTCTACTACGGTGTCTCTGAATGGACAAAACATTGTGTGAAATGAGCCTCTGAGCTTTAAAACAGCAGTAACAGCTTTGTTTGATGGCTGCTACAGCACTGTTTGGGATAACTAATGTCTTAAATGAATCACAAAGAAAGCCAGTGAGATGCTGAATGAGTTACTTATGGTGTAGTTATCGCTTAGCCCACTGGATCTACTCACAGATGAAAACATGTTTACATCTGGAAGGGCTTTGGCCACTGACAGCCACCGTCCATTTACAACTGTGATTGCTATTCCCACCTTTACCTCTAGATGTCAGTAATTCTGACACACTGTACCTTTAATGGTCCTGGTCAACAGGTTGAAGTCTTCCTGGTTTTACTGAGGTTTATCAGTTTTTTTGGGCCACTTTTACTAAATACACTAGAGATACAGCAATTTTTTTTATTTGGTTGTTTTATTCCACAGAAATTCATGTTCCCTAGAGGATAAAACTAATTACCACCTCATAGGGGCTTCTTGTTAGTTTTACTTAGCTGAAAGCTTACATACTAAATTGAAGTGGTTAGCAGTGCTTAGTCGGCTTATAGTCTGTAGATGTTTCTGAGATAATCTGAGGAGGAGAGATAGACTGTTTGTCCATGGAGGGTTTATCTGCCAACCAGCGAGGCAGGTTACCGGTGGTCTCCATGCCCAGCACTGATGATGGTCACTGATCTTCCCTGATAGGTCCACCCCAGTTTCCATTCCATGATAACATGTTTACATGTCACTGTCTGCCCACCGGCCATCTTTAAGTCATCTCAGTAGTTTTGTTTCTGCACCTTTCATAAGTTTGAGCGTGGGGCTTCCAGGGGGATGGGAGGTTACAGGTCTCTGCTGTTGGAAACACAGGGAGGAGTATAGGAAATGGAGTCAAGCACAAGTAACACACACCGTTCCTGAGCAGTGTGTGTTTTTTATGTGGAACTGAGGTGATGGGGGAGCTTGTTAAATCTGCCAACACAAAGCAAGACTACGCATGTTTGTTTGGGGGCGAATGGTAGGGGAAAGCGAGGAAGGAGATGGGCAGAGAGGGAGGTGTGCAGAGATGCTGAGCAAGCAGAGCGAGCTGGTTGACAGCGCAGCACATGAAAATGCCTGAAAATGGGAGAAACTGGGAGGCATGGGATGCATGGGGAAAGGCGGGCAGGTGCGGTCTGCAGCCTCCTCTTACATCAGCACTGCTCTCATGAGAGCGAGCTCCTGCAGCCGTGCACGCTCATTTAATTTTCCGAATATGAAGTCTGTGCTCATCCTTTGCTCTGCAGCTACGGGAGGTGTGCCATGCAGGCTCATGCAGCATTAACACACTGCAGGCGTCTTCTGTCGGCTTTATTCTCGCGCAGTCTGTGTCGCCTCCTTTCACATGTCTGTCATCATTTGAGACATAATAAAACCCGGTTATTAAAGGCTGATTCAGCTCCTTCCTGCAGATGTGACACCTGCCTCATCGACCGCTCAAATAGGCCTCATTGTTTCCACAAAGGTGTTCTGTGTGTGGGTGTGTGCGTGCTCACACATGAACAAATAGTGAGTGTTTGTTCACCCCCTGGTCCCCTTTGCTTCCTCCCTGTGCTGTTTGTTAGCAGAAGCTAGCTGATAATTAGCCCTGAAGGCCTCCTGGTTGTCTGCCTATTTGTTTACGATGCTAAGAAGCAGAATCCCTCCTGAGAGTCGGAGGCGTCATTCAGAAGTGTGCGCAAGAGACGGAGCAGACGGTATCAAACTAAGAAGTTAAGAAATTCCTGACTCACCACAATCGTAAGGAGGGGGGAGTGGGACGAAGCTGACAGATTTTTAAAGATCGAGGTGGCGTGATCAAATCAGGTGATGCTTTTCTTACAGAAGGGATGCATTTTTTAACCTTCAACCTGATGTTACAAAGAAAAGAAAGCTGATTTGCAAGGGTTTAAAGGAGAAGCCAACGTTTCTCTAACTAAAACAAGGTTTAATGTGTGAAAAAACAAAAAAGAAAAGAAGCTCTCTCCCTGACAGCTCCTTTGTATCTGGATTTTAATTCACTTGCACAGATAATGAGATTTCAGACAATCCATCTTCATGTTGGATTCACTGTTCAAAGGGACTGATCATTCACAAACATTATGTAAACACTTTTCTGCAAATATACCCAAAGTAATGGGAGATTTCATTGCCAGCAATAGGCAGACACATGGCAGGAAACTGAAAACCATACACTCATACACTTTCATATTATTGTGTTATGAAAAAGCAACACAATAAAGCTATTATCTTATTTATAGGACCAAATAGCGACGTGATGCTACTTTATTTAGTTTTGAGCTGATGTTTTCAGCTGTCTAAAAACATCCTGGTTTCATTTCAGATGACTGAAATTAGTTTCCCTTTAATCGAGCACAAGGAGTTATTGTATATTGACACATATTTTTCAGTTACAAAATGCATTCTTGCCACCATTTCCTGACCCCCGAACAGAAATCACCATGTCTGTGGTGAATATCAGCAGATTCTGCAGCTGAACAAATGAATGTTGTATCTGCCTTTTTTCTTATTGCTGAAATTCTAAAGTTATACATTTATGTACCAATTTATTTAAAGGGCCTTTTACTTTTCCCCCCCTTTCTTTTGGTTTTGTAAATAACAATTTTTTGTGTGTAAAAGTTTTAATGATGAGTTACTCTTTCCAATAGAAAACTACAAATATGGGGGTTATGCCTCTTATTTGTGTTAAAGTATATCAACCATCCCCACAGCATAATACATCGTTTAAGAAAGAA
>JBBDHI010000021.1:7032275-7046689 GCA_037177115.1 Craterocephalus stercusmuscarum
ATAAAGGTGCACTTTAACGTGATGTACAAGCTGTAGATATAAAAGAAAGTGTTTGATTTTTGAAATGCATGAACAACGGGATGAGGATAAAAGGGAACACTGAGTGCAGAAGCTGATAGTTCAGGGGTATTGATCCACGTATGGGGCTTCAAAACTAACAATATGGCTGGTTCAGAGACCCCACTTATGGTTTGTATGATCTTTTATCCTCAAAGCATGTTCTTTCACAGCATCAGTGCTTTGTGTGCACCTTGTTTGAGCCTTTGATTATGAATTCAAGCTGGACACAGTCAAGGTGTTTCACATCTGTATGCGTAAAAAGGAAAAGCACAACAAAACCGACATGTGTTGGCACATTCAACCGCCTTGTGTCTATGCAAATTAGTTATTCGACACCCCCCAATGGGCCTAAGCTGGCTTTACTGGTCAGTCCTTACAAAGGAAATTGTGATTGATCAGGCCCAGCTCAGTCTAGTAGCCATAAGGCCCCACTTACGACGCGTGCCCTATTGGAAAGGCAAACACAGCTGGTGCTACGGGCCAAAATGCTCGCTGTTGGGATGTTGGCGCCATGTGTCTCGTATTGTCCCCAATGATGGATGGACTAAATTCAAACACATCCCACCTGCTCATCAGTGGATGGAGACTGATTACCTTTTTGTTTTCGAAGAAAGCTAAAAAGCGCACCCACCCCCAGTGGAGCACATCAGTCTCTGACCCACGTGCCATCTCCAGTCTCCATCAGTGACATTTTTTTTTTGTTAATAAAACACCCTAATGAGGACTTTTAATTTTATGATCCTTCCAGAAGATGGAAACTTCTTTATCTCGGTGCGACTGAGATACTGAGAGTCGATGGGAATGTAGAAACACACATAAATCCATCATTGACCACACTGTTTCCCGTTTCCATTCATCATTGTCTTGCCATCAGCGTCCACGTATCCGTCATGGCAACAGAAAATTGCTAGAACTCAGATATTGATGTCGTTTCCCATCTTTTGCTTGCTCAGAGACCTCGCTCCACTGAACTGCGTGGAACTCCGCGTGCCTTTATCTCCTTGGCTTTGCGACAGATGAGAATGGCTTTGAAGGCTCTCTGGCTGTATTCGTTTAATGTTGAGGAACATTTTCAGCCTCATTAGCACTCCTCTGCCTGTTCAGCCCCCAATCCTGCTTTAAACAGTTGGTGGCTTGATCTTTGAGAAAGATAAGCTGTTTTCCGCACTTCTCGGTCTCCACGCTTTGCCATGTTGGTTCAGTCACTTGGAGCCCGGCCAGCGTAAACAGAGACGGGGTCCTGATTGCTTTAGGTCACCAGCAATCCTGGCATCCAGTCAGCAAACATGCTCAATTAAAGCTTCCTTGAAAATTCTTTCCTCAAAGAGGTAAATGTATGTAGATAACCTGTTTCCTGGGGTGATCTCACCATCGAGGCTTATTTGGCTGACAGGCCTCGGCTGTTTAAAAGGAAAGGGGTACAGTATAAGTCAAGGAGCTCATTGTTATACACGTCAAGATAACGGCAAAGAAACAGAAGTAGTTGGAACTTTTTATCTGTTTTGGAAATGCAGGACTCTTTGGGCCTAAATCTGATTAGTGTAGTATGTGTTTTTACGTTTCAAATGGAGGAAACGAGTAGCGTATCAGCCAGGCCACAGCAGGGGAGCCCGTGTGTGGGCTTATTTTTACAGTACATGTTTGATTCCCTTGGCGTTCCACACGTCGAACCAAAGCTGATATGGGTTTCCCTCACCGTCTAGAAATTTCCAGCTCCACCTGTCTGTCTTCAGCTGGACACCATCACCGCCTGGCTGCTTTATAACTTTAATCCCTGATAGGGTGGTTTTTACAGTTTATAGGTGCAGGTGCGAAGGAAAAACTTATCGACCTGGTAGGCTCTCCTCAAACACAGAAGCTAAATTTCAACTAGCACACAGTCACATCCTGAACCCAACGTCAACATACATGCATGCACAGGTCAGCTGGAAGGTCAGCAGTATTTGTAGCTGGCTCCTGTTGTGGTTAATGCCAAGTCAAGCAGATTACCCAGAGTGCAGGTCGCTGCTCTGCTCGTTTCAGCTCGGGACAGTTGTGCAATATTAATACATCTCTGCTCCCAAACGGTGTCGCAGCAGATGCCACGAGGCTGTCTCATAGAGGCTGTCTCTATGTAGTCTAGCCGATGGGGGGTTCACAGTCATGTCCAAGGATTATTAAATCTTGCCACACACAGAAACTCGATGCAGTAACGCTGAATCTCTTCACCTGAAGGCAGGAGATGTAGGGCAACTAGCTCGCCAGGCTGGTCCATGTGTGTGCAGGCCGTACATGAGAGGCTATAAATGGTGTCTGACATTCGAGTGTCATTGGAGAAGTTGTTTCCTAACTTGTCTGCTTTTCCAGTCCTAATGTTATTAAAGACGGTGGAGCCAACGGAGCGATTGGTTTATAGACTGATCTGATTCAATGTCCAAAACCTGTGCTTCAGTTTTAGAAAGATTAACTGTTGTAGTGCGGATAAGAAACTCTCCAGAAGTTTAAAGCTATAGTTTGGACATGAATTGTGTCTGGCATCATTAGCTCTATGAAAATGGGTTAAAACACGCACAGAGAGGTTCAAAAAGACTGTCTGTTTATTTAATTTGGAGCATAAAATAGGCTTAAAGAATCATTAACACTCCAAGGTAAATGGCATATGTATACAGAAATTGAATCTAATGTCAGAACTTTAAAGTAACCTTTAAACTCAGCACTGCCCTCCAGTGGGTGTATTGTCTAACAACCAAACCGTAAAGCTCAAATGAGACTATAGGACATCTGACAACGTTTGGAACAGACTTACCGATTTGTATGTCTGGAATTCTTCTGGGGCAATGGATTTATGTAGTAGGAGCAGTGGAGGGAGACCGTTTACATGGTCTGATGTACACCAGTGCAATTCAGGGCCACCGTCTGGCAGGATTTAGATGTTTCCTGCTTCAAAACACCTGACTCAAATGAATGGGTCATTGTATTGAGTTTGACAGCAAGCTGTAGAATCCATTTAATAGGAATTAGGTGTGTTAGAACATGGAAGCATCTAAAACCCACAAGACAATGGCACTCATGGTTGATGTGCACTATTTAAATGGAACATTGGAATAACATGTAGCCAAAGTACTGATTAGGATTTGTAAACCCATGGGGTGTGTGCTCTATTAGGTTAAAATGGAAGTGAAGAAATTCTGAAGCAATCATTTGAAAGCCACAGAAATTATGTATTGAGCATGTTCCTATTGGCTGGTTTGCAGCTGATAAGCACGGCTGCACAGTGCCGCCAGAAGGCGATGGTATGGGGAAAAATAACGGCGTTTCGTCTTTCGGAGCTGATTTAATTTCTGGGAATATCTGAGTTCTTATTTCTTATCTGGGAAGTTGGTGGCCAGTCACATGAATTTATTGTTTGTCAGCTCAGAAAGGAAACGGCTTGTGACTCACATCATTTTAATCTTTGTCAGGTCAGACATGAGTTGTGTAAGTATTTCCATGCCCTAAAATGCACATCACTTCGTCTTCAAATCTGGGTAAAGAAAAAAAAAACGAACCCAGAAGCAAGCATATAAACATTTTCATGCAATCATGGAAATGTGTTTTCTTTAATTTCTAACAGTTTCTCTTCCCATTTTATTATTTGCATCTTCTAGATGGAGACTTAAAACTGCACTGTTGTGTCATCAGATACTTTTTACACAGGAAATACAGTTTCACTGCAGATTTAACCCATTAAGAATTGATATACCAATACGAAAGGAATAAAAAGGTCACAATTCACTTCTTTTTTTAAGTTTCCTGCACAGTAACCCTATCTGTAGCTCTTTTCGCTGTGACTTATTTAGACCACAACCATAGCAGCGGATTGAGCAAGATGACCCGTACAATCACTCAAGCTTTCTGGTAGTTCACCACACTTGCCAAAACTATTGTTTTCCCCAGATGGATCTGGAGCTGGATGTGAATATTCTGTGTGCACAGTTCAGACTTTAGTGGATCAACTGTCACAACAAGAGATGCAAATATCCTGTGAGAGCAATATTAAAAGGCCAATGTGGTGAACTTCTCTCGTGCTTGCATTCTTTTCAGCTGAATAATCTGCTGCAGAGCTGTCTGCTAGCTCCGATCTCGCAGATGTTATGTGTGAACTGCTGCTTTCATTTTAGGAGATCTTGCAGCATATCAAAGGCAAGAAACCCACCTCTTCAGCAACCTGTCTTTTATAAACACCTTGGTATTCGGCTTGCGTGTGGCAGGATCTGATGTACAGCAGTGATGTCGGTCCTTGTAAATCATTTCCCCTTTGAAAGCTAAAATCATTTATTCACAGCCTCTTGAGGTTAGTGAGCTGGAGAGCACGGCCCGCTGACTAATAGGTGGCTGATATCATGTCGCTCATCCCACTGACACGCAGCAGTTGCACGTAAGGCGACTGTCTGCATCTTCACTGTCAACACAAACTACTTCTAAAAACCTTAAATTGAAGTTTTCTAGCCTCCGGTTTATTTTCTCAGGCGTTTAGATGTGACTGTTTTCATTGGTGTTAACCCGTCTCCTCCTGCCATATGTCTGTTTCTGCCTCGCAGTCTCTGGCTGTTAAATAATGACTTTAACAACCTGCGATATGATCTTTTAAATGTTTTTTGTAAGCCATTTATGCGTGTTCAGGCACCCGCTCTTCTCCCCGGTTGTAATTTTGTGCGTATGAGCGAGCGGTTTTGTCTCCAGCGGCAAGCCTCGTGGTCTGCTCATGTGGAGAAATCGGCCTCACTGGAAACTTGTGGCCGCCTTTTTTAAAAACTCTAATAATGACATATTATGGTGTGCAGGGCCAAACTGGCATGCTCAGGCTTAAGCTAATGATAACAATGACAAGAACCACTAGGAACTGGATTTCCCTCCTGACTGTTGAGATGATTGTAGGAGTCCAAGGGGCTGAACTACCCTGTCATGTTGTATTAATGATCTTGTTCATCATGTTTTTCTCTCTCCCCCTCATCTTTTAAACTCCGTGAATCGAATGTTGATTTGTAGTGAATAAGAATTTGATTAAATGGAAAATTTTAACATATTTAAACCTACTTTTTCACACTCTTCCTTGCTTAATTGGACCTTTAATGTGACCCAAAAGATAGCAGGCCATTTGTCAGTTGGTTGCATCTCTAACATGATGATGTGTGTTTGTGTGTGTATGTGTGTGTGTGAGTGTTTTAGGGGGTTGTCTAAGTGTTCGTGTTTGGTCCCAGACATGCCTGCTGCTTTTGCCAATTAAGCTATCACGCTGCGCTACAGGCAAATATTTAAACAAGCTGGAAGACTGCACTCATTCTTTCCGATCTTTAACCACTCATCCATACCGTCCTGCTTAATGTCTGCGCCTTTTTTGGAGAGCTTTGTATGCAGACGTCCCGGAACAAAACACGGTTTGAACGTGGGATGAAAACTAGTGAAAAACTGGTGATGCAACGTGTACTGTTTCACAGCAACACCATGCTCTCCTTGACGTCTGATGTTCTTCAGCAACTTTTCTTTTGCTCTTTTTTTTGTATTCCCTGCAACATTTGCAGCATCTCCACCAGAAATGAGACGAACATTGGCGGGTTTTTGGTCAGCCGTTTTTGCCTCAAGGCTTAAGTATCCTTCTCCATTCCCTTTAAGGCCATTCCAGCCTGGGAGGAGAAGCTTGTGAATAAATGCCACCCTTGTCCTCTCGTAATGGAGCAGCTTGACCCTTTAAGACCTCTGTTGGTTGGAGCATCTGCCTGTCGATTCACCCCCCCACACACAGTCGCCCTGTGGGACATCGCACTTCAGCCTGCGAGCAGTAACTTAATTAGCTGAGGAATTCATTTTACTGGACCAGAATTAAGGAGCGGCCTGTCATTTTTCAGTGTCAGAAAAGAAGGAAAGAGGCTGTCATGTTGCTGATTTACTGTCTGTAATCGTGTGAAGGTTTCAGCCTGTGCACCCTGCACGGCGACTGCGTTGTGAGCGTGATCCTCATTGACATTCTTGAGCCCCGCTGTTGGATGGGACAGTAATGAGTTTGGCAGGGGCTTTAATTTAATCTGGTCTATAAAAGCGGTGCACATGTGGCACAGCTGCTAGTATTTAGCCAAGAGCTTGCCATGCCTCTAAGATGAGGTGCCATTCAGTGTCTGCCAGTGCCAGCGGTGGCTTGTTTCTGATTTATCTGCCATTTATGAACCGCATTCCTGCGTCAAAAGGCTGTGCAGAGCGGCACAAAAGAGTTGCTTTTGTAGAGATTTGTCTTTGACTTTTTCCCGGCAACCGAATGAGCTCACGTGCTCCTGCATCCTCGTGACTACGAAAACTGGTTGCACAGGTCAGCCTTTGTCGTTTTGTGTTTTTAGATTTTTACTGGCTTAACACAATGGCTGCTTGAGAGCTTTTGTTGAGCACCTGTGCTGGATTATAGGTCAATAACGGCTCCCAGCTAATTTCTTAAGATAATTCAGCAGTTAAGGCTAATCTTGGCTTTTCCATTTGTGCTTCTTTTGGTCGACTCTGTCACCTCTGCCACAGCTTTTCTAATACCTGTTTGTACACGAAAATAAAAACAAATGCTCATTCTCTTTACACAGGTTACTCATAAAGAATAGCAGCTTAACCTATGACACAGATTGGGGACAGAAAGTAGGTCACAGATTCTGCACGACCGGGAGAAAAAACAAAACATGCAAAGTTGTGTCCAAGCCATCTACGCTAACCACAGTGGTTGAATCTGTTTGCAAATCTTGTCTCTGTTGACTTTCAGATATCTGCAAAGGTTAAGCAGACAAGCTTTTCTCACCTGCTCAGATTTAAGGGTTATTAGAATGAAGCTTATCATCAGATAACAAACGTGGAATTAATCCAACAGATTTTGTTTTATTGCAACTTCCACACCTGTGGCCGTTAGCATTCAGTTGTGGTGAGAACGTGTGTGTTTTTCTGCACCTGGCCCCTCACCCATCATCAGTGCCAGCAGCTGAGCCCCTCCCCTCTTATCTTTGCTGACAGTAACTGATACTGCAGATTCTGGTCAGCCAGGGCAGAAGCTGCAATAAAACAATTAGTTTTGGTTGTGGAAAGCAGGAGGAGTGACAATTCCTGTGTGAATAGTTTCCTCTGACTAAGTCTTATTCAAGCAGCTTGGATGCCAGAGAGGAAAACAGATTATTAAGATTACATCATTTTCACGATTAAGCCAGTTTAACCTTTAGATTTACCGTTAAACTTGTGCAGCCGTTAGTATTTCCATGTTCACAGCAGGGGATTTAGATATAGATATAGTAGAACAGCTGTAATATAAAGACAAATCTGACCTAAAATTGTAGTGAAGTATATTAGTTTTGTTGTATAAAAGCAGATTGTTGTTACAGGTAACAAAAACTGAACACCTTCTAAATTACCTGAACAATTGAAGTCAGTTCTAATTTAACAGAAGTACATTTACAGAAATATTTTTGCTTTAATTCCAGTCATTATAACATGAAGTTGATCAGAAAGCCAGCCATACCTGCGAACACACTCTGATCAGTCTTATTGTCTCTTACATGTCCCTCAAATGCAAGGGGACCTCATCTGAAACTAATCGAGATGCAGAAATGGCAGATTCTGATTCACAGATATGATTGTGATGTTGACTAAAAGCAAAAGGACGGACGGAAAAGTGACAGTGCAACAAGGAGATGCTGGTTTGAATCTTATTGTTGAAGTATGTAGTTTTTTTTTCTTTTTTTGGTGCGCTGTTTCTGTTAATTTTGGGCTGGTAAAAATGCTTTGACCTAAAAAACAGCAAATATTTAGACTACGACTGGAAAGAAAAGAAGTCTCGTATAGAAAAAAGAAGCATTGCTAATCATTTTCTAGTCCAGGCTCCACATTGCAGCCTGGCCATCCTGAGCCCATTTTATCATAAACAATAAATCATATCAATAAAAAATTTCATGATCCTGTGACTGTTGCAAATTCACTTTTATAGTTCTGTCTTCTTTTCTGTTTTACATAAGAAATGTAAATCGAAGGCATTTCTGTAATTCCTTCTTTAAAAAACAAAACAAAAAAATCCCCACAAAAACAATGAAAAATTTCTATTTTTCCACCTCAAACAAAAAATGTTATTGTCTTCAGTAGAAAGCCAGTAGCTGTGAGCAGCCTTATGTGAGAGGATTGTCAGGTTACAGCTAAGATCTATATTTACTAAAGCTGTTCTGGAAGTGGGATGCATCCCTTTTGGAGAGTACATTTACACCCTGACTGTACATAAACATGCATGTGTGCAGCCTGTAGGTATAGAGACACTTATCTAAATAGAGTTGAACTCACCTAAAGGATGGTTTATTTAGCAGTGCAGCCTGTGGTCCTGTGTTTACAGGGCTCTGATGTAGGTCCACAACCTGACACTGACAGCTTTTATCCTACCATCTACAGCCTGCCTCCGCTCGGCTCGGCTCAGTCTCATCGGTGTGATGGGAACACTAAAACCCGGCTGGTGAATCATCACATTAAGTTACGCTTTGAACAGGATGACGCCTGATTCCTGCACGCTTTTTTATGATTTATTTTTTCAATGATGTTTCATTCTTGCGATCATAAATAATCCTGCTGCTAAGGAGCCGAGTTTGACTTATTTCAGGTATGTCTTTGGACAAATTGCTTCAAAAAAAGGACAAAGCAGATCAGACAGAAACCAGACGAAGAGTGTGTAGAGTTTTTAGAATTTCTGCTCGGCCTGAGCGCATGACATCAGACCAGCCAAAAGTGGTTAAAGAAAGCCTTGGATAACAGTTTTAATTGCTTCAGGTTGTGGCTCCTAGCAGCTTGCTGAACATGGGGCCCTTTGTTGCATTTGTTAACCTTGACCACAGTGAGCAGACCGAGCAGACAGGCCCAGACCCGTCCAACCACCACTAATAGACTTGAAGGATCATTGTGGTTTTTTCCTGTCAGTTTGTCACAGTTAAAGGCTTTAGTAGACATGACTGTGATGTATAAAGTGCAGCGAGAGTGCTGAGCTAGCGCCAACAATTACTACGACCCGGTTGTTGCCCGGTTTGTGATTTCCCATCTATTCATCACATGTAAGGTCACTTCCTTGTATTATCAGTCAGACGGCTTCTTATCCCCCCTGAGTGATTCATGCGCTGTTTGGCCTGACTGTGATCTACGCTTTGGCCTTTTAATGGACCATAAAAGTTGCGATGCTGCCAGTCAGAGAGCTAGTTTACCAACAACATATGGCTCCGCTTGGCATGGGCAGATGAGCTTTGAATTACCTTTTTTATCAGCGTCAAACTGTCATGTGACTTTGGAGCCTGAATCAGTAATTATGGATTTAAATAGTGCCAGTAGATTTGGAATGAAGCTTCTTGCAGTGGGTGAAAATAAGTGGACCATAAGTGGTGCCTTACATTTGCGTCGGGTGGGGGGTGGTGGCAGAGGAGCAAACTGGCGTCAGAGCTCCTTAAGAATGCAGAGAGGATGAATGCATGTCTGTGGCAGTGATGGATGAGACTGGGCGCCCCACACATGCAGACGTATATACGCACACAGAGCATCTGGATGCAGACTGTTAGGACCTCCCCTGCAGCAGTGCGTGCCAGTTTAGCAGGTGTGTATGCGTGTGTGTCTCTGCTGGGAGGGAGCCAGCGTGTGGCTGTTTGCCCCACTACCCCAGATAGAGCTGCGTTCACCAGCAGCTTGTCATTTTCATTTGAATGCTCAGCTTTTATGTCTCAAGTTCACCTCTGGGAAACTTTGAGCGACTCACTTTGTCCCTTTTTAGATCGCAGACTAACTGATTTCTTCTCCCTGAATGCAGCTTTGCCTCCTTCCTGATGCATGCAGTGATGGATGCTGCATGTGCCTCGTTGTGTGTCTCTGCAGGAACACAGAAATCTGCCCAAGTACTTCATCCATTCCCCTGAAACCTCCGGTGCTTGTGTGCGACCTCCGGCTGCAGACCCCCGTGTGTCTGAATTTTTGTCCTGCAGCAGTCAATGATCTCTGATGGATCACCTTAGGGAGCTACCGGTGTGTCTCACATAACTTCCACAGTACAGCACAGTGGCCGGCGCTATGATAATGAGTGAGCGATTCGTGGGCTGAGCGCATTAATCACCTGAGCTCACACTATGTAGAGTGTGACAGATTATCCTGCAGCACACAAAGGACAGCAACAGTCAATTCCGCTGGAGATAATGCGGTGTGTGAGCGGGCTTCATCTGGGTGTTGTGCTGACTTTTATACTCAGATATGCAGGCTTTACAAAGTGGGTGTGAAACTCAAAACAACCAGAATTTTGACAAAGCTTTTGTCTTATGTGTGATGCCAGAGAATCAGTTTGCCCTTCCTGAAGGTTAACGTCTACATTGTTGTTCTTTTCCCTTTTCTCCACCTTCGTCTCTTATCACACGGGAGATGATAAGATATTCATTCTTTCCCTTTAAACAACAAGGCTGTCATGCTTTGCCTCATCTTCCAGGACACGAGCCGGGTGGGTGTGTGCGCATTTTCCCCACCAGCCGTTCAGGTCCTTTATCTGACCCTGGAGCTGCTGCAGACTCCATCTTCACATATTTGCACCATCTAAAATTCATTCCGTTACTCGTTCCAGACATTTTCCAATTGAATTTTGCAGCTTCAAGGACGGAGCTTCCCCAAGACTCGCTGTGCTGTAGCTCTGCTTGAAGGTGAAGCTGCTGCAGCGCAGATGCTGAGGCTGGTGTGAGAAGATGCTGATTGCACTGGAAAAACAATCCAGACAAATTGCTGCAATATCCAGATACAGCAGCTCTGGAAGAAGTTCAATTCCACGCTGTGGGTGTCCACTTCTTTTTCCATCACAAGCCCAACCCTCAGGATGACCTTCCTCTGCCCATTAAGCTACTTAATTAGCAGAGAAGCAAGCTAATGGAGAACTGATTAGCATCTGCACTCTTCCAGCTGTTTGTACTATTCTTTGTTTGGCTTTGTACCTCTTCCTGCCCTTCTCACATCATGCACATTTGAACATTGGCGCAGGGCGGCTGGACACTGACCCCCCCTTGAGGATGCCCAGAGTCACTGTCGTCTCCAACCAGCCTCAGAGGATGGGAATGCCACATGCCTAATTTCAGACGTCCTGTCACATGCATCACGCCTCCTTTTTCTTAGCAGAGCTCCTGCAAGCAGCAGCAGATCCTCATTAATTCCAAGTTGGTGTAGAAACGTCTCAGTCGCGGGCCGACTTGTTGGACGGGAGCGCTGATGCGTAGAAAAGTAGCTGAGGTGACAGCGGTTTGGGACAGATGGAAAAGGAAGAGAGGCAGATAGAGGTGGAGAAAGAGAGCGTAATTCTATAGAAATGTTTGTCTTCATCATTTAATTCATTTAAACTCATTCATTTACATGACTTGATATCAAGCTAATCAGAATCGGCTTATTTTATTTGCTAAGACGTTTAGAATAAATCAGGATTCCTAAACATGTCGGAGCCTACTAGTTGCTCTGAAAGGGGTAGGGAGTGGATTTGAGGGCGGAACTCGGTTTCAAACAAAAGACTTGACCTTTCACCCTGATTTAAAGCACCCCAGCTTAAGTAAATTCCATCTGTCACACACACACCCACGCACACACTCCAACTCCCACTTCCTCCGTCCGACTCATTTCAAATTCCAGACTCTTTTAAATCGACGTTTCTTTGTGAGGCAGTGTGCTAATTGCTGCTAATATTAGGCAATTAAAACCTGTTTATTTCCTCCCGGTGGATATTTTCTTCGCAAATTACCGTAGACCGCAGTCCCCAGCGAGCAAAATAATCACTGGCATCAAACCGTGAATGGCCTCCAGCCACCAGAATATCTCCATCCTGCTGTTTATGACAGAGATGTGAAATATTAGCGAGCAGACTGAGAACTCATATTTCCTCTTCTTTCACCCCCCGTTTGCCCAAATTCTCCCATGAGTAGCACCTCAGCTGTTTTTCCATGGGAGATGGATTATCACCAGTAATCTCCCTGAGATTAAATGCGACTTGATAAATGGGTTTTATATGAAAAGAATCATTTACATGGAAAGTTAAGGCATCTTCCGCAGCACATTAATGGGATGGATGCTTTGCTGTAGCTATTAAAAACATATGAAGTGCTGCAGAGTTTCTAAGCGGGGTGAATGCACAGCCGCCTCACATATAGTTAGGATGAAATAAACGACATTTCTGTTATTTAAAGGGAGGATGGTGTTTTTTTTAACTGCTTTTTTATAGTTCAGATGTTTTTTTTTTTTTTTCTATGGCAGGATGGAAATATTGCAAAGAGAATTGAATACATCCATTTAGCTGTTCTTTTTCTGATGATGGTCCATGTCTGCTTTTATGGTCATTTCACACAGATAAATTGATTCATGCATGGGGATTTGGAAACAAATACGTGGGTTGCATTCTGTGATCCAGCATGATCAAACATCCCCAAACCAGTGGGAAACTTTTAAAGACCAGCGCACACTGAGCGGGGTTGGGCCAGCTGCTGCAGGATCCGCAGCCTTATCACTGAGCTGGGTGAGAAAAAGGCCGTCAGGCATCATGCCGGCCTCCGTATCAGAGGGAATTCCCGGTATTTCAAACATTATCCTGATAAAGTCTTCTGACCCTGTGTCAACACACATCCACACACACACACTTCTCCTGATTTTCCCCATGGGAAATCTTGTTAGACACGCTCTCCTTGTTATTTTCTCTTTTCCAAGCATTTCATTCCAGCTTCGCTCCTGGGTAAACCACCAACCAACACAAGTCTGGCTTTTTTTTCTTTTATAGCACGACCTTCAGCTTCTTTTTTTTAAAAGCAACTTCGGCATTTGTTTCGAGTTTGACGATGTGAATGAAAATGACTTGGAGATGCGTGCATGAGCCCGCTGCCCTGAGCTGGAACGCAGAGGGATTTGGTTCGGCTCTGGAGAGCAGAGCTCATCGGAGCTTTAATTGATCATAATTAGGGGGTCAGGCGATTTGGCCACGCGGAATTAGACCCAGCACCTGCTCTGCATGAATATGCATCAGAGAGGATCCTCCTCTGCTCTGTTTTCCACAACTCCAACTCTCCCGGCGTGATGTTGACCAACCTTTTAGCTGCTAGTATTTATAGGCGGACAAAAACCTTTGAGGAGATTTCAGACTAAGCCACAAGGACTATTGTGTTGTTAACAATGTTGCTTAGCCCGGGTTGAACGCTCCGTGTCTGTGTCAAGCAGCAGGCTGATGGAAGGCTACTCCACAGCTGCTCATGCAGCGTGGCACAGAGATGATGGAGTAGCTTTTTACACTGGGATGACTTTCTACAGAATTCTGGGTAATAGGCTGGAGGCCATGATGCTTATCTAAGTTTCGGTAATACTCGGATGTAAACATCGATCTGACCAGTGAGACTGTTTGGGAAAGCTTGTGGGCCAGTTTGGTGGGATGTTGTGTTCAAGTGCGGCTTTCTGAATTGGTCCAGTTTGACTGCGTGACCACAGCTATGCGAGCCGTAGACAGATGGAGGCACGCGCTTGTTTTTAGCCAGGCGGCGGACTCAAGTCAGTCTCCGCAGGGATCAGGTTTAGTCACAACACTCAGAGAAATCCTAATACTAGGGACGGTTTTTCAGAGTTTCTTTGCAGCTGTAATTGGTCTTTGATCAAAAAGTATGGCATATCTGTCGCCTCTGTCCCCCTCCATCCATCAAACAGTTTTTTTCCGTACTTTTTTTCACTCACTGCACTTTTCCCTCCAACTCCTATTAAAGCACATGTGCACAAACTCTGCGCCTCCTCCCCTCTGTTTCTGGCTGCCTCGCTGGCCTCCTCCTGGGGTCATTGTGGTATTTAGGGTCAGACAAGAGCTCCAGTCATTGCGCTCTCCCCAGTGCCTCCCAGGCAGCGCTGCAGTCATTACACGCCAACTTGTCTCGCCCAATCGCCTCAAACTGCTGTGAAAAAATCGCCTTGGCCGCACCGAGCGCTGCATCCTCCTCCCAGCCAACGGAAAAGCTGGCTGTTGGAAAAAACAAGTTGACTAGTGGAGCCCTCCTTTTTTTTTTTCCTCCTTCTTTTTTCTTTCAGAGGATGTATAAGAGCTATAAAACATCTTTGCCTCTTCTTCTGCGAGATCTCTTCTGCTGAGAACTTTTCACTTTTTCAACCCTGCTCTCCGGCTTCTCCTCTTGGCGCTCCGTCACCCAGAGTTACCCTGGGAGGATTGTGATTCGCCGCTCCTCAGAAGCCGGGAGGGAGTTTCCACGTGTCCTCCAGTGTGTCTGGGCGTGTGTGAGTCAGACGTGGTGTTGTGTGTGTGTGTGTGTGTGTGTGTGTGTGTTTGCATGCTGCTTTAAGACTCACCAAGCATTGCCAGGGAGAATCTA
>JBBDHI010000021.1:7206118-7219161 GCA_037177115.1 Craterocephalus stercusmuscarum
AAAGTTCTGTGAGGGTCTTCATGTTGCAGATTATCAGTGTCATAAGTTAGTTTGAAGTTTGGCTAAACCCATTTTACATTGTGTGGGAATGATCTGGTTTAGGGGTCACTTCTAAAATGCTGGGATTGCAAATCCATCTAGATGAGGTCATTCCGCCAACTCCCACTGGTGAAATGGACAAAAATCTCACCACCTATTCTGGTCTCAGAATTAGCTATAACTGGGAAAACATCCCATTATGTGATATGGGATATTTAGCAGTATCATGCCAGATATTTTGCGTAGCACAGCTTATTATAACAAAGCTCGGTATGTACTATTATGGAGAACATCATATGTCAAGACACAAGAGAGACTTTTTCCAGTTTTTACAAGCAAAATAATATATTGTCTTTGGCCAGATTAAAGGGAAACTGCTGGGTTCTTTTCTCTATATTCAGTTCAACGAAGACATTAGGGAACTACATAAATGTCATTTTAGCATTTTACTAAGTGTCTCTGCTTTCTTTTCTCAGGGTCCTCCAGGTCCTCGTGGTCCTTTGGGCCCAGTTGGACCAAGCGGAGCACGGGTAAGATCTCCCTGCAGGCTCACATAGTTTGCATTCTGTGTTCAAAACCTTTAAACAGATCCAACTTTTCCTAAAGAACTTTTCTTTATCTATATATGAATCTGACATCTTTCATTTTACCTAACAGAAGTTATTCTGTCACTTTTGCTATTGCACTGCATTTTATCTCATGTCAGGCTCGGTATAGGGTCTGCTGCACAGTTTTAGAATACACACGTAACATGGAAACCAATATTATGTCATGACAGTGATGTATTGCACTAATAGAGTCCCCACAGAGTTGTAACCCACGTGTGACTGCATGTTGTCTCTACTTAGGGGCCACCAGGAAAAGAGGGATCCTCTGGACCCAGAGGCCCACAAGGGCCAATGGTGAGTGTCTATGAGAGCCAGAAAACTAACTGAGACTGTGCTTTATTTCCTGATATATCTGCAACAATTACCGCCCTGGCTCCACAGTTCCAGTCCGCTGAAACTGCACATAAAAAGCAGACTGTAGTCTTCAGGTTCCCCCACTGCTGCAGGGACGGTGCACACATCTCTTTTTCTTTTTCTGTGGCTTGTGGAGGTCGGAATCTACTTAATCCATCCATTATGTCAACCGGCAACTTGCCAGCATAGAATGCACACAGTCTATAGCATCCTGAGTGCTCGCAGAGCCATTAGCCTGGTGGCTGTGTGTTACGGTGTGTGTGTGTGTGCATCCTGTCTGTACTGCTGCTGTGTGTATGATTGTTTCCATCTTCTCTTTAGTGTTTTTGGCAGCTTCTGCCCCCCCTCCATCCCCCCACTACTGCAGATGTCAAAGCGTAGATCCCAACTTAACGCTTGTTATGCAACCATTACTGGGAGCAGGAGTCAAACATTGCAATTAGCTTTACTGGGCAGTGATTAAATAAACACCACTTCTCCTGGGATTTTTTTTTTATTTTATTCCAGGGAAGTCCAGGAAATCCAGGTGTACCCGGAATCACTGGAAAACCAGGAAAACCAGGAGAACCAGGAAACCCAGTATGTAGAGAATAAGGCTGTGTTCAGATCTTTACTGTGTTCAGCGGAGAGCAGGGTCAGAGTTGTTCTAACATTCTTCTTCTCGTCTAAAGGGACCTGTTGGCCTTAAAGGAGAGAAAGGAGAGAGGGTGTGTATCATATTCTTATAAAATGTTTACATTTTATGGTCATTGTGGAAAGAATCCATTTCCTCATTAAACTGTCTTGGATTTCCAGGGAGACTTTGCATCCCAGAACATGATGCGCTCCATTGCCAGACAAGTCTGCGAACAGCTTGTGAACAGTGAGCAGAACATCCTGAGGCCCTCTGGGAATTCCAGTCTTCTTAAAGCTTACAGCTTTGCTCAAATCCATCTGATTTTGTTCTGTTTTTGCAGGCCAGATGAGCAGAATTGATGCACTGCTCAACCAGATTCCTTCAGGATATCGCAGCAACACTCCAGGACCAGCCGGCCCTCCTGGCCCCCCTGGCAACCAGGGATCCCGCGGAGAGCCTGGAGCACCTGGACGATCCGGTTTCCCCGGAAACCCAGGATTACCCGGAAACCAAGGAGAAAGAGGTGCTTTTACCCTTTCCATGTGAATGATGAGCAGTGGAAACTGTCTCGTACATTCTCTTTAGATATAATGTCATTTCTCGATGCTAGAACGTGATTTATTGTTGTGAAAGTAATTTATTCAATTGTTTTTCTGTCTGTGCAGGATTGCCAGGAGAGAAGGGAGAAAGGGGATCTCCAGGTACTGGTATCCGAGGACAAAGAGGCCCAAGTGGACCACCAGGTAATATGGTTAATCTGTTATTCCCTTTTCCTGGATGAGATGTTGCCACAACATGGCAAACAGCTCAGCCACATTAGGTTTTGGGTTAAACTGTGTCCTTTAGCAGCTGAAGACCCCCTGCTTGTCTCCTGCTCTTCTATACTACTCTCACACTTTATACAGCTTTGCCTTGACATCTTTTTCACCTTTTTCGTGGAACCTTCTAGGACACAGCGTGCTCTCATTAGTCCACTTTAAAATCTCACATTCCACCAAGAGGTTTAGATTTACCTGCAGTCCGTGTGTCCCGGGCACCTTCGTCTGGGCAGCTGCACTACATAAATTCTTCGGTGTGACCCCGAAAAATTCCCAGTTCTTCCCTTTTTAAAGGATTTATGTTCTTCTCCAAACACATTGGGAATGTTATCTGATATATGGTGGATGTTATTGGTCATGATTAAGAAATTCTGTGATTAAATTAAAGACATTCATCTGTCTGTCTTGACTTTAGGAGCAGATGGTGAAAAAAGTATATTAAGCTGATTTTTTCGGTTTTTGATGTAAACAATATTGAATATTTTTTCTCTAAAGAGTGTTTCAGAAGATTTCCTTTTCTTTTGGACAACGGACGTAAAACAATGGGAACTTCTATTGATGTCAGCACCACAACACTAAACACCGACAAGTCTGTTTCTGAATGAAGTGAGAAAACCAAGGGCCAGTGGGAGGAAGTCCGTACTGATGACTCATTTCAGAGTGTGTGTTTGTGTGTGTGTGGGAGAATCAAATTGTTGTACAATGAGCTTTCCTTGGTGGCTTCATTGACAACACATGGGCTTGCTTGAGGCAGAGAAAAAAAGAAGGGGAGGGGGAAATTCCATCCCGAGTTTGTGCCGTCTAGACAGACGGGGCCGGGGGTAACTCCACACAACCCCAGACTGCATCTCGGCCTTTTTTTCCTCACTCAACTCTTTAATTGAGCCATTGAAAAATTAAAGTTGCAGTAGTGCTGCCATGTGTTACCCCCACCATTTCCACAGAGCGTTTATGGATGATGTCAGGGGGCTCTGTGCTGAACTCCAGAGACTCCCCTCTCAAAGTGGCCTCACTCTCATTCTTGCAGGGCCACCAGGAGAGTCAAGAACAGGTCCCCCAGGTCCTTCTGGCTCCACTGGGCCTCGTGGCCCTCCAGGTCGTCAAGGTACTCCAGGAGTGAGAGGACCACCGGGACCCCCTGGTTACTGCGACTCCTCTCAGTGTGTTGGCATTCCTTACAATGGCCAAGGATACACAGGTACTCTCAGTCCCATCTAATTCCTGCATGGTTTGACATTAAAGAAGAGACTAAGTGTATGCACACTACTTATTTTCAACTCATTGCACTACTTCATTGATAATGTATGGAGATATAAATGTAGATGTTCCAGCCAATTTTAAACGGCCCTTTCAGACACAATGTGACTAACACTGCACTCATCATAGAGAGATAAAGGGGAAGTACGCCTTCACGGTTTAAAACACCCAGATATGACTTAACCTCCAAGATCAAAATATGAAAGATTTGTTTTTAGAATTTAAAAACATGCAGTTGCTGCTTTGACTCTGTTTTGCTTTCAGCATCTGCTTCTACTGTATGTTTAATTTCTACTGTCATTATGACTTCCATCTAGGCCATAGAAAATGGTGTTGCATTGCCTCTGAAAGTACAATTTGAACATACATCCATAGAAGTTACTCCTCTAATGTCACCCCGCCCTGCAGTTGCCATTGCTTTGTCTGACAATTTTTTGGTCTTTCACAGAACATAAAAGTTCTTACAGAGAACAATGGACAGTGTAAAACGTTAACAGTGTGATATTTACAGTCCCATTTAATTGACCTGCTGCGGCTTACTCCCTAAACCATTCTGGCTTTCCGCGGCTGACTTCTCCTGGTAGCTGTTCCCGCTTCTAAAAGGCCGGATTAGCAGGCGAATTGATCTGATTCTTACACTTAATACTTTGTGTAGAGCCCAAAGCAGAACAGAGCCATATGTACTGTATGATTTCAGGATGTAGAGCGGGCCTGCGGGCCAGGATTGCATAACAGCTGTTCAGGGGGAGGGGTTTAGGCTTTGTGAACTTCTACATTTTAATACCTCCATACATTTGATGTCCAATTTTGAAGCTAGCATGTCTGTCTGTTGGTGTATGATGACTTAACATTAAATCAATCAAATGCTAATAACTTTGTTCAACAGAGAATGCTAACACCTTCTCTGAACTATTTTCAGGTTTGGCATAGTAAACTTTTTAAGTCAGCTGTGCCGCTTTCACTCTGAAGTCCTGTTTCTGAAATGTTGGCCCATTTGCTTTTGGGGCTTGTAAGGATAATCACCACGGACATAATTACTGAACATTAAAACATTGCAAAAGCCAAAAAAGCAGAACGGAGCGGACTGGCACTAACAACATCTCACAGCTACGAGCTACAGCGATGGCAGCCCGCTGGCCTGTTTGCATCTTGAACCACAACCCGTTGGGAAATAACAATGATAGGGGAAAAAAAAAGAGAAAAAACAGAGACTGAGCATTTCTTCGAAGGAAGCAGCAGCATGTATAAAAACCAGCCAACACAACTACTAACAAAGAGGATATCATAATGGTAATGTTGAGATGGTTTGTGTAAATAAAACCTTTTTTCTTTTTTTTTGCCTTGTAAATGATTGTATGACCCAGGAAATTTCACTAAAAATCATGTTAACATCTTTACTGAGCTTGTGCCTCATAACCCACCGCTTACTTACCATCAGCATAACCTCTGTTTAGGACGACTAAATGCCTTATACAGCTCTGGTCCACACTAAAGCATGTTTCATTTGTTCTTTTAATTATCATGGACTTTGTGTACATCAGCCACATCAGTGCTACATTTTTTTCTCTCCTGCCATTTCTGTGTTTTTGTAATATCAGCTGGTCATTCTATGATGGTTTATTATCAAATACCTTGATGGGTTTTATTGTAAATGTTATCACATCACTTCAGACAGTTTTATATATATTTTTTGTAACTAAAGGTGACAATAATTTTGACACAGCATTTTTTAGGAAAAAAAAGTCCATGTTGTAATAGATATAAATTGTGCATGTGAAAAGCTGTAGAAACAACTTTTTTTTAATTATTTGATGACATATAAGTTATTTGGCCAAATATTTTTCTAGCCACCCGCTACCAGCCTGAACCTGAGCTAGTGTCTATACCTGTGGAGCCAGCTGAAGAGTTTGAGACAATACAGTCACCTGGTTACACGAGAAACCAGCGAGGAAAGAGATCACTACCGCAAGACAATACAGGAAGACTAGCATCATAGCTACAAAGTGGAGCTTCAGAAAGAGTACTATTGAAATAAACTTAATGATAACTTCAGATGAGGATGAAGTGATACTCAGAACAAAACTAATACTTATGTGGGTTTGATACCCCTGGCTATATTGAACATATATTTTTCTGACATGAGAAAGTTTAGCAAGATGAATAGAAAACCTTCATGTTACAAACCTGTGTGCTTGCTAAGTGTTTACCTGCAGTGTCTGCTTGTAATATAACTGCAAGTGTGTATCAGACTCCAGTGTGTAAAGCACTAATCATGCAAAAACCTGCCGAAAGTATGTCCAAAGTAACACGATGTGTGTATTCTTAAACACTAACAAATCACCCAGGTTGTTTCGGTCAAGTTGATAAATGTTAAGAAGTTTTGGATTCATTGAAAACAAACTTTTTTTTCTCTCAAGATCTTTTTTTTTTTTTTTGGGGACTATTTTGTTGTTTTGTACTGTCTGTAAACCAGTTGGTAATCTGACTTGTTGTAACAAACCAATTTTGCTTTTTCTTTTGTTTGGTTGCCAAAAATGGAATTGCATGATTGTGTTGTATATTTACTGAAGTCAGAATATAGTTGTTGTTTTCTATCAATGCAGTTTGGATTTGGTTGCAAGACTATGGACATAGGATTGCTTTTCTCATGTTTTAACTGCACATTTTGTGAATTCCACACAGCCTTATTTTCTTATTTATTTCTGAAACAGAAGAGGCATTTTTCAATAAAACTACTGAAAATGTACCAGTTGTTTTGCATTTCATATCACTTTTGCATTTGACTGGTGCAGCAACAACTGATGCAGTAACGATTCAAACTGTTATCTGTACAATACATTATATATAGGTCCAAAATTATGGTGAGAAATAGTCAAAATATCAGAACTATAGTTATGATTGAAATGTATTTATGTATTATGACAACTAACAATATTTCAAGCCGTCCAGAAAGTCAGGTCATGTCAGGGCTGGGAAAAAAAGTAGATGGGGTGAAAACAATTTCTATAACGTTTGAACTGCTGCACAGACTAGCATGCAACCACTTGGCATCCATCCTATCAGGTTGGAATAAATATGCTTGCATATCCCCACGGAAACAATTCAACTGCATTTGGGCCAGAACCATTACTGCCGAGAGATTTCCACCCATTGAGCATGGCTAATGGTGAAATAAGAGCTGTGTGAGCTAAAGTTTATTGTGATGAAGGAAAGGCATGTTTGAAGTGCTCTGCACAAATGCCAGAGATAACAGCTGGAGGTGAGGTATCAAGGTCGAAATCACCACAACAAACAGACTTGGAAAAACATCTCCTAGGAAACACTTTGAGTTTTTCATCCTTATTTCTGAACCCCACAAACAAACTGCAGATACTTATGGAAAAAAGATGTGAGTAGATGTTTGTAGATGCTTATTTTTAACTAGAGTAAGGAAAAGGGCAGAGTTTACTTAAGAGAAACCTATTAGTACCTGGGAGCAGATAATAAAATCCACAGCTAAGCCATTAACAGACACTTTAAGAGCTTTCTGTGAAGCCTATAACCAACCACTACTGTACCACTCTCTTCTCTTCACTGAGAAGGAAAAAAAACAGTTACTATAATGTAACTTTAGTTATCTAAGGTGATGTCAAGGCAGACTAGAACTCATTTTCTTTTGTGTTTGTGGGTGTATTGTACCAATGATCCTATGATCCCAGGTGAGGACTAGGGCAAGGTACCCACAATATTAATCAGGTGACCTGGGAAACTTAGGGTATTAAGAATATGATATTTTGGGAACTAATGGTCTGGGGTATAAGGGTCACACAAATTTTGGAGCATAATAACATCATACCATGGGAATTTAGGACCTTCAGAACATTACTCCAACTACAGGACCATTGGAACAAATACCTTTTTGGAGCATAGGACTCATGAAATGTGGGACCCTGCACAGGCCTCTTGGAATCAAGGTTCCCAGGAAGTTTGAAGCCTACAAACATTGCATCCAAGGAATACAAAACCTCTGGAGCGTAGAACCTCGCTACAGTACAGGCTGCAGTAATGACATGGATCAGAAAATTGGAAGATAGGACTCCTGTAATTTAAGACTTTTGCCTTGTATGATCTGGGGACACAGGACTCTCGGTGCACAGGGCTATGTGAACAAAACACCATGAAGATTTAGGGTCCATAAAACATAGTAGTCTAAAAACATAGGACTCTTGGAAGACTCCAAGAACCCTAATGAACTTAATATGTTTGAAATATAAAGTCTGACCCTGTGAACAGGACCTGGATAGGACTCTTGAAACCTAAAATATCTGGAACTAGGACCCTGGGAACATAGCAAGTAGTCTTTGATTTGCCTTCCAACCAGCAGTAAAAACAATCAATCAGCGCCTAATCACATCGAAAAACAACACATATCTAAAAACACAATGAAAAATAAAACAGCGCAGAAATAGAGCGTCTTGTTCATCAGAGCGATGGCAGCAGGCACAAATGAAGATTTGTTGTTTGTCAGCATTTTGGCAGGAAGTACCTGCACCCTGACGGAAGCAGAGGGAACTCACAAGCAACAGGACTGCTCTGATCCGTAGAGATTAAACTGGCCTTAATTCAGACTCTGGTTTGGTGCATGGCTGGGAGGTCTTTCAGGTCTTTAATTTTCCTTTCTTCAAATTTCCTGCAGTCTGTTTTAATTTTTGAGAGAGAGGGAGACGCATCAACAAAACGAATAGAAAGTTGAAAGAGATTCAGTAAAACAAGAATAACACATTAGCATAAAAGTACAATTTACAATAAATCTACAATGCTTCCAGGGAAGATCAACATGAAGATAAAAGGGCAGCTTGCTGTCTATGCGGTTCCCAAGGCATTTATAGTTAATAACCGGCTCTACCGATTGGTTTCCAGTGCTGGCAGGAGAGATGTCAGGAGGATTTTTCCAAAAGTCAAATCACATTTATTTTGTTTTGTTTATGTGGGTATTTAAGAAGGATGACTTTCTTAGTCAGTGAATTCCTTCATCACTGCTCAGCAAGGACACAATAACCGAGTCGTACGCAAATTTAACAATGTTATGCTTGTATATATGGGGAGTTACTGTAGGACTCTTGAAACTCAGAAACAGAGTTTAGGCTTCCTACATATAACTTAGGACCATGTGGTGTATACAGTATAAGCCTGGGAATATTTAATCCTGAGAACATAGACATTTGGAGGTTAGGAGCCTGGACACTTACTTACTTACTCACACATAATCTACATACATACTGATATGTTCCAAGCAAGTAGCACTTGGTTACCTTAGATATCAAAATTATATGACATAAAGAAGTTCAAATTTACGCAAGTCCTTTAAACTTGTCTTTAGTTTGCTTCATATTTGATTTAACCAATCTTTTTATAGCTCTCAGAATGAGGAGCTCTATACCAAACTATCTGGTCAGTAAATCAAATGAATTTGGAATAACTTGAACAGATATGAATTTAACATTACAATATAATGTTTTTTGTAATTTTCAAAGGTTTGACGTGTTTTTATAGAAGGTTTGAGGTTCTCAGATTATCGAAAGACTCGCAGCACAGTCAGTATGGCAGCTGCAGATTCTTATCAGCTGTGTGTTCCCAGCCTTGGCACATCAAAAAACAGATTATGGTTCAAAGGAAGCCAAGCTCACTGCAGCAATTCAGAAATGTGTGATTTACAGCAGAACCACATAACTAAGACTTCAAAGAACAAAATATGTACACACAATTTAAATTCCATACTATTAATAACACTTTTATGAGCTTTTAACCACTGCAGGATGACAATGACATGGATTAGGCAGCAAATAAAGGGGATGAATTTGGATCTGAAATATAATATGTGAAAAACTGAAAATTGTTCTGGACTTCGAGTATTGCGCAAGCATGAGGATTTTGGGGCTGACGGCTACATGATTGAGATCACATGCGGTGGGAGACAGAAGCACAAGGAAAATATTTGCTTTTTAACGAAAGCATGTTATAGATCTCCTCATAATGTAACCTGCTGCGTGGAACATTAAGCATTAGAATCCAAGAGACAGAGAACAAAACCAAAATCATGAAATATCTCTCTGGCAAGATGCACCCAACATCAGTAGAGTCTGAAGTTACATGACTCTATGCAGGTTTAAGATGGGCTGTAAAAGAGGCAACTACCCTTTTGTCTGTTCGGTTAAAATAAGGTAACAGCTGTGGGTTAGCTCAAATCTAAAAGGACAGAGATAGAAACAAGGGATTTTTTTTCTCTCATCTCAGCTAACTCACATATAACTCTGATACTGACAAAATTTAGTTTTTGGTAAAAAAAACAAAAAAAAAACCAAAGGACTTGAGAGCTGGCAGGGTTATCGTGATCCCATGAATCCCCAGAGAGAACGGAGCTGCTTTGCAAGGTAAGTATGTTTTCTATATGCAGTCTGTCGATACACACCCTGCTCATAAACACAAGACTTAAATGGGCACAGTCACGCATACTTTCTTGAAACATTTGATTGAGATAGAACATCATATTCAAGCTGTCATTAGTATCCTTAAGTGGCATAATGAGAGGCTGACCCACAAGAATCTCTTATGTCTAGTAAAAATATTGCCTTTCCTACAGGCAGATATTCTCTTTTAAAGGTTTTCGACACCTTAAAAGATTCCTGGATGGATTTGTAAGACACACCATTTAAATTGCGTTACACTGATTTCACAATAAAATCCAACAGAATAATTGATTATCATGTCACATCATGGATATCATGGATGCGGGTGAATTGTTGTACCCTGCCTCTCCCCTGAGAGCTGCTGGGATAGGCTCCAGGCCTCTGTGACCCTGCATAGAAATAAGCCGATATAGACAACAGTTGGATGGATACTCTTATGGAACCCAAAAACCAAATAGAGTTTTCTTACAATATTACACCTTGAATCTAACTTCAGGATTTTAGCTTCTCTTTAATGTTGTTTAAAAAAGAAACAAATGTATAAGTTGGTAAATCCCATAGGCACCAACATGCAGCATTAGGGTAATTCTTGCTTTGTCAACTAAAACCTAAGGAAGGAATGAAGTAGTCCTTTTGAACTTGAAGTGGGGGGGTTGGCTCCTCAAAGGGCAAATATTCAGTCAGAGTACAGACAGTAGGTTTCCACTAACATAGATGCCAAAAGCAACAGTAAAGCAGCACTCCCCTCTGAGCCAGCAGTTCTCCAGCTGACCTTGTAAAAAGTAGGAAAAAAAGGAGCCTTGGTCATGAATACTTCTCCTCAAAAAAGCCTGTCCTTGTTTGCTCCGTTACCTGTCACCACGATGCCCCTACAAGGAGTAAAGCCGTGTGTTCTACAACCAAAAATCCCTTTAAATTTATTCCAGTGAATCCTATCTCTAACAATTAAACCACCGCTTTCTTCACCTGCCCAGTCCTGATTTAGTCTATGGTAGTTTTTCGAGGATGAATTTTCCTCTGAATTTCTCCGTAAAGGAGAAAGAGTTTTCCTCCAGCGCCACCACAAGGTTCTTTGTAAACTGACATTTAGCCATTGATGGGAAGAAACTTTACTCTACTTGTAGCTTGTTTAACCCACTTTATTACCATTCTGCTGCCTGAATGAATAATCCTGCAGTTAGTATCAAATTCATTCAAAATAAATCTGGCTTTGATGAATATTGTTTAGACCTTACAACTTCTTCCACACCTTAAAGCCCCACTGTGCATCACACACAATGCTATCAATGTCTTCCTGCCAAATCTTTTAAAGTCCCCTGCTCTCTTCACAGCTCTGCCCTCTGGTGCAGGAAGCATCACATGCAGAGCACAGCTGCGGAGATCACTGGTTGAAGGCCAACAAAGTGTTTTGATCCTTCGACTGATCCTACAGAAGGTTGCGCCGATGTTTGCAAAATGTCTGATCTTTTTTGTGGTCTGCCCTGTGGAGGTGTATTTATAGATAGATGAAGGTGGTCTCACATTCGCAGTTGTTGTGACACACTCAGATGATTATGTGAACACGAGATAGTTGTTGTGGGCAGGAAGTGTGAGATGAAGATCAACGTCTGTCTGTTCATCTGGGTGTAGAAGTGTGGATGAGAATGTCAGTGTTTTACTGGAATGACTGTTTACATGTTCATTTATCCCTTTTATGCTTAAATATTTTAAAGCAAATTGTGTTTCAATTCTCCCAGGCAGCTGTAAAATACTTTATTGGAACACATCATCTCCAGTTTTGATGAAATCCATCTGTCTGTTTTCTTTAGTCCCCTTACGTCTGCCTCTCCCCCCCAGAGCAATCAGCTCTATGAGGTATTACAGCTTTGACAAGCCAAATGATGCAGAAATTGAGCGCCACATGGCAGCTCACAAGTGACTCGATTTATGGTTTCTCAATAAAGACATTAGACACAGCTGCTTGTCAGTGAGCTGCCATGAGTCACAGATGAAGTGAGACAAATGTGAGGAGACAATGTCAGTCATTGTATCTTGTAATTAAGTGCTTATAAATATATTTTAAAAACCTGTGCGCATTCTCCAAACCTCAAAAAGTAATGTTTTAGGTAATAATATGCACAAGGTGCCGTTATGCACTTGCTGCACCATTATTATCAGCAAAGAGTAAATGTTTCAGTTTTCTATAATTTTTCTGTAATATTTGGGGGCTTAGCTGCTTGATTACAGTCAATGTTGGGACCAAAAGTACTTGGTCGAAAGTTAGAAAAGATCAGGATTAGGAAACTTTAATTGGGTATGACAATTAAAGGGTAACCGAAACATAAAATAGTCACACTTAAAGGTCTTGCAAAGCAGTGGCAAATAAGATTTGTGAAGACTGAAGGAAGGTTTAAAGTCCTATGTCTTCTGTTTAAAGCGGGACAGGCCTAGATAAATATGAAATAAAATGATAATGTACAAGTAACTTTTTGTGTCAAATCCTATGACATATCACTTGTTGGAGAGGGATACTCCTTTAAGCAAGCATTTAACGGAAAGATATCAGTCAACAGCTCTTTATGGGCACAGAAACAAACACACACAGGCAGATTAATCTTATCAACACCAGCAAAATCGATGTGATTCTGGGCCAAAACTCAACAGTGATATTATTTAAATATAACGTGATGAGGAAAATAACAATATTAATAAAAAGGGCATAACAAGAATTTTGGAGGAATGACAGCTATTATGCAGACTGGTATTTTTATTTAGAGGTAATATATTGGTGTATTTGACAGAAAGGGGCAGGTATTATAAGTTCTTTTCTTCTTCCTGCTCCTTCTCAAGCATGGCAGTGTATTGTACTGCAGATTTGTTTATTGTCCTGTTTATGTTATTTGTTCACAGCCATGTGAGAAATAAA
>JBBDHI010000021.1:7317473-7329894 GCA_037177115.1 Craterocephalus stercusmuscarum
CAGGCATTTAATCAATTTTTACTACAATTAAAAAAATATGTCTTAATGTCATGTAATGATGTAAATAGCACGGAATCAAGGGAATGAAATTGGACTGGACAATTGACTGATAACTGACTGAAACCAACCCATAAGTCTTCCTGTGATACCTGAGATGAGGAAGGGGTTAAGTTCTTGTGCATGACAAAGGATCAAAACAAAACCAAAAATCAAAACCAAATGCATGGACAGGCATGCAAATGAGTTTAAATGCATGCAATGAAACTCACCAACCACCATCACCTGTTCTTTAAAAAGTCTAACAACATGAAAGAAACACATATGTGCACTTAACTGCACCAAGGAAGCCAGACATCAAGGAAAACAAAAGTGATCTATCCCACAAACTAGTTTAAAAGCAAATAAACCGAGCCAGCAATAACTCCTATAAGAAGCCTGCAGTTAATGAAGTCCAGGCAATAGTTGATGAAATGAATGAAAGGAAAGCAAACAAAAAGCTGAAAGTAAAAAAGAGATGTGATGATGGAACCATGCTCAGTTATAATAATCCCTTAAGGATTTCCCCATGTGTTATGGCCAGTCGCTGATTTTACTTTATTCTACAAATAATTCAAGAAAATCATGAATGTGAGCTATGTATGAATTATTAAAGTTTGTAATGTCTCTAATACCTACCAGATTTAAATGGCATCACTCCATGAATAAATGATATGCTTATCACATTACATGAAATGATCTTATGATTTTCCAAACAGTGATTTCCCATTTACAAAAATGTAATGAATCATTACATCTAGTCAAGTACATCAGTAACTACCACTGTGCAGCCTTTAGCTGTGACTCTAATCCAGTAACATAAAAGAGTCCGTATTCTGTTCATTTACACACCCATAATTGTAGGGTTCTGCAAGAAAATGTTTACAATAATCAATTTGAGAAAGCCTGAACATAAGGAGCATTTGGAAAAAAAATATCAAATTGTTCCCATGACAAGGTCATGCAATGCGTGTGGCATTCCCAAAAGTGGATAAAATAGTTTTAAAGAGATGAGCAAGTTGTAGAGTCTCAATCTAGTATGAATTTCTTTGTTCTCTTCCCCAGTTTTGTGCGCTATACTTTGTGTTTCTTTCAGCAACAACATGAATAGCTTCTCTTTCTTCTTTTTATTGCCACAAACATTTATTTCTTTAAAAAAATACAGACAAACTTCATTTGACAGAGGTGTGCAGAAAAAATTGACCCACAAATATGACTAAAGTGCAACGGCAGAAAAATTGCTTTAAATATATCTTTATTTCACATATCATTTCTAACATAAAAATGAATTCTACAAACACAACTTCAACACTTTAATCATTAACAGTGAACTCAAGCTTGCAGAGCCACACGGACTGAAACAGATGAAGCTATCAGACGAATACTGCGCCTTCAAACATCCCTTGCATTTCTATTCCGGCAGCACAGATTTCTGGATATTCTTTTTCTTCAGTGTACGCTCGTGCTCCCCCACCCCCACCCCACACACACTTGCACCGCACAATGCTGAGTGAAGGTTTACTGCAGAGAGGAGACAAGCTCTCCTTCGTCACTCTCTGATTGAGATCAATAGGTTTCCACAGCGCTCGCTGCTCACTGTGCACCACTGCAGTATGGAGAGAATCCATCAAAACCAGTCAGGTGCATTACACAGCCTCCAGCCCATAACCACATCGATTTCAGAAGTTGTGCGAGCGCAAAGCCTGGACATGACTGCTGAATGCAGTTTGGAGCGGGGATGACAAATATGCCAGGCTTTGATTATGAAACAGGTGACCATCATATTGAGTCAGACACGTTTGTCCAACCGAGCCGATTTTTTTTCTTTCTCCATTACAACCTATTATGAAATAGTTTATTGGTATCAGTGTCTGTATATGATAGGGTGACCAAGTGTTCTGCGTCTGATGCCAGTTTTTTTTATTTTAGCCCCTTCTACTTGGTGGATAACAACCATTTTGTTGGCGACCTGCTGCGCTAGCGCTATGGAAGGCCTCTATCTGTGTTATTCCCAACCTGCTACAGCTTGCTGTTTGTCCAGTTTGGCAGACACAGACCATGCTGTGCTCTTCAACAGCAAAAAAAGGAGATTGCAAGGTCTGGCTGACCCCTAGCCGATAAAAACACTCCACTTCTCCGTGAGCCACCTTTTTCACCACACTGCAGAGAGGCAGGGAACTCACTTTCTCTAGCTTTAATGACGGGACGGCACCAATATGTGTGATGCATGTCAACATATCTCACCACCTAGAGAGAAGACAGTGTGATCCTGCGCAAAGGAATAAGGCACAGTGCGCGTTCTCAACCACTCTCAGTGCCTCGCCACATCTCAAGTCCCCTTGTCGCTGCTTCATTTCTGGCGTAGACACAAGTGAAAACACCGACCCTTAAATCCATAAACCCACGTGTGACTGTGAGACGAAAGGTGGGCACCGCAGGGGGAACGGCACAATGTTTGGATGCACAGGAACTGTCTGCTTCGCACGGGTCCTTGTCTCTCAAATACCAGATTAGGTATTAATGAGTGTGTGAGCTAGGATTGATCTTCCAGCAGGGTTAATCCCCGCCGAGGACACAGACTTATCCTGCTGGAATCACCATTCTACCTTGCCTTACAGCCACCTGCAGTGTCTGAGACACGCAAATTAGGACACGTAATCCGGCAAGGTCTAGTTGTGCAAGCGTTGTTTACATGACTGTAGGAAAAAAACTTTCTGATAAATCTTAAAACTTGAGGCTTGTTGATGGCACCTGTTTCTCCTTAGAGGAAATCATTTGAAGTCATGGGCAGGATGGGCTGCTCAAGCACTTAATGTGGCTTTCTCCCTGGGAAAGGATAGAAGTAGGAAGGGGGGGCACAGAGAGATGCTGCCAACCATCTGTGTAGGAGGGGCACTGCCAAGAGTCTGTTCCTTTTTACGCCAGGGTTTGAGACGAATTACACATGCAAGCTCACTGAAGCCCTAATCAGCAACAGTCTTCGGAAAGTTCCAGCAACAGTTTCGTACTCATCCAGTCACTTAAATGTCAATCGATGCTTTGAGAAATTTGACAATGCAGGAGTTATACAACCAACTAGAATGTGAATATTGTTACTAGCCACAGAATCCCATATTGCTACAGTTCCCATATTCCTGCCTGCACATAGGTTGAGTTAAATACCCACACTGGCTTGTCGGAAGAGAGCACAGGGGCCACATTTATTGCCATGGGCCAGCATTGCTACAATCTTCGACGTGCAAAAGTGTAGCTACTGAAACACAACCTATAATGCTTGCAAATATATATCCAATACCATCGTCACAGATTATTTTGAGGGAACTTTCTGGCCCACAAAGAAGGGAGGTGGGATCTCTTGGTAGGGAGAAGCCCGGCGAGTTGCGTCCAGGACAGGGGACCGGAGTGCCGGTGTGCTCACGCTGCTGGCATCGGTGTGGGTGCCAACCCGGTGCAGCACACGGGTAGAAGGCCGGTGATGGAGGGCCAACTGTCTGGAGCTGTAGCCACACATCCCGATGCCCACAGCCCCCATCAGCATGGCCATACCGGGCATGTTGTTCTCAGCTGGTGGTGTCACCGGCATGTTATGGTAGGCCTGGGTCTGAAAGCAGAGAAAAAGTTTGGACTATCTGCATCAGATGGATAAAGCACAACATCCCACCCTCGCTTACGCTCCATTCAACCTTCCTACCAATTCCGGAGGGATTAAAAACCCATCTTTTCTCATTTACTAAATTGTGGCCTGCATCTTTTGACAAACAAAAAGCTCATCTTTCTTATGACATGGACAATTTCCTCTACGAGACTCTTGATAATTATGAAGCACATAGAGGAGCAAATAATAGAAACTTCATAGTTTTTAATGGAGCTGTGTCACAGGCAGTTAAGAAGGCATTCCTGTGGCTCACTCATCCACTTCCCATTTCTACTTAGAATGCAATGGGCTGTCACAGCTTGGGTTTCTCATTGTTTGGGATAAACACGATTAGTACCGAGCTAAAATATGAGCCATTCTCCAATCAGTGGGACAGCAGCCTGGAAATATCTCCTAATTGTGGTTTGCGAGTGTATAATAAGAAAGCAATGTGTTTCATCATCTTGTCACAACTAAATTTGTTGAGACAATGAAGTGAAAAAACGGCTGCTTTATGGCTGGAGAAAACTTGCTCAGCCAGTTCTGGTGTGCTGTGTGAATTGCTGCTGTTGATAACACATGCATTCACCATAAAGTAGCATCTTGCAAACCATTCATTATTTAGAGTCGCCAAAGTTACCTCATCTGATGTTTAGTTGTAGCTCTAAAGTTGCAGCGTGTTGAAAACACTACAAGTTACAGATCAAAACCCGAAACTTTTGGCAGATTTTCTCTCTTTTTTTTCTTTGTTTCAAAAGATTAAAAGCAATTTTCCAGGTGCAGGTAAAATGCATGCTATGCAATTCCTTTTGCAGATAAACATTGCAAATTTACTGTTTTTTCTTTAATCCTCAGTCAGAAAGAACTCACCTGCAGCAGCCTGATGTAACCAGGAGTCAGCCTTGGGAGTCTGAAAAACATTTTGGAGCCCTCCACGATGGTCTTTGTGGTAAACCAGATGAGCTAAAAGCCAGATAGTACTTGGCTTTTCCACTCAAGCTCCTCTCCCTGGACTCCCGGTACGGGAAACCCACAAAAAAGGGTTTGTTGACTCTCCAACCTGTGCTCAGCTGTCTGATTCAGGACAGTCTGATCGGCCCTTATACCGTCTCCTTCTAGTGTTTACATAATAGGAAGGCTGCAGGAGGTGAGACTAAGTGGATTACATGGGCTGGTACACACGGACAAAGATGTCAGTATGAAGAGAAGGAAGGATTGCTTTGACATGAAAGGAAATCAACCTTAAGAGGGGTTGTGTTGGACTGACATGGTGCTATTTCACCAAAATATTATGCATCTTAAGCTTACTGTAAATCAAAGTTTATTAGATATTAACCAAGCATTTTTGATCACATGTATGCAGAGTGTGCAGAATGTGGTTCCTACTGTACAGGTGGGAACATTTTAAGGATTTCAAGTCAATTCCATCCTCCAGCCCACCTGAAGGAAATTTAACTCCAAACATGGGAAATTATGACAAAATTTGGGGGTTTTGGCTCCGGTGCATTACAGTAGCATCAAGTGTGAAGGTTTTCACAACTCAGCAGCTTTGATAAAAGTAATTTCAACTCATCCAGAAGCACCACAACCCATTCGAATCTGCTGTTAGTTTACTTTATTGAAGTCTAGGATGACTTCTGTTGCTATGTCAGCACATTTCTTTAAGCTTTAATATCCCTCCTGGCCTCGGGGTCCTCAGCTTTGACTGAGGTTTCATAATGAGGTTGCTGCTCTGAATGTCTCTCTTGGTTGGAAGAAGAGATTCTTGACCCTCTTCTCATAGCTGTTAATAGGACACAGTTCTGCCTTCCAAATCATGCATCCATGAATAGGCTCAAACTCTGGAGATAATGCTGAGACACCATGATCCCACTATGACCAGGGGGCTTCATGCACAAGAGTGAGGTATATCACATTTAAAGTGCTGTATGGCAAGAAATCAAATCAAAAATGACAACAGTGCAGGAAAGTTTAAAACAGGAAGGAACATTTTTACTATTTATTCTCTGACTTCCACAAAAATAACAGTTAAATAGAGGTTTAGTCTGCAAACTAATAATGTCTGCAATGTGTCATGTTGGCTACATTAAACTGCCCATAAAAGCCTCCACACATTTTAGTGACCTTTGATCTATGGTCACATGAATGTTAGAAAAAAATTTGCTTCAAGGAGGGTTTAAACGTGAATTTGAGGTGGTTTCGCTTCTCATTCTCATCTTGTGCTACTGAACCGATTCTGGTTCAGTAGTCACCATATCGATTCTGGTTCAGTAGTCAGCATATCTAGAAGCAGAAATTTTGAATATTTCAGCTTTCCAAGCAGCAGTTCAGCTGCCAGCTGATCAGAGTAACCGACTGACTTGTTGCTGCAGTCCTTAATGCTAAGCCCACCCACACTCACTTTGTGAATCTTCAGTGAGTAAATCTTCCCACAAAACAAAAGGACCAATTTGAGGAAACAATTTTATATTGTTGACAGTTCAGTTGTGAGCCACCGAAATCCTTGGAGGCATTTTGCCTGGGCACAAAAGAAGTGCATGAAAGCATGAATGATTACCTTTCTATGATCTTGTATAATCATGTCACACAATGTCTGCCCTTAATTTCTCCTCTGGCTAATACCTGCATAATGAGCCCCTGAACCATCATTAGATGAAGTACCTGGAAAGTCCAACCATGAATGGAAGCTGCAGATGGCAACCCATGTGCTAACCTTTCAGCACCGCGCTCACACGCTCAGATCTGTCTTACAGCATGAACTGCAACCTGCTGTTATCTATTGGCACGTCCCCCGTCTAGAATGAAAGTTCCTCTAAAGTTGGGAAATAGCAGCCAGCTTCCACTTAGGTCATCAAAATGTCACAAGGCCCCAGCTGAGATAATTCTTTGCTCTTTTCCTGATCCTGTCGCTTGGCATTGAGCTATGGGGAAATGTATTTAAATAGCTTTCCTGAGCTGCAGACTGGTTTGTTGTTCAGGCTGAGCGTTAAGCTACAAACTCCCCAGGTGGTACCAGTTTAAAATACCTATCAACAACAGTCCGTATTGTCTGATACACAGTTAGAGAACAGGGAATATTGACTGTGAAAGTGCTGCTCATCATTCATCCCCCGTAATCTGGAAAAATCCAAGAGCAGAGATGTGCTTTCTGGCGGATTAAAGGCTAGAGAAAGAGAATCATGTGTTTCTATGAATCAATTTGTTGTCTGATTCATCTGACCCAAAACTAATTAACCAACAGGAGATAAATGCACCAATCATTACTGTAGTTAGCTTCAGGGGAAGCAATGGTGACTGACAAGAAGCTCAGGGTCACATAAAAAAGGCAGACTGGAGACAGAAATAAAGTAAAATTTTAATGTTGGAAAAACACATTTTACAAATATAAACTTTTCAGATATAGCAGCAGAAAAAAATCTTTTAATTTGTGTGAGTGACAGTATCAGGGCTGTGCTGTGGGAAGTTGTGTTTTCTTGTCTTTCTGGATGGGAAGAATGTCTGTGATCCAGTATTTGAACAGTGAAACGACTGCGGTGGTTTCCTCTAAAACACAAAGAAACAGGGTGAAACACTTTGGTTACTGCTGATGACGCAACACTACAGGAACACTCAGACTTTGCACCCAATAAGTTAAGGATGTATTTTCAGCATATGAAAACATCCCAGTCTTCCTCCTACATTCATCCAGGCATCTTACTCCAACAGAGAGAATCTCACATAAAATTTCTTTCCTACAATGAAAAAGTGAATGCTCAATTTAACTGGTAATGAAAATAAAGTGGAAAAAACTGTTTAAAGCGTGCAGTCAAGCCAGCGTCATTCATTAGGAGGAGCTTGTGGAAGAACTCCAATATGCTTCATGGAAATCAGCATTAAACCGGCCCCTATGGTTGATTGACTGCCACCACAAGACCCGGATAGACTGAGGAGAGCTTTGGAGCATTCACCTGAAGGGCTTTAAAAGCACGCATACTCCTAGATTAGCTCCTGCATAGTAGTGCATGTGGTCTGCATTAAAGAGCAAAAGACTGCCTGAATAAAGCTGATTGTAATGAAACTAAGTAAATAAACGGAGCATTTTTGTCTTGTGTTGATTCATAAATAAAAGTGAGTTGTAGAATATTTTAGTCTGCGTATCTGAGGAAGGGATGTCTTTACTCAGTGTTGCTATACAGTGATGTCATGGTTATAGATTATCTTGAAATTATTGTTGTCAAGAGAAATTATCATGTTTTCTTGATTATTATTTATTATGTCAATTAAACACTGGCAGAAATATTCCTCACAAGTTTATTAAGTTTTATTTATTTATATCTTGTAAGGCCAACACAAATTCAAACAGCAACAAAGTAACTATGAAGTCTCATTCTGACAAAATCACCTCTGGTCTGTAAACAATACTGAACTTATCAGAGAGAAAACAGATTTAAAAGCTAGTGTTTAGCTTCTGGCTGCCCTTTAGCAGATTAGCTGCAATTTGATACGTCCAGTTTCTTCAACAGGCCATTGCACACAGACACAAAAAGGGCAACAACCTGATAGCAATTCATGCTCGAACAGCGCGCTATCGTCCAAAAAAGTTTGAAAGTTTTTCAGAGCTATAAAACAATAAATTAAACGATAACATTTTATTTCAGTGTTGCAGTTAAACATTAACATCTGCATTTATCTTTACTTTAACATACAAAGCCGGTGCAGTCCCTGCAGGTGGTGAAACATAATCAATGCAACTTTTTGTCCTCTTCCATAACACCTTTGGTCTTTCTTTTCTATAGACAACCCCCCCCGATAAGGGGTGACTTATACCATTTGTTCAGAGGGAATAACTCTTCCTCTGTAATACGTGACAGTATTGAGGGATTTTTTAAGTGTGCTGTTTCATTCCACAATTAATTGTGAAATCAAGTAGTCATGACATCATTAGGCTATATTTCCTTTTCCAGAGCTGCTCTGTCAGGAAAAATGGGGCAGGATGGCAAAAAAGATTTATCTGTCTCTGCTCTCTCAAACAAGAAAGAGAGGGGGAGGCAGAGTTGTGAAAACTCTGTTAGCAATCAGTCATCGCGGTGACTGGTGCATGCATTGAAATAATAGGCTCGACAGCCCAATCTCTTTCACCACGGGGAGGCACAGGTGGGCCCAGCCTCTAAATGCTGTGAGGGCTTCTACGTGAGATACTGTACCAGTTCAGATCTACCAACATGCTCTCTGGTTTTAGGAATATAAATAAACAGACTCTCCACTTTTTTTTTTCTGCAACCAAATATTGTTTATCTTCTGTCCTCTTTCTGTTTTGCTTGTTGAGGCTATGACTTCTGAAAAAACACAATATATTTCCTGGTATGTGCTTAAATTCTTTGTTAAAAGGAGAACAATTTAAATTAATTTAAACGTCACGTGACCTGTGATGTTCCTACTCTGCCAACTGCAGTTTAGAGGCGGCACCATCATATTTTGCAGCCTAATAGATTTAAAAGTGCCAAGATCACCAATAGAGCAAAGAAGAATTAAGCCATCTAATGCCTGACAAACAGAAAAGATTGATCCATAAGTTTCTCTGCTATTGAGATGGGGAGGGGGGTAAACTCTGCTTTTCTTATGTGAGACAGAAACTAGCTCCAAAGAGAGGCAAAGACAAAAAGCTTGTATTTTCTGGCAGCTCTCCCTCAACCTCATTCTTACACACACGTGCTAATGTGTGTGTAGCAACAGCAAAGTCCCTGCTGATCCTGTTACATGGCCGGCTTGCCAACAAACACACTCTCGGTGGGTGAGAAGTCGTCTGGAGGATGCAAGAGATGTTCTGGCTGTTGACAAGTATTGAGGCAAGATGAAACATGCTAGTTAAGATGTGGTGGGGGGGCATGCATGTGAGAGGCATGACAAACAAGAGCAGTTCCTGTGTGACATGCTCATGGGCAGGTAAGTACGGGGAAAGGCTGCTTAAGGCAAGTAAAGACAGGTCTGCTCTGCTGGGCAATAAATATCAATATTAGAGTACACAGCAGGAGACAAGTGAGGGCAAACAGAGGCATGTATTAACCTGCAGGGACAAATCAATGATGTGTTCAGGGCAGGTTCGAACAAGAAGAAACCAGTGTGAACTACATAGTCGTGTGTGACACCAATGATTTTCTTTCCGATGGTGATACCGATCCAATACTTTTTACAAAATTTTTAGAGTTGGGGAAAATACCTTTTAGAACAGCACACTGTACATTTATAATTAATGGATTAGTTTAAAGACAGTGGGGAAGTCAGATTGTTTGTAGATCAACACAAAACTCAAACCTGTTAGACCAACATAAATCCCAAATCTGAGGTGAAGCACTAAATGTTGCAAACAGGATATTTTCTCTGTACCGGACAGTACCTGCCCACAGCATCAATAGACTCAGAGTGGCTTCTGTCTCACCCCAGTAGCCCCTGAAGGAGGTTTGTGGCATTAATATCTCACTGTCTTTCCAGGCCCTTTACACAGCGCCGTGCTGGTCAGCGCCACAGACCACTGAGCTTCGGACTCTCAGGCAGACTGAGAGCTCGCTCAGCCACACTGGGCCTCATTTCACATACTGTTGGAGCTAAGTGTTTCAGTTTACGGAGTCGCTTTATAGAACCATCTGGATAAAGAGACTAATAATCAAAATCACTTATTGCGTTTTAAAAAAATCATCTAAAACACTATAATATAATGAATGATATTAATAGGTTTTGTTCTTTAGCATTATGTTGATGATAAATTAAGAGTAAATATGAAGTATCTCTTAGAAATCACTGGCATGTTGGCCTGTTGGTGTTTTTAGTTCAATATTAGTTACATAAATTTGATTTATTATCACTGAGACCAGCAGCTTTTCTTCTTTCTGCTCTTTTTCATTCAATTGTTTTAAAGGAGCTATACCCAATTTCACGCCCGGCTAGTTTAGTTAGCGATAGCGGCTAGTTTTTTTTTAGCTTTGGTGCTTCTTTGCCAATGGGGTTAACTTTTGTAACTTCCAGATCCCTAGTGGAAAGTTCTCACTGGCTGATCAGAATCCGGACGTTCCAAAAGTTAACCCCATTGGCAGAGACAGACCGTCATGTTAGGGCTAAAAAACTAGCCGCTATCGCTAGCTAAACTAGCCGGACATGATATCAGGTATAGCTTCTTTAAAATAAGTTGTACTGGTTTTTTGTTGTACTGCTAAAACATATCCCTATGGCCGGTGGGAGAAGACGTAACATTTCCAACCAAGTTGGCATCAATTAGACAAGATCCTGACAATATAATTACTCGCCACTGCATTCTTGTTAATATTAAACTACATATTTATCCCAAATGACTAAAACATCAATATTTGAACACTGAAATTGATTGTTGCATAACTTACATAGCTGATATGGGAGGAATCAATATTTTAGTACTGCATCACAAATATTTGAACTAAACTAATGTGGACTGGGACACAAGGAACTATACAGTATGCAGATGCTAATAGTCTACTATTGGAGAAATTAAGTATATCTTTAACTTTTCATATTTTTACCCACCTGTAGATATGGAGGGGTTGTGCTTGAGCTCCTCCAGTGCCTTCTCTAGGCTGGCTGTCTCATTCTTTTGAGCAAAAGCTTTGAGACAGCACAGCTGCTTCAGGACAGTGTCAGGCTTGCGTCCACTCACTATGCTCTCCAGAAGTTGATCCATTGTGGTAGACAGGAGTGAGACATCATCAACATGCAGCGAAGCTGTGGAAAAGCATACAAAGCAAAAGATGTTCTGTTAATATAAATGATTTTTCTTTCTTCAATGGCTGATTGACAGGGTGCTACAACCACAATTTCACTGAGTCAGTTATTGCCTCAAAGAAAACAGGACTGACTTACAGTGATCACAGGCTGACACTGAAGCCTAATACTTATCATTTAGTAACTTATCAAATGAAAAGATGGGAAAGTAATGGTGACTATTTAGTCTACTGTCAGGTAACGTGTATCATTAGACATTAGCCCTTTGTACAAGTTACAAGTTAAGAAAAAAAAGGCAAAAAAGAAGACATTCTGGTTTACATGCCACTGTTCCCTCTTGGTGATTCCCACAGAGAAAGCAGAGGAAGTCCAGCGTCAGTGGCCCCTTTTTGTCCAAAGATGAACTGCGGCTGGTGCTAGAGCCAGTGCTAAACTGGTTTAACTCTGGTGCTTCCAAAGAACCTGTTCTGTTTTCGACTGAAAGAGTCAAGTTAATGCTGCGTAATTACGTCGCCATGAGCTGCTGGAGGACGAACTCGACTGTGGTGGAGTTCAAGGCGCCAGTTCTTTGGCTTGCAGATCGGTCTCCAAGAACAGGATTTAATAAAATTAAATGCAGATTCTTTTGGGGGTCGCCCGTTACCACTGTGTCCCTGGGCTTTGTCTGAATGGCCCCATCTAATTTCTGCAGACGACTGTAATACAAGCAAATACTGGGTCACCTTCTTGGAGACCCCCCCCCCCACACACACACACACGCACACACACACACTGTTGGTCAAAAAGACAGAGCCGTTTCTCTCTCTAAATAATAATCATGACTTTGTGATTGGCCAGTATAATTGCTGACTTTCAGAAAGACATGGGCTGGCCAACGTACAGTATAATTCCATTAACATATTTTTGTATCTGATGCAATACAACAATTCAATAACAATGACAGATGAGACAGAAAAGGGAAAGCCAAATGGATATTTAGCACTTATGCCTCACGGAAGAAAAGCGAAAAAACAACCCAGGAAGGAA
>JBBDHI010000021.1:7366446-7377372 GCA_037177115.1 Craterocephalus stercusmuscarum
TCCAAAGTGTCAATCAGCACGAGGGTGAGTAAACAAATGAAGGCACATCATTCTGAGGGCGGAGTATTCCTTTAAGAGCATGCTGTTTACCTCTCCACCACCACAGACAGAGGTAATGCTTTCAGAATCACTCCCCCTGAAAGAGTAACATCCTGTTATGGAGACAGATGGCTGTATTTTGTCCATCTGAATATGGAGACCTAAATAAGGCCCTGCTGGGACTCGGCTCTCACAGTAATGATGTTCCACCATCACACAACAGCAACATATATTGTAGATGAAACACAGACACAAAATCTATTAATGTTGCTCCAAAGCTTTTGTTTACTCCCTACACTCTAAGGACACCATTACAAAACAAAAAAATTGATTTATAAATTAATTAATATGAAACATTAATCAATATTGAACATAATCAGACATATTTGAAAAGGAGTGAGAAGAAGCTAAGCTTATTAATTCTCACCCCGTCTCACAGTCAAAACAAAAACACTCATCAGTTGTCTTCAGTACACTAAAAAACCAAAAGGACAACGCAAAACTAGCAAATAAAAGGAAATAAAGGAAACATGGAACAACAAAAGAAACAATGAATAAGCGAGTACATAACATTTACCCACCCTCGTCCCTGTATCATAAATTTATACTAAATCTTAACTGCTTTATGTGTGAGCAATGCCATAAGTCATTGTTTCAACTATTCCATAGGGTCACCCCACATACAGATACACAAAAACTTTTCTTTGTACTTCTTACTTTTGCCTTTTTGATGCAAAAGAAGTCAAGTTGCACACTGCAAGATGCGCTATTACACTTGCTCCAGGCCAGAAAGTTAAGATCTGAGGTGTGGGAGGGTGAGAGTAAGCTTAGACCACATGCTAAACATGCCACTGAATTAGCATTTATTGCTAGGTGGAGCTTCTGCATTTTGTTTTACGGTAACTTGACGTAAATGAGCAGTATTTGCTGTCCATGCTTCAACCTCTACCCAAGAAGCTGCATCAACATCTATTTAATTTTAACCCATGTATTAATAAGCTGCTCCAAGTTTAACACACGCGCTCACATACACTGCACTGATAACAATAGTTACATTAGAGAGAGATGGAAAATGAAACACCTTTGCATTGATAATCTGGATCCCCAAAGGGAAATATTCAAGATTTCTGATGATCCATGCATTGAGACATCTCTGTCCTCGTAAAGTGACTGCCAATCACCTGAGGTGGCCCCTTGGGGGTAACTAGATTTTAGAGTTGGCCACTTCCATCCTGGCCACTCTTCTAGCTCCACCACTGTCAAAATGATGTTGCAAATAATTAATTGTTTATGTGTGTGGCTCGGTCTCATTCCTGCACCAGCACAGTCAGCTTTGATAGCGCTTCAAAGCATTTTGAATGGCGTGCAGGTTAAATATTGATGAGCTTGTTTGGAGATGTTGGCAGGTTTCATTTCAGAATAGATATGTGAAGTCCTGCTCAGTTGTTCCACAATGCAAAGGAAAAGAGAGCAGATGTTTGGCAACCAGTTGCATCCTGGTTGCCACAAAATTAACAAATGACTGATGGTCCTGCAAGAGGCTCACACGGGTTTCTAATAAGATGTGTTTGTGTGTGTTAGTTTGCTCAAACGATGTAAGCCAAGACTGGAGACATGGAGTTCAGGGACACTTATCTCTGGAGTGGAAAGAATCAACCTTTCATAGATTTTCTCCTTTTAAAAGAAACTTTACATTTAAATCACATGCTATCATTTCTCAGCAGGGATTCATAAAGTCTTGCTTAATTTAATTTCTTACCAGTTAATCAAGGGGATGCTGGATATATATGCTTAAAGCAAGGTGTTAAGCTTTATTTTACACAAATTCTGTGTGAATTGTGCTCCTCACAGACAGATTAATTTCTGAATAAGACCATAAGATGGTGCTGTGTGTCTAAAATGGGATCCTTTTGCTTGAGAATGAAAGAAACAACCTTGCATTAAAGCACATAGTGCACATAGCATCACTGATGTTGCAGCTAACGACAAGTATTCATAAATGAGCATTTAGTTTTGAATGATTTTCATGGTCATGCTGAAGCACATGAGCGTTTTGCTGGAGTGGCAGGCTCTGCAAGGGCATTTGCAGAGGAGGAACTGCAGCCTTGAAAGAACTCTTTCACCCACTTCTTCACTCTTCAGTTCCATAATAAGATTCACCGATACTGCTTAGCATTCACCTGTCATGCACTATGAGTCAGCTTATCTTCAGTTGGCACAACTGAGAGACGTGAATCTCTGGCTGCAGAGAGCAGGCCTTTGCTGTAGATTTTTACATCACTTTTTCACGGTACAGAGCTCTGGGGAGGGAACAGCGTAGGTTATGGGCCGGTGAAGCAGACCAGGGACCCGTAAAGCTCCCAGTCTGCGTGCCATCAGGATGCATCAGCTATGTGCCTCCGTTCGGATTCTGGCTGCAGCTGCACACAGACATTTATTTAAAGAGGCTTTAAAAGCCTTCTTACACACAGCAGGGTCAACTTTAGTGAAGTCAGAGGCTGACTTTAGACGCAACGCTTGTTCCATGTCCTGGCTTGGAAGAACTGTTGACACAAAGCCGGACAAATTGACATGTAAGCAGGGTTTTATTAATGTCGGGCTTTTTTTTTTTTCTTTCATGTAGATGTGGCATTTATCTAGATCTTATTTTAACAGGTTGTAATCTTTACTCAGATGCCTTACAGAGACCAGTAATTGTATGTAATATTCACTGTTCCTTATTCATTATTCATAGTGTTTTGACCACACTTTTCAATTTTCACTGTTGGTAACCACTTGCAAAATTGAGGCAATTAATCATGGGAGGGACACCCTTTATTATCACCAGGCGCTGCCAAGAAGTGACCTGACTCAGCATATATTGATAAGAGACCATTTGAATACTTTAATTATTAATAAGCCATCTCAGATCAAAGCTCTATGGCTGGGGATTTCCTCACGAAAAAGAATAGAGGTAAAGTGGACCAGAGTAAGGTCTCCCAGTAATATGAAGATGAAAGCAAAGCTCCTTGGAGCATTTTCTATATCTGGAGCTTTCACAGATTTTTATTTATTTATTTTTTTTGTCCTCAGTTACCCAAAGAAAAAAAAAAAAGAGGTATTTTGTTTCTCACAGATAAGAGAAACACGGATGCTTTCTGTTTCAGTGTCGTATCTTGCTGTAGCTGGGAGGTGTTGTGTTGCTTGCCCCAGGCACAGGAATTTGGGGAACTGCTGAGGTGTGAAGAGTTATTTGAGGAAGCATAGTTTGCAGACACACACTCACACATCATCCCTGTCCTGTCTTTGTAATGGAACAAGTCTCAATGGAGAGGGAACAAGAGGGCTGAAGCTGCCATTCTCCCATGCTGGCCGAAGGCCCGAAGAGGAGGAAGAATGAGGGATGAAAAGTGCTGGGTTCGCAGTGTTGCTCTTTTTTTCTGAGAGGAAAAAGGAGAAGAGTGGTCTGCCTTTATAGATCTTCTAGAGAGACTGAAAAAAACAAAACAAAAAAGAAAAAAGCACATTCCACTGTGTGGTGCATCTCTGTAATGTGTCTCCATCTCCGAATCCTACACAACACCAACTTCAAAGAAAACTGGGATGTTGCCCCATTCTGTTCTGAAGCAGGATTTTACTGTAGCTGCTCAGCAGTCCTCAACCTTTGTTGACACTTTTTTAACTTCATGTTTTGTAATGTTGAAAGGTCTGGACTGCAGGCAGCCAGTTCAGCACCCAGACCCATCTGGCTAAAACATGCAAGGCCTTTCCTGAAAGATAAGCATTCTGCAACCTGGGAAGAGATGTTGCTCTGAAACCTCTATGAGCAATGATTGTGCCTCCTCAGATCTGTGAGCTGCCTACGCCCACAGGACGCAGTGTTTCCAAGAAGAATTTCAGATTTTGAATCATCTGACCACAGGACACTTTTCCACATGGCCTCAGTCTTTAGATGAGCTTTGGCCCAGTGAGAGATTTCTGGAAGTGTTCCCTGAGGTCATGCTGTGATTTCCAGTATATAATCACGCCCGCTGGTAATGCAGTGCCACCTGAGGGCGCTGAGATCAGGAGAATCCAGTTTTGACCTTTGACCTGCACGCTGGAATTCCTCCTGAATCTCAGAATCTTTTGATGTTATATTGTATATTGTAGGTGGGATCTTCAAGTCTTTTGTTAAATTGCTCCATCTCTGCACCACAGAAATGCTTCACACTCAGTCATGTGACTGGCCTGTTGCCAGTTAACCTGATTAATTACCAAATGCTCCTCTAGCTGTTTTTATTTGTGGCCGTTGCTTTTCCAGCTTTTTTTCTGTCCCTTGTTCAACTTTTCCGAGACATGGTGCTGCCATTAATGTTAAAGTTAGCTCATATGTTCTATGAAATAATTCAATGTCACAGTTTCAACATCTGATATGATCTATGTGATATGATGGCAATAAAATATGGGTCTGTGAGATGTACACATCATTACATTCGGTTTATATACACAACATCCCAACAGTTTTTTAAATTAGGCTGTACTTTTTTCTTCTTATCCACTACTTCCTCACTCCACTTCTTTCCTGAATCATTCAAACATGTGCTCTCGCTCAGCTGTCCCTTTTCCACATGTAGATAGTTCTGCTAAGTTTGTGTATCCACACTGTGAGGCGCTCAGCGCAAACACATCTAAGATGATCCCCTGGCCTGGTCACACTTTGGCAGTGTTTGCAAAAGCCATCCATTAATGCAGAAAATTAGAAACTCCTTCTCCACTTTCCTTTTTATTTTTGCCAGCTTTCTTATTAGGACAGCTTTCCTATTGTGCCTTCCAACCTCACAAACTCACACACTGTCACATATATTACCTTTGACCATAGAAGGGAAATCTTAATTGAGGGAGAATGATCTTTTGACCCTGTGTCTTTGTTCTTTTTTTTTTATACTGTGCCAGCAGTGTGTGGCAGATAGAGTGGCCTCTATATCACACCCTGGTAAAACCTCAAATTGAAGGATTATAGCTAACCCCAGCAGAAGCGTTGTCATCTTCACTGTTATTTCGTAGATTTTTAGCATCCCTATGACTTGTTTAGGGCCAAAGGAAATTGTCTTTTTGTGACAGAAATTGTTGAAATTTTATACCCAATCTCCCGTCTACGCATCTCCAAAGATTGCTGCTCAGAGATTTGCTCTGAGACCTTTCGAAAGATCATACCTCCATATGAAATCTGATTTAGCCAGAACTCTGACAAAAACAGCCCGATGTTTCCTAATATCATCGGAGTCATGCTGTCTGGTTTGCCTGCTGCCATTTGGGCTGCAGGAGGAACAGGCGGGTCGGCATGAGAGCGCAGGAGGGAGGAGAGATGTAGGGGGAGTTTGCAGGGAAGAGGAGAGCGGGGAAAGACAGATTGTGTGGAGGAAGGCAGGTCTCCTGAGCACAGTTGAGTGTTTTGGACAGTAGCGAGGAGAACGGACGAATAAACAGTGAGCCGCAATGAGGGAAAGCACTTTGTAGTTTGGATGAACACAGTGATCAACTCAATTGAAACTTGTTTTCCACACACATCGCTGCTATTTCAACATTTTTGTAAACCTTATTGTAAAGCCCTGTATGCTTACTGGCATAGTGTTTCAGGACTTGTTGACTAGAATAAGAAAAGCCCAAAAAGCATATTATATTGTCCGAAAGGCTCAGTTGTGCTATTTTTGTCTTGACCTCTGAAATATGTCACCTTGCAATGTAAAATGTTACCAGAAAGTCGCATGGCATACATACTGCACTGCAGGGGACGGAGTGGGTGTGTGTAATCTTCATAAAAATGGTCTCATGGTCCATGCCGTGATTTTTTTTTTCTATGTTGTAGAACAACAAACGACAATCTGGGCAACCTTCTGTGGGGTATAAAAAAGTGAACTCCCCCACCCCCTCTTTCTGTGGCACATAAGTCGTACATTCATGGAATGTGTGTGCGTCTGGTTCCTATAAATATGCTTCTCTTTCTGAAGGACGGACAAGTTGCACATGCGTTGCACATATATTAGCCTTTAAACTCATCCAGCAATTTTAATATTGCAACGCTGGATCGGCTCTACAATCCTCTCCTCTGGCATTCAAAATATATTAATACAATAGAAAAAATGCATTCTCTCAGTCGCCTTTCATGGTGTCTGCGCCTCCTCCTTAAAATTATTACTGCAGCCATTGTGTGTATACTGTTGTGCCAGTTAGCACCTCCTTTTCAGACGTGCTATTTGTATGTGCACAGATAACCGCCACAAACTCGCTGCAGGCTTCATACTGTAGATGACACTGCCGTAGCAAACCTGATTTTTTTGCATAGTCTCTTCCCAACAATATGCACGTTCTGGCAGAAACGCCCATATTACATATTCATCAGCAGCAGAAATGAAAAGTAGAAAACGGCGCTATTTTGCCAGGATAAAAGGTGCAATCCTCTGTTTGCGGTCTTGAGCTGTGGCCGATTTTAGCGTAGTTATGTACTATTGGAGGTCATATACTACATTCTGAAATATATTATCAGGAAAAATGAAAGAAAATCATCTGACTGCATACTGTATGAATACATATATATTTCCATAATGAGTTTTTCCCTCCTTCAAAGTAACAGAAGTTACTTAGATTTTCTATTTTTCCCCTTTAGAGAGTATGTTTTTTACATTCAGGCTGCAATTAGTGATTTATTCCCTTTATATCCAAACGAGAGGTTGGTGTGTTGCTTTGGTCTCATTATATGACCCTGCCAGTTATGGCAAACACACTGCAGATAAGGAAGAGATGATTTAACCCTTGGTGATGCATTTATTGGCCACTAATCATTCAGAAGGCTCTTGATCGATCACGGCTGCAGCTGTTCTGCCTGTAATGATGAAACTGTGGTTGGATGTGTTCAGGAACACAGCAGCTGAAACAACATTTATTATCCACACACGACCACTGCGTACACCCATTATTACACACAAAAAGAGGTAATTTATCACGGCTGTAATTCTAACAGTTGAAGCATGGATATTGCCATGTTATCCAAAGGCTGCTGTCATAATCTTAGCATTGTAGCAACAGTCTTTCTTTAACATTGTAACAGCTGTCATAATGCAGCTCAAATATTCTGTATTTTTACTTTTCATTTACTTATGTCATTTTATGATCCACTTATTCATAGCAAAATGATGTGGTTTACTTTTAGACTTAACTATAACTACTATAATAACCCTATTAATAACAAGAAAGATGACAGAGGATTTTAGGCAGGATGAAAAAAAAAATGCAGTAGATATGATGAATTCTTAACATTTATGAGTCATTATTAAATAATGAAATATCCAACTGGTCCCGCTATGCATGCGTCCGGCTCTCTCAGTGACAGGATGACCTATGACAGTCAGAGTAAAACCTTGGCAATTTACTTAAATCTTTAAATTGCCAGAACAGAAGAGGATTTTTGTGCAGACAGCAGAACAATGAGGCCACCTTGCATATAAAATATGCTCTTCTTCTTAATTCAGATTTCATTGCAATTATGGGAATCCTTTCAATAAAGAACAACTTGCACATCGACAAAAAAAAGGAGCTGATTATTGAAGACAGTCTGCATCCTTATTCGCCCCTATGAAACTGCATTATTGATAAAAACCCATACTCTCCTTTATTCCCAAGGATGACCTTTCTGACAGCTGAGTAGGAAAGCCTCAAGGTAAAGCAATAACATCTATAAGTGGCATGAAGGGCGTTTTCATGCTGTCCAGCCTTTAAATTATAGACCAGCCACTGAAAATTGTTGATTTCATCGCATGGAAAAAAACAATGGTCTCCGATTTTAATTCTTGATTACTCATAAACGTCTCTTACCAAATGTTTGTAATATATTTTAACAACTTCTATATTTAGAGACAGATTTATTTTCCCTGTTTTTATGTTGACCAAGACAAGAATTAAAGCAGATCTCAGTAACTCTGGGTTTGTTTTCCATGCAGTACAGACCCCAAAGCTGTAGGGGGAGCTCTATAGCGAAAATAGGCGACAGGTGAAGTAGACTGTTGTAAAGCAGAGGCAACTTACGGTTTGTTTTGAACAGGCGACGGTGAGTCACCATGGCTTCAAAGATATGTAGTAAAAGTAATCATCAAAGCAGTATCGAAGCAAAAAACTAATCGCAGATGAAACATGCATATCTGTCCAAACGAATTTACGACCAGCCGTATAGCGGTAGTCTCGTGTATCCCAAGACTTCAGGACCAAAACAAACGCGCGTCAATGGGCAAGACTGCAAGCGTAGTTTCGGGTATAAGGAGACCTGATAGAGGAGGCAATGTCAGGTTTTTTATCAGTACGGGTCAGACAAGCAAAATAATTACTTCCAAGCAGCTTTGTGACTATAACAAAGTAGCAAATCTCTTTAAACTGTAAACTCTTCAAGTGTACCTCTGAGAAATTTCCAGAATTTCAGAAATTGTCCTAACAACCTCAACACCAGATTACAGTTGAATTATGAATGAAGATTGACTTAATGCTGTTACGTCTCCAGTCCACTTTTAATTCATCAGGAGACTCCTGACTGTTAAGAAACAAAAAGTTACTATGTTCCACTATTATAACACAGTTTGTACAGTGCATGCACATGGATTACAGATTTTTATCTGAAAAGCAACTTTATAAAGCCTGCCTTTCCTTGTTTTTACTATACACTAGCACAGCCACTCATGCATTGCTTAAGTAATCCTTACTTCACCCAGCTTCATTATCATCCTGATTCTATTCTCATCATTGCCGATTCTTCCTTAATTTTTCCTTTTGACTGCCCCTCCCAAGGGCAAATTCTGGGTCCTATGGCAAAATAATAGTGTGAAAGCTTTTCTTGAACAATTCTCGACTAAATCTTAAGAGTAAAATGTTTTTACACTGCCTTTGGAATTCATCACAGATTTCATCTGGGAGGTTTTCAGCGGGAAATCAAATGTCAATTCCAAGCAGAGAGTCAATTTATAAGAGTCTGTGTGCAGCAGAATCATCCATGCTCCATTTACACACTAACAACTCTGCTGTTGTATCTGTGTTCATGTGTTTATGCTCTGCTTTGTTTTCTTCTGCTGTTATGCCCAGTCTTTCTTTTTTTATGGCTGTGTTATGATGTATTGGTAACTACTTCTCTTTCACTGTGGTCATCATAGTAAAGAAGCTTCACTTGGCTTTTAATACTGGGTCTGTGGGTTACAAAAGTCTGTAATGCACATATTCGGATGAAACTTCGTCATTCAGCTATGTCAGCAAGAATTCTGACCAGCTCATTTAATTTAGTTTCCTTTTGTTTTCTGGCTGTTTCTATACAGTATAAAAAAGAAAAGGGGACTTTGGGGATAACAGCTCATTTTTATGCAGAACCCTCTTGTTGTGGCCGAGATGCAAACAGACATGAACATAACTATAAATAAAATGTTAATTTGAATTCTGTGTGGAGAACCATCTGCATGCAATGGCTGTCTGCAGTCTGGGCTGCATCAGCAGAGAGAAAGTTTCCCCCTTTCATCATTATTTCGCTTTAATACAACTGTCTTTCTGCCTTTAGCTTTGTCTTGTGATGGATTTCAAGTGACTTTCTCACCCATTTTAAAATACTTATTCACCTTCAGAAACTCCTAAGTTGCTTCCAGAGGTGTCTTTTGGGATTAACCTACTCAGATGCTTCTTTTCTGACACTTCAACATCAAACACAGAAGATCAGCATCACACAATCAAGTGGATCCCCTCTGTCACTAATAGCTGTCATTTATTATCATTCATGCTGCAAAAAAGTTTCCCTTTACGGGATGTAAAGTATGAGACCTATTCAGTTTTTTTATTTTCAATTCAGACCTACTTAAAACCATGAAATCCCATGTCATCACACCACCTCATCATGCTTTTTAAATTATTTCTATGAATTTCTTTGTGAATTACGGATTTCTGGAAGTGTTCCTGAACCAGTGCAGTGATTTCCATCACATCCTGTCTATCTTTATTGAGTGCTGCCTGAAGACCTGGGGGTCACTGGCATATGTGCTGCTTGCCTTTACAGATGTTTACAGATTCTTGACACATTTTGATGATATTATGGTCTAGATGTAAACATTTTGGAGGGACACTAGGTTGGAAATTAATCTCTGAATACATGATGATCATAGGTTTCAGGTAATGCAGCGTAATGTTTAATGTAATATCTGCAGTGGATGAATAAAGTTGTACCAAAAAACAAGCATTGGAGGTCTAACGCTTTGTTAGACTGTGTTGGAAACACCCATTTCAAAGCCCCGTCTCACTTTTTACCTCAAATACTGACAGGAGGACGCACACAGTCCTCCTACGTACAAATGTGTCACTGGCTCAGAGTTCTGCTTCAGCTTACTGTCAGATCTACATCCTTCAACAAAGCTTGTAATAATACTCTCTGTTCCCAGGGTTCACTCCCATTGTTCCAAAAACTATGTCTGTTCTCTGCCGATGTCAGATGGAAATGATCGGAATAACTGAGCTGATCTAATTATTAAGGAAATAACTTGGAGGAAAATGTGTGGGTGGAGATGCTTTGATGAACAGGGATGGATTCTTCTTTCCATTATTTACTTTTCTTTTTATTGTCCTGTATACAGTACGTGTATCTATGACTCTGTTTATCTGGTCAGAAAACTCTTATACTTTGTAGTTATTGAAAGTGGTTTTGGAAGGACTGGGTGCTGTGGAAGTCCTGATGATGGTTATCTGTGGCAGCATTAAAGCAGCAGCGATCATCAACCATATGGAAACACCAAGACAACAACAGACAAGCAATTCATTATCACAGAGACATAGTTGTACTGGAAAAAAGTCTGTGCTGCTTTGAAGGAATAAAAAGTATAATAAAAGGTTAGGTTTATGAGATTTACAAATCATTGT
>JBBDHI010000021.1:7444775-7456539 GCA_037177115.1 Craterocephalus stercusmuscarum
CGCTTAAATAAGCACTTGCGATGTTCTGGATGTATGCAGTTTTCCATCTGGAAAAAGCATCCTGGTATCAGTAAGCCTATACTGTGCATGCTTCATGATCAAAGATCAACATGAACCTGCTCATACCGCCCGCCGGTAAAATATACAAAAAAAGACACAAAGAGTCACTGAACTGAAACACGGTGAACACCAATGACTGGATCTGCATCAGACTTTTCTACGCTTCCATCCAGCAGTGTGAGAGGATTATGAATAAAATCAGCTAGTGATATGTTCGGGTAGCAAACTGGTTAGCTAGCTGCACTCGAGATTGTGGAGATCACCTTCAGTTGGCTTTATTTTCTCCAGATAACGGGCGGACGTCAATTATCCAGATGCTTGGTGTTGTCAGGAAGAGAAATTACATAATGAGAATAATTTGTGCTGCTATTTTCGGGGGGCGAGTGAAAAAAAAACGAAGAACGCATCCAAATGTACACTAGTGAATAAACTCTTAGAATGACAAATGAGACATGGCAAGGTCACGTGATTCGTGACGACACATGCAAATACTCAATACATCTGAGTACAGAATCATGATGATGGACATCTATAAATGTCATCGGTGATGTGACTTTGGGCCTCATTTTGCTGACATGGTTCTCTCTCAGTGTTCACTTCGAGAGAGAACAGTTATGTGAGGATGTTACATTCATTAAATTAAATATTAAATTAAATTAAAATTTTAATTTTAATTAATTTTCTTTTTGTATAGGTCATCAACCATTTAATTTTTTATATGTTCTAAATCCTTGTTAGTGAAAACCCGATGGAAAATAATAAGAATTACGATTCTGATTGAGAGATAAAAGACCCATATTTTATACCTCCAGCTATGTTTCTAAAACAAATATTATTTTTAAATGAGGAATCACAACATGTTAGTGTTGCCAGTCGATCTGACAGATTATACTTTAATCTTTGACTCTGATGTGGACATTTTTATAAACATTTAGAAAGTCATTATTTCAAGTTGGACTTCAGTATGAGGATTTGATGGATGTAAGGTTATTTAAATACAAGAAATTATATTTTCACACACCACGTTCAATGTTTATGTTGTGTTTAAGGATTTTGTTCCTGTTCCTGGTCAATATTTGGGCTTCAGCATGGCTCAAATTACACAGGGGCTATCTGTGGAGCAAAGTAAAGGTAACATAAAGGAATGGAAATGGGTCATATCAATGCAATTTCTTATATTCAAGAAAAATAAGGAACTTTATGGAAAAATGAGATATAAGTGGGCTTTTCTTTAGAGCCCCCTCTTAGTGTCAGCCAAGCTCTCCTTACTGTAGCCCCGTGTAATTTAAACCCTGGGCTTCAGCTTCCTCTTTGCATGTCATATATAACCACTTTGTAAATTGGGATATTTTTGCAGATAAGTTTGAAATTAAGGCAACATTAAGTACAGTCATTATGAGAGAGCACTGAGACATGAACCACCATTGTTTTCATAGAAAATAATTCCAGTTAACATTTCAAGCAGTGGTAAATTGTTGACTGTTTATTTATTAGAAATGTTAATGATTGAAACTGCATTCATATGACAGTGATCCTTTAAATACAGCACAAACTCAGTTTGACACAAGGCTAGTGGGAGTAAATCCTCCCAAACAGAGCAAAGGTGCACCACGGCCATGCAAACATGCATGTGCGCCGCAGCGCTGCATTAGGGATCAGCCATAGCGGCCCATCAGCAAAAGATCCGTTTCTTTCTGGTATTTTAGTTGTCATGCTCAGCTTGAGATGAATGACCTCTGAGTGGAAAAAATAACTGAGAAGAGATTAACTCACAGTTTTTTTTCTTTTAGCTAAGTATTGCATTAGCAACAAAAATGTGTTGTCGAGTCTCAGCTGATGTGCCGCATTTGAAATGTGGCCATAATTTTCTCTGTGCTGTCACCTGGATGGACAAGTGACAAGAATATCTGCCCGAGACATGCCAGCTAAGGCCTCATTTTGTTCCGAGCTGCAGCGGTGGATTTAACAAACCTTGCAGAGCTGACAGACTTTCTGCTTTGTTCGTCAGCTGCCTCTCAAATTTAACAACTCAGTCTACTGATGATTTGCCCAGAGGGTTTAGAGAACAAGTCTCTATACCTTAGATTTTCTTTCCAAATGATGGACATAAATCTGATTGAGATTGATGGGAATGCTGCTCAACTGATTAGTTTTTCATAGTAAACGACGTTACTCTGACCTGTTGTGACACTACTAGGAAAGGATGTTTCTCACTTGTAGGATTTTAGTTTCTTTTACTGTTAGCTGTTAACATGTTTCCATGAAAGTAGAAATGTCTCCTGAAATATTCAAAATACTTTGGGAGCCTTTCATTAATGTGGCATTGATGTATTCAGTAGCCATAAGAAGCTGAGCAGTGTGGTGGTTTGATGCACAAATCTGAAAGATCGTATCTCAGTATCGGGATTCACAGCAGCCTTAAACTTAATTGTCCCCTAAACAGCGCTGTAGCTACGCGGTTAGCCACAACGCTAGCCCTGCCAAGTCTGAAGGTCGCTTGCCTTTGATCTCTCAGTCTAGTTCAGGGCTTTATTATCTTTTAACTTTGTTTTCAACTCTGCGAAGAGTCTGAGCCAAGGGAAGAGTGGGAGCTGTCAGTGATACTCAGTGAAGATATAATGCTATTTAAATGCTAATGTGTTAAGAGGAGCAAAACGACCTTTACTCACACTCTGCACAGGGGCGGAGCAGAGCGGTAGCATCAAACAGAAGCCCCTAATAAATGAGCCTCTTCCTCTGACAATGTTTTCTATCGCAGCACAATTCGTGTCTGGTAGAAGGCGTGTAAGTCACAGTTGAGCCCGGGAGGACTTTCACTACATTAAAGAGATGGGTGTCAGTTCAGGTGTTGGGTCAGACATGATTGGATGATTGCAGGATTAACCTGGAAAAAGTTGAATATGGCAATTTTCTCTATTCTCTTTCAATTTTTCTGAAGAAAAGCTAATTTATCCTCTTATCACAGAAAAAAAGTTGTTCTCTTCAAAACTTAAAGGGACTTAAGGCATGATATATGAGAAACTAGACATGCATTTCCAGTTTATTCAATACCAATGGGTCATAAAGCATAACGTAAGGAGGCCATCCGCACTTCGGCGTCTGATTTTCCCGCATAGTTGTGGGGATGTGATGTAAATTGACGCTGTATGCGCGTTGCCGACAGCTCTGGAACAGGAAGAACATGGACTGCGGACTCGGATTCAAACACTGAAGGGATAATTATGGATGCTTCTGCAGCCAGCAAACGACCTGCATCCACAAACCCACAAAAAAGTGGCACCACGAAGAAAAAGAACACCTTATCAGCGGCATTACGTGAGTCTAAAAAAAAAAAAGACCGGACAGCCTGATCTCCGATTTTGTAAACTTGCCTGAAGTCCTTTGAATGTCCTTTGACAACAGACACCTGTATATGATGTCAGTGTGACTTCTGTGCAGTAGTCTACAGAAGATCTTTGCACACTGGAAAGCAAAAATCCTAACCTGTAGCATGGCAAATGCCAGGGAGAAACTTGGATAAAGGCTCTACCATGCATTGGCTTCGAAACAAAGCACAGCTCAAAACTGAAGAAGTTACCTTGCCATATAACAAAAACATGAAAACGATCACTGTCTACTTTAGAGCTTCTGCTAATTTCTCCACTTCAACCAAAGCACATGAACAAGTTGTCTCATAAAAGCAGAGTATTCTGATTACTAAGATGTCATCACTGTGGGACACAAACTCTCTGAGCTAACAGGGGGGAAAAGTTGTAAACAAAACGTTTTATAATCAACACTGAGGCATTTACCTGCATAACACCTCTGTTTAAACATCTGTAAAACTGTTCAGGTTAAGTTTTATAGCATCTATTTTGCATAGCTGCTCATCAGAACAGTTCTAACTCCCAAAGGGCTGCTCTAGGTTTTCATTGAAAGTAATGTGGTTTTTCTTATAGGAAGTAGTCATTTACATTTTCTACTGTGTTCCAGTTGGATTTACTCTGACACAGTAACACATATCTTCTTCATTTTGACACTTCTGTAGTAATCTCAATTTTTGTGTGCGTGTGAGGCAAGGAACATGCATACAGCAATTGTAGTTGTAGAAATATACTTAATCTATTTTGGGTATGTTGTTTCGGTCTTGGAGCAGGAAAAATGGGCCTTGTCAAGGAGAGATTAAGCATTGCAATGTTTTTTACATAAAAATATATTTTCATCCACATCTGCATAATCCTCACTGCGACATGTTGTACATGTTGTCCACCCTAGCTGTAAATCTTAGCATTTGGCACTCTTGCCAGGAAGCCGATAATGTGAATTGTCAACGTGATTGTTCAGTGTAAAAGACAATAAGCTACCTCCAGGCCCACAGATGCCACTCATACATATCTCCCTGTTTTCAGAGTACTTACCAGGCTGATACAAACTCGACGAGGAAGCAATGCAAATATGAAACAACCACCAAAATATTTCCTGAGATCTACGATTTTCTTTCATGGCTCTACTTTTTTTTTTCTTTTTTTTTACTATTATATCAAATTCTGTATCAGCTCCAGAAGAGATGAAAAGAAGGATGGGCGGAGGATGGGTCTGTCATCTGTTGTACTATTTCCAGGAAGTGCCACAACTCTGTGGGTAGATAATTTATTCAGTTCAGCTCCTGGTGTACCTCAGGGGATTGTCACCCATCAAAGAAAGGCCTTGGAGTAAGACAGTGACATAACATCAGACATAAATGTAGCATCGCATCAATCAATAATGCTCCGTCATCCTTCTGTTCTCACTTCCAGGAGAACTGAACAAGGCTGAGTCAGACCAATCATACTTTCTCCCTCCTTTTTAAACACATTCATTAATAATAGTTTCTGATTGGTGTTTTCAGCTTTTTAATGGTGCACCTTTTTGAAACCAGCCTCTCTTGAGAGGACATGATTTTTTTCCCTTCTTCTTAGAGTATCCTAGATTAATTTTACATTGGGTTGCTGAGTAGACAACCTAATGTAGGACTGGTAAACAATGAGAATTTGTTTTCATCTCAACAGATGGAGGACGGTAGCAACAGAGGAGCACGGCTGCACCGCAGGGGTTGAGATCTTAGACCTCATTAAAAATAAGTTAGAATGAATTTCAATCACTTTGAAAGATGAAAAGGAACATCTACCCGTAGTTCCACTGATAGAAAAGAAAACATTGGGATTATTTGATACAGTTTTTTTTAAGTGATTTGTTCCCTGAGACACTGGCAAAATAATCAAAAGGAAAATGCTCCATATGGTTAACAACAACCTTGGGAAGCAGCGGCAGAACTCACAGTTCGTAGAAACATTACACACTGTTACGTTTGGGATTTGTATACCAAAATTAAGCTTTTATGGAAATATTGAATGTTTGCAGGCTCACATTTTATTGTAACATTCTAATTTTTAGAATAAAAAACATTATGCTGACATCAGTGATTATTAGCCTTTTAAAGAAAAGACCAACAACAAAAGACTAACTAACTGTTTAATCTCACATCATGTGCTGAAATTAGCTGCTGACACCATTAGGAGCGATGTCAGTGGGAATTAAATGAGCAACTTTGTTTATGTACAAATGACCTGGTTGAAGAGATGAGGTTATATAAAGGCTAACAAAGTCGATATTTTGGAAAAGGAGATGTAGTTTTGCAGACATGGCTCAAACAGAACTGTTATCTTTGTGACTGGGGTCCACACAGAAGCATTGTTATACGATCTGATTTTCAAAAGTTGGGATATGTGTGACGGGTTTTACATGATGCAACGATTTGCAAATTCCAGAAATCAATATTTTATTGAACACCAACCAAAGAGAATATTTAATATGTTGAAAGTGAGAAGTTTTATTATTTCATGAAAAATATTAGCTTGTCTGGAATTTGATGGCAGTAACAAGTCTAAAACAAGTTTTAAAAAGGGAGCATCAAAAGGCTTGAAAAGTAAGTGGAAGAAAAAAAAGAAACAGCTACTTATGTTAAAATGACACGGTATAAAAAGAGCGCCTTAGAGAGGCAGAGTCTCTGAAAAGTAAAAATGAGCTAATATTCAGCAATCCACAAAAAATCCAGTGTAAAATTATAAAGACGTTGAATATCCCACCATCTGCTGTACAAAGTATCATCAAAACATACCAAGACAGAAGACTCCACTGAAAAATTGATACTGCATGCCTGTGATCTTCAGGCTCTCAGGCAGCACTGCAATAAATACAGACAGGATTTCTGTGATAAAAATCTCCTCAGCACTTCAAGAAACTGTTCTCTGTTAAAGTGGTTTCCCAAACCACCCCACAAATGCACATCAAGACCCTACAAAATCCAACAAATAAAGAAACAGCACTGTTGAGCATCAGAGAAGTAAAGTATGGGGCAACATTCCTCTTGCAAAGGGAGCGGAATGAAATTAATGACATTTTAGATTTTTAGGTTTAGGCTCCACACGTAGTTGGTAAGGTTGAGGAATTGTCATAATCTGGATGGGAATTCCTAAAAACCTGCAACAGGTTAATAATTGGGCTTTAAATTTTCAACCTTTTTACACTAGAAGTGGCGCCATCATCTCCCGCCGGCTATGCAGCGGGACATAGAGAAAGTCTATCATAAAAACATAAAGGGCACACATCACATGTAGTCATTGGAGTGTCAACATACTGATGCATTTTAGAAGTCTACAGTTGTGTCTAAAACCTCTCTCCTTCCTCTACCCTCCCACTGTAGCCCATAAAAACTCTCCTTCACTTTATGGGGGTACATCTGGAGTGCAAGTGCATGAGTTTATGAGGCGTATCATTCGCAGGCAAGTGAGCTTAGCTTCGTCTGTTTGTTTTCTATTTTACAAGACAGGGTGCAGATAAGTTTGAAATGAAACCTGGGGCAAGCCTTCCCACGCAAATATTCAGCCTCTGATGGGAAACTACTGAAAGAAGGAAGTCAAAATGATCTATACGTTTTACTACTCGTATCTTGCAACAGACATTAACCACTGTTACTCCTGGCTCATAAAGTCAAGACGCTACTGTTTATCATGTGAAGTTATACCGAGACAAAATCCTACGATGACTTTAAGGGGGGACATTGAAATCAGAGTGGGAGGAAACAGTGTGGTAGATATGAAGATAAAGCAAACCTCTGCTGTGATGTAGCTAAATACGTTGCAATATAGTGCTGGGGTGTTTGCCCTTGGTGACATATCACACAGAATTGGTTTTTAATCTAAGAGTACATGACCAACAGAAATAGGGAGGAGGGGGGAGGTCGCCATTTGGTTATCACCTCCCAAGGACTCCTATCTGTCCGTACGCCTCGCAGCACTCTCCTCGGGGCTTTGACGGATGACACCAGCACTACAGAGTGATAGGCTATTATTTCACTTTGCATTGGATGAATAGCAATGTGGCCATCTACCTGTCTTCTGCTCCGCTCTTTTATTCATTATATGAAACACTTTATCAGAGAGGGAAAAGTAAGATGGAAAATAGATTTCACATCCCCTTTTTTTTCCCCCCCATCTAAATATTTTTTTTTTCTTCCCTCATCATTAAGTTTGAAATGCATTTCTCTGTCAGGAAAATTCTTTTTTTTTTTTGGTAATTTTCTCCATTTGTTTTTCTTGCTTTCACAGACCAGCAGTATTCATGGTCGCCCTCGCAGTACTTCGATGAGGACAGCTACTCCCCTGCACCCAGGAACATGAAGGGTCTCTCCAGCAGCCGCCCTGCCCAGCTCCAGCTCACATCCTCCACCTCCGCTCACACCTGCGGCCTGGCTGAATGCGACCACTCCCTGGACCACCATCTCCATCATGGCGACTCACGGTCCCCCTCCTACCTCCTTAGCCCCACTGAGAGCTGTGCACTTGAGAGTCACCACCGCTGCTCCCCGCGGAGCTCCATCCACTCTGAGTGCATGATGATGCCGGTGTCTCTATCGGCCACAGACCACTCAATCTCTAGTAGCACTTTCCCCCGCATGCACTATGGCAGCGCCTCACGGGACAGCGGCGGGAACACATCCGGCGGCAGAGACTCCCGAGATGACGGCGGCTCGTCTTCGCACTCGCATGGTGGCAGTGGCAAAATGAATCGAATCCCAGCAAACCTTTTGGACCAGTTCGAGAAACAGATGCCGCTGCACCGGGACGGTTTCCACACGCTGCAGTACCAACGCACCTCCACCACAACCACCACCACAGAGCAGCGCAATGAAAGCCCCGGGCGGATTCGCCACTTGGTTCACTCTGTACAGAAACTCTTCACAAAGTCGCACTCCCTGGAAGGTTCTTCCAAGATGAACGGTACTAAAAGCGACTCACACAGGGACGGCTCGCACCACCACCATCACCACCACCACAAACACAGCAAACGCAGCAAGAGCAAAGATCGCAAATCTGACGGCGGCAGCAGCAAGCAGCGCTCCGGAGGCTGGTGGAGCTCCGATGACAATCTGGATAGCGACAGCACGTACAGGACGCCGAGCGTCATGTCGCGGCATCACATGGATCACATCAGCCACTGTTACCCCGACGCGATGCACGGCCACCTGGCGGGGGACGTGCCCTTAAAGACTTCCAAGAGCAACAACGATGTCAAGTGCTCAACCTGTGAGAGCATAAACATGGCACCCGAGGGCAAATTCATGAAGAGGAGCTCCTGGTCAACCCTAACAGTCAGCCAAGCCAAGGAGGCCTACAGGAAGTCCTCACTCAACCTGGAGAAGCCCATGATGCCCACTGACCTCAAACCAAATCGTAGGCCATGCAACTATCTACAGGTGAGTTTGGTCTGTTTCTAAAGTACGTTTTTATTTTGCTGTGTTTTCTTCTGTTGTTGCGTTTTCTGAAAATCTTTGAAGCTTTTGGTTTTGTTGATGTGAGCAGATGAACTTGCGGAATACATTTTTGCAAGTTAGGAGCTCTAAATAGAAATATTGTACCGCAAAAAGCACATTGGTTATGAGAAATAATATTTATTTATCTTATTTATATTGCAGGTAGACTGTTATTAATTTATTACTGATTGTTTCTCTATTTGTTCACCCTCTCTTGTAGTAAAAAGCTAAGATCTGTTTGTGATGTTAGCGATGCCTTTTACTGCTTTCATTGCCTGTGACTGAAATGACTTCAATCATAGAGTCATAGAGAGCTTTGCTCACCAGGAGGAAAAGTGGGCCGCATTCATATTCAAGCAGTGCTTGTTTTGTTTTGTTTTGTTGTTTGCTCAACTTTAGTCTCCAACAAACACAAGTGCACAAAATAAATCTTTTATCACCAGTTGCGGCTGGTCCAATCACAATAATGTCAACGTCAAAAACGTCTGGCACTAAAACAGAAACACTAAATGGTTCCCAAAACCAAAGCCCACTTTTAGAGCAGACTGCGAGTGTCAGTCAACTGTTGGGGATTGGAAGCTGCTCATCACAGCTGGATTTTGATTGAACTTAAAGACCCTTTTTTTTTTTGCCACTGCTCTAAATATTACAATGGGAACCTGTCCTATGGCTCAGCATGCGGTAGCCAACAGAAGGGACTGCATCAGCAGGATAAATCAATTAACTCTGTAGATGATCTCTGCCAGAAGGGAGCAGTTGGCAGAATGACAATAAAAGACCAGAGATCAGTCTTGAGTTATATATCATCATTTACCTCCTTTTTCTATTTTTTATTTTTTTTACATAGGTTTAAGTTCAGGAAGAGGTATTCGCCCTAACCTACATGATAGACTCTACAGTAGCAGTGAATTCAAAATGAGTCTGCACTTTTGACAGAAGCCTCTCATGGATTACGGGTGCATGCTGAAGGCTATATCAAACAAGAAAGCATGCTTTGAAATCTCGAATTGCAACACTATGCAGAGTCGCTAAAGTAGATTTGGTAACAATAAAGCTGCAAATGCATAACAACGTGATATATTTTAGCGTCATGTAAGCACCGCTTGCAGCCAAAATAGAGGAAGCACTTCAGCAGAGTGAGAAAGACCCACAGACTCAGTGTTACAGTAAAAGTAGAGAGTGTGCCGCATAGATTACAGGCTGTCATAAATGGAAAACCAATACATTACTTAAATCAGCCAGTGGAGCCAAAAGAAGCACTCAGTCTAAGTTTACATCAACAGAAAGTTATGTCATTTTGACAAGCGTATTTTTAAATTTAGTTGTTAATAATTTTGAATAAAGAAGGAGGTGGACTCCACCACTTAAATTTATTGCAATCCCAGTAAGTAAAGCAATCTCTCAATGAGAGATTGGCAGGGTGGATGCTCCCACCCCGTACTTGCTTCCAACCATTTGGTCATTCAGCTGAACTGATGTCCAAGTCGCGGCACTATAAACACTTCTAAAAATATCCACCGCTCCTGCTCCCTGCCGCAGGGCTATATTTAGCTCGGTGTTATCAATCCAGTCTACACAGAATCAATGCCCTCTCAGGGACCTCTCAGAGTAGATGTATTGAAAGAGCGAGAGGGCAGGGTGGTGGGTGGCGGTTGGGGGGAGTCAGCTGGAGATGTATGCCGCTGAGGTTTCTGCCTCTGTGGATGCACTGGAATACTCCCAGAAGCAGAAGAGGCAAGAAACAAAGTAAATGAGATGGCTTTTTTTTGCTCCCCGTGCTGTTGTTGTTCATCACCAACCGCAGTCAGGCAGAGAAATCGAGCCAATAGTCGGGAAGATTACTCTGCACACACCGAAGGGTCACATTGAGAAGTATTTACTTCCTGCAGCTGCTGAACTGGTGCTACCCACAACTGTCTGCACTGTAACAGCATCAACTGTATTCAGACAGTGCGTGTGTGTGTGTGTTTGTGTGTGTGTTGGGAGGTGTTATTTCTTTTTATCGCCCACCAGATGGTTTGATGTGCTAGTCACCTTGTTTGCGTCCTTGGCTGATGACAGGGAGGATGAAAAACTTCTGATGTGTTAATAAAAGTATGAGAAGGCAAACAGAGAAACTTGCTTTACTGATGTGTGTGTGTGTGTGTGTCTTCTTATGTGTGTGTGTGTTTGTGATAGTGTATGAGAGATCAATGAACCAGAGATTAAAAATGGCTGCTTCCTTCATGAAATGACCAATGTTGGGGAATCAGAGCTGACATTAGCCATCACTCCCTGTCATTTCAACAAATAAGCTTCATTGAACCTGTCCTAAAACACCTGCACGTTCTGTGCCCTGAAAGCATCCGTGGGCCGACAACACAACTTCACACAAAAACTGTACCTTATTGACGACTCTGATCCCTGATTAAGTCAGCAGCTGTCGCAAATACAAGTCTGTTCTCTCTCTGAATACAGTGCAGTACAGAGGGAGGATTAGCCTTTGATAGTTTTGCAGACAGGGCATTGCTGAGAGTTTTAATTAGCCTAATAATTGCCATGTTGACTTTCTGAAGGTGAAGCTTGAGAGGCTGCTGATTTAACTACAAAAGGGAAGTGCAAAGTAGCAGGAGCTAAAGTGGCTATGTGATGGAAAACAAGTGACACACCTCTGTGCCCACACACACAAACGTTCCTTAGCTTTTTCAAGAAGGAAATCTCGGTTAGAAATAAGACCACGCACCTAGAAAGATTAAAAGTTTGCTCTCTGCTTCAGACGGCTAAGTTAGAAACCACCAGCAGAGCCAGAAACCTGGGAGTAGTCATGGACTCAGACCTGAACTTCAGCAGTCACATTAAGACAGTTGTGAAGTCAGCCTACTACCACTTAAAGAA
>JBBDHI010000021.1:7493751-7504364 GCA_037177115.1 Craterocephalus stercusmuscarum
TACAGGTACCGACAGTACGACAGTAGCACTGGTACCGACTTGGTACCGAAGTACCGAGTACCGTGACAACCCTAGTTTCTACAGAGTTTAATATGTGCATGAGGCCTAATATTTGCAAAGTATACTTGCAAAACCATGCAAATCCCATTATGCGACAAATTTTATCCCATAAATTTTATTGTAGTTTGGGACTCCGTCTATAAAAACACTTTGGAATTGAAGAACGAATTCTGTCAAAGTGGCCAATAAAAGAGCACCATCCATGCTCAGATAGATGTGAACAAAGAACATAGCAGTAGAAAAAAAGAAAAGGTGCATTGTTTCCCATCACTGACATAGTGCCTGTCAATATCCGGTTTGAATCATTAAATTTTTTATTTGTACACCGTTGCTGGTACTACCCTGTTAAAAAAGAAAAAGGAATAAAAAAAAAAGTCCCCGCCAGAGAACGGAGAAGAAAGACTGAAATGACAAAAGAAGACAAAGGGAAGCTTCAGTCAGCATAAGAGGAAGATTGTAACAATAAGCCTGCAGGAAATTAATGTGAATGCTTGACAATGAGAGAGGTGAAAGACAGAAATTAAACAAGGAGGGGATGAGCAAATGGAAGAAAAGAAAAAAAGAACTGATGGGAAAGCATTGGGAGAACACTGACAAGTTTTCCTTAAAGCCTTTAACACATGTGACTCCAGGGAAAAGTGCAGGCAGCGATAAAGAATCTCTGAGCCTGCATGTGCTCCTGGATCAGGACTGTAGCCCTGCAGGAGCAGCCAGGATCACCATCAATCTCTTTTCCCTCCATTTCCATTATATTCACTAATATAACCCGTTCCGTCATGTGTGTGGTCCCTTAGCTGCCAGATCAATCCATACTACTTGAATTAGAGCGCTGAGTGTTTCCCTGCCTGAGTTTGTCAGTTGTTTGTGTTAACAAGCAGAGGTGGTCTGATTTTCAAGATATATTTTTTTTACCATTAAGGTGCAGTACGACAGGCTGCAAGCACAATAAAATAAGATTATAGAATTGATCGATAGGTTGATATCGACTTCCGTATCTAAGAGAAACTGAGCGACATCATCCAAATGTGTTTTATGTAGAGTCTTCTTCCAGGTAAATGTTTCAAAAGTCTGCCCTAGGTTCACCATCTATACACAAATGAGAAAATGTTTAAGTTTGAACCCACTTCAAATGTTTATTCCTGCTGCTTTACTGTATCATACAGTCTCAAAGGCATCAGTGTTGCCGTTGCCGAGTTATGTTTTAATCAAAAGGCATTACACATTAATGGCCTCCTGAGGTCATCTGAAATGATTTTCAGCCGACAATTGTCACGTCAAAAGTTAATTATTTGTTAATCGTGTTTACAGCCCACTTGAGACCATCAGCGATGTGCTGAGGCTATATTAGCAAACAGGAAACAGCCCGGCTAAAATACTGTATATTACGGACATTCTTTCATTACTTGATGACATGAGAATCGCTTGGCCTGACAAGTTTTAATAACTTTAAAGCTAATCCAAGTGCAGTTTCAAAATCCATTCAGATTATTAATAAAACAGTTTCCACTGAGGATCGCACCATGAAAGGGAGAAAGTATGGAGCTCTCTCTGCAGCAGAGGAGAAGTTCATGAGACTTACTTTGGAAATCAACCCTGAGTTCATATTAGAGTTAAAGTGACACTACTGAATATTTTAACAAACAGGCATCCTGCATTCTGTCTCTTCTCTGAGTTCCCTTCAGCAAGAAAAGCCTCTTGAATTATCTTTTCGCTCTCTTTACTTTCTCCGATAATATCCTCTTAGTGCACATCCCAAACATCCAGTGTGCTAATATCCAGTTGCTGGCATGTGATGTGGTTCTGTGAAGCAAAATGAAGCGGTTACAGGATGCAAAGTTGGGATGCGAGGTTTCTAAGCTCTGGGACATTGCAGGGCAATGACCCTCCCAAAAATGTGCATAATGAATTCCCGATTGTCCAGCTGACATTCAGGTGCAACACCTAAACCAATGAGTTTTTAGAGTTACAGCCTGGGCATGGTAGCCTTTTCCATAACCAAAGTTCATGCATGTTTGGTGTGAGTGTGAACAAGCATGATCATCTGTGACTGTCATCATCACTGGACCCTCCCACTTGTCTAATGTCAGCTGGGACACGCTCCAGACTCCAATTCCCCTCTCCAATGGTTATAAGCAGGCGATAAAGAGTTTGACTTGGACCACAGAGTGAAAGAACAGCAGCCAACAAGCACTCAGCATATGTGTGACTCTATCAAGACTGATGGAAAAGCTCCAAGTCATGACCTCAGAAAGACGGTTGAGAGACTGCCAAGAGTGTTCAAAGTTGTTATCAAAGCAAAATTATAAGTAATTTCATATTTTTTGATGTCTTCAATTATTGATGAATTATATATTGAACGCTGATGTAGCCTATTTCCAATGTTGACCAGTACAGCCCGTGGTATTCCCTTGATACTTCAGTCATTTCCATTATAAGTCCTGAAAATGCTTTTAGCATTTCAGCCAATCGTAGATGCGTATTCAAAATATACATTTATGTGTGCAATGTTGCAAACCCTGCTTGTGATTAATTTCTGGAGAAGCTCAAGAAAGCGCTGCAGCAAACTTCTTCATCTTGTAGCCTTTGCAGCCTCCATAAATCACACAATGATTACTTTCTGACTTGCTGTGTACTGTTAAGTTGCTCTGTCCAGTCCCAACCTAATAAACCCAGCAGCACAGGGGGATGGCAGCTCATATAATGAGAGGCGCTATTGGCGTGTATCATTTCTTCACATTAGGTGGAAGCAGCCACTGATTCGGAGTCTGAAAGCAAAGGCTCGCGGGAGTACCACTCGGTTGGGATCCAGGTAGAAGATGACAAGAAAGGGTGAGCTAATGGCCCGGAGATTTTAACTTCATTGCAAAAATTGTGTCTCTGATGTTTGATCTCACAGCTGTGGCTGCGGTTATTTGTCATCTTTGTGCTCATTCTTCCATGCTGCTTTTAGACAGGGAAGGTTCAAACGCTCCAACAGTGTGACTGCAGCCGTGCAGGCCGACCTGGAGCTGGAGGGCTTTCCCACCATGGAGGACAAGGGGCTGCAGTTCGGTGGGAGCTTCCAGCGACACTCGGAGCCCAGCACACCGACCCAGTATGGGGCAGTGCGGACTGTCCGCACACAGGGGCTCTTTAGCTACCGTGAGGATTACCGCACCCCCGCTGAGCCGCCCAGTCCTCGGGAGACCACCAGCGATGCCACCTGGCAGCTAGAACCCCCCTCCCCTCGGGATAGTGCAGCCTCATCGGTTGAATCTGGGAGGGTGTCACCTTCCCTCCGGAGGGACGGGACCTGGTTCATGCAACTGCTTCACAACGAAACAAAGAGGATGGAGGGATGGTGTAAGGAAATGGAAGCAGAAGCTGAGGAGAATGACCTGTCAGAGGAAAGTGAGTGTCTTCCTCGATGCTTCACGTGTTGTCATGAAAGTGCTGCACGGTGTCTGTTGAACTGATATAATGTGTGTGTTTCAGTTCTGGGTAAAATCCGAAGTGCAGTGGGAAGTGCTCAGCTGCTCATGTCTCAGAAATTCCAGCAATTCTATTGGCTGTGTCAGCAAAACCTGGTAAGACACAATGATGTTTTAGGCACACTGACTCTTTGTTCTGGGCTGTGCATTCTCTCTGTCTGATTATCCATGACCACAAAGGCATAAAGCTTGAAAAAAAAAGGAACAGGGGGTGTTTGAATAAAGAAAAATGGGACAAGGTCTGCCATGTTCATCACCCACATTAAACACTGGTGCTATTTCTCAGTTTCATGGCAGATTATCAATTTCAGATCAGACTTTTAAGAATGTAGGTTCATAACTTTTTCTCAAAATGCATAAATCACATCACAGCTGTAAGTGACAGGATTTAAGACGAATCAGAATGAAGTATTATCTACGCTAGAAAATACATTTCTGTCATCACACACACAGACCCAGTGATGTGTCCTCACTAGCCTTCCTCCCTGATCTCCAATACATTAAATGCTTTAGATGCCTCTAACAAACTGGATCAGAACTCCCTGAATTCATCATTGATTGTCAGCCTTGCAGCTTTCAGCAATCAATAGCTATCCGGCTCATTTATATGAGCTTTTTAAAATGGGTGCTTTAGGAATGTGGATGGAAGCGCAGTTAGTGATGCAGCTTTGTCTTTGGAAGATGAACAGCAGTCACTCTGTAGCCTCTGCATCAGATCTTTATGTTTTTATTGTGCTGTTCACAACTTGTTTTATTGATCTTAGCCATGTATACAAAATTTCAAAGCTGCGATTTGAAGAAATAGTTTTGATGTTTTTGCAACATGCAGCAGGAACTGCACCTTCAGAGGCAATGGGAACTGCAGAGGGATTAAAGCCAACCTCAGACCAACTCAACTTTTTGCTGCTGAAGGAGAGAGTGTTTTGCACATTTAGACAACAGCTTTTTCTCAAACACTAAATCCATATGTAATGGTATTTGATTCATACTCTAGCTTTGTTTGTGAAAGGCCCACAAATTAGCAGCTTAAGAACACTTCTCATCTCGTTTCGTCAGCCAGCTCCTCTTCAACCCTAGAAGTCTGACTGAAAATGCTTCAAAGACAGTGTGCATGGAACTCTTCTCTGGGAGGAGCTCCAGGATTTAATGTGTGTACTGACACAGCCAGAGCTTAAAACGCTCCACTTCTGCTAAATCTGCCAGCTCTGGATATTTGAAACCTTAAGACTTTTGAGACAGTTTGCAGAGCATCATGCTCAAGGGTCAGAAAAAAAGCTGATGAAATGCAGAGGCAGTCATTTGGTAATTACAGATAACAGCCACGTGTTCTGATCCTGGCTTACCTCACATCATGGACATTATGACATATAAAATCTCGGGTAATTTTGATCATTTCCTTTGCTGTACAAAATAGATTTATACTAATCCCATAATACTTAACAATTATCACAGCAAAATACAGGCTTGCCGTGGGATAAAAGGTCTGCTTCTATTCACATTTTGCCACACTTACTATTTATGGGGTCATAATGGTTTAATTCTATTTTGAGGTCATCCTTAATTTCCTAAATGTATATAATTTTTGAATGAGGCAATATAGAAGAGAAGGACAAGTGCCAACAAATATGAAATTATTACAAAGAAGGCTGGAAAGCAAAATGAACTGGAAGCTTGAATAACCCGCCCATGATGACAGCATGGAAAATTCAGATGCTTCAGTCTGATAATATATCCACCCATCAGACAGGAGCAATATTCAGAAGCCAGCACGTCTAAATGTCACAAGGTTTAGATCATGGGTATCTCTGGGTGTGAGGCATTGACACATCCCATCACAGATGTTTTATAAAAAATTGCTGCTTGTTTTATCACATCTGGGCTGTGACACAGATTCTGCCATTTTTTACAGAAAATAGACCAAATTGACATATTGTTATTATTAATAGTTCTCCAATATATAAATAGTCTTAGATTAATTGCATTTGTGCTAAAATCTACTTTTAGCAGAAAGTCATACTCCTGTTTTCTGTGTATCATTCTGCAATGGAAGTTTTTCCTTTTCTTTGAAATAGTAACTGGAGTTATTTGGTATGGTTTCCATAATTATAAAACACGTAAATGCTTCTATAAGAAAGGACTGATTTAATGGGAAGGAAAGTGCAGACAGTGCACCTTTTACATCTTACAGGAACTCATGACTCATTAAAACCTGCAGACAGCCAGTTTGGGGAATAATGGAGCCCCTCTCAATCAGATGTTCTTTTCATCTCAGCAATCGAGTGATGAATTCAAGTGAACTGACAAAAGCAGTTTATTTTAGTCCTCATTCATAAAAATATGCCAGAATTTGTCTCCATCATAAATTGGTCTTCTTTGTTGCAACCAGAAGCCCCCAAACTGGTGTTCAGAGTCATGTCGAAATGAGTCTGATGAGGACATCTAGTGGATCTAAGCTAAAGTGCAACAAGCAGAGCTCTCTGCATGTCCTTTTCCTCTTCCCTGTAGGACCCCAGTGCCATGCCACGACCCACCTCTCAGGACCTGGCTGGGTTCTGGGACCTGCTGCAGCTCTCTATCGACGACGTCAGCATGAAGTTTGACCAGCTGCAGCAGATCAAGAACAACAGCTGGAGGCCCATAGACAGCCCAGAAAAGAAGGTGAGCCTCCAGGTGCTCCAATATTTTCATCAGAAGACACTGAATAATGCAGTTAATGCTTGAAATCTGAAAAAAAGCATAGGGAAAGATTGTACAAGCATTTATTAGTTAATGTGTGTTCATCCTGCAGCCACCAGCTCCTGTACCAAAGAAGACAGTTCGACAGAAGAGTGCAGTGACGAGGGAGAAATCCCTGGACCTCCCAGACAGGCACCGGCAGGAAGCCCGTCGACGGCTTATGGCAGCCAAGCGGGCATCCTCCTTCCGACAGAACTCAGCCTCAGAGCGAGCGGACAGCATCGAGATCTATATTCCAGAGGCTCAGACTAGACTTTGAGAAGATGTAGGGTCAGGGGCCGACACGGGTCCCTGCTCCCATGTTCTAAGAACTTTAAAACTAGCCTTTTTTCTAGACTGCTACTCTCTCTACTCCTACTTTATCCATCTGTTGTCTGATAGCCATCCTCAGTGCCCATCGCCAACAACACTGGACTGCAGGATGTGCCAAGGCTCTTCTCACATTGTATGTCTGACATGGGTTGGATGAGTTGTTGTCTTGGTTTTCTGAGGAATATGTCGCCCAACCTACATGCTCTCTCATGTCCTGGATGGGTATGTCTGTAGTTTTTCAGCATTTGCAAAGTGCCATTTAAAAAGTGCAGCTTTGATAACCTACCAGCAACCAGGCCTTTGTGCTAAAAATGAGTAAAATTTTTATTTCAAGTTGTTCAAAAATGGTCAAAGTTAGTAATCCTTAAGTATTTTTCAATCTTTTAGGATTACTTTTTGTTTCTGTACTCTTTTAGAGGGTTAATCTAAAGCTAAACATCATTAATTTGTTGTTCAACTTCAAAACTCTGAAAAGTGCCAATGCTTGAAATACCTCAACTATGTGCACGTGGCACCGTTCGCCCATTCAAGGTTATTCAGGCAGCCCTTAATAAGCTCTGGACTGGTCAGTGTTGAAAAATGCAGCTTTCTACCCAATCTGGCTGTAGTCTAACATTCATCATGGTCTGGATTGGTGGAGGAATGACATCTGTCAGCTCATCAAAGTGCTCCTTCCACACAACGTTCCTATAGATCTCATGTCCCTGATGCCAACTTTCAGACATTTACTTGAAGCTAAAAACATGCAAGTCTTGTGCCAACATTTTCATTATGTCAATGCAGTAGAGAAAAAAAAAAAACGAAAGTTTGTGTAACTCTTTAGATCAAACATGTGTAGACAAATGCACTTATGCACTTATTACAATTCTCTCTATTTCCAAGGGAAATGTACATACCCAAGTTCACAATAGTACTGTTGTATTTTTGAATTGTGAGTGGGAAGATCATGTTTTTTTTTCCGTCATGCCAGCTGCTTGTCTGCCGTCATTATTGCTTTAAACACATCTGCATTTGTTGCATATATGCAGAAACTCGACCATGCACATAAAAATCGCGCCGTTGCGTTTTCATCCTTTTTCCTCGGCCCCTTTAAAGCCACGCCTTCAGCCGCAGTTAATGAGGAATGGTAGAAATAGCCATCGAAACATAAACAAAATATCTGCATATATCTTTCTTTAATCTAAGAAACGCCTCCTGATTTTGAAATTTCTTCAAAAGTTCTCCCCCCCCCCCAACAAGCAATATTATAAGTGAGCCCCTCAAGGAAAAGATGAGAAATAATGAACTGAAAGTGGGGCAACAGCATTCTACAGGGATTCAAGCAGCAAGTATCAAATAACTCAAACTTTGAAAGTAGCCTGCTGAAGGGAAGTACATGAGGTGAATAGTATAGTAACTGCCTGTGGCAATGCAGCCCATGCATGGTGTACCATAAAAACAGGATTCTGTGCTGGGTGGTGACAAATAAAAGAAGAACAGAATCACTGCAGGTCAATGTAAAGCTCTCATAGATGATCTGGATTAATTACTGTGGCATTTACAGCCATCCGGTCAATCGAGGCTGAACACCTGTGGAAAAGTAGGGGCATACTTGGAAGCAGTATCATGACGACACCAAAGAGGGGAATATCTTTTCATAAAAGATTAATTGTCTCCTGTAAATTCCACATAATATTAAAAGTGATGCAGAAGCTAATGCACTGGGTGGTCCAAACCCATTTATTAATCTGTGTTTGCTCAGAAACTAATTCTGAAACCATTTTTTAAGTGCATATTTACAAATAAGCTGTCTGCAGTAGATTTTACTCAAGCAACTGAAATAAATGAGAAAACCTAAGTTTGTATTTCGCATTTGTGTTCACATTCAGTATTTTCGATGTCTTTACCTTGTAACACAGCAGTAAATCAGACCGCATGAAGCATACTTCTGATCTAAATGACTTTATGATCTTAGAGAGTCAAAAACAGTTCTTAGAGGATGATGGACTGTCAAATGAAAGTAGAAAACTTTTATTATTATAGTAATAACTCATTTTTAGAGCTTATTATTACTTTTTATATTTCAAAATAAATCATCAATGGGATCAAAATCTTTGCTTTTGGAGCTATATGACAGCAAACACTAAAGTAAACAGCGAAAAGTAAATCTTAAACTAAAATATAACTCCTATTATTTGCTGTGGTTATTATTATCAGTGTTTGACAGTATTATGGGCAGGATGTCTACAGAGATAGACGTTGTTTGTATTTCATTTCACTCAGTCTCAGTTGTGTTGTTCCGCTTAGTCCCTGTGTTATTTGCACAGGGGTGCAGGTTATGAGATGTTTACAAAAAGTGAAGTGAAAGGTGCAATATTTATGTGCAGCTGCCTGAGACATAGAGGAACGATTAGTTTTAACTTATTTCCACTGGATATTTAGCTGAGAGCCATCAGTTGGCATCACACATATGAGTTTAATGGCCACTGCTGCTTGTTTTGTGCACAGATGTAAAGATCATAAACTGAGGAGAGGACAAAGAGAAAGTGTAGAAACAAGCAAACCCGTTATCTGGTGAAACCCCCACTCCATCTGCAGCAGGTCTGTCCACTTTCGGAGCAGCGTTTTCCTTCAGCTAAAGGTGCTTTAACGTAGGTTTTTCTCTCTCCTATTAGATTAGCAGTAAGCAACCTGGCTGTTTATGGCAGAGATGCTTTCATGCATTTGTAGCACAGCTAGTTCCAACTTCAACATGCCTCAGTCCCTCAAAGGTAGCTTGTGACAGGCTGGTGAAGTGTGGCTCAACATTTTCTTGGCAGAGCTTCAAAAAGAGCAAATAGTGTTTTTGTTTTGTTTTTTTTAAAAGGCGCTGTTTTCAGAACTCTAATTCTCGTGTTAATGCAGACTTCTCAGAGAAGTTCCTTACTTTTACGATTTTCACTTCAGCTATCATTCAAACCAGCAGGTGACCAGGGATGGAGCGAAAAGGGTTGGCCAAGGTGATGCTGTCCGCCTAACAAATCTCTGAAAAAGGGGTTTACAAACACGCACGAATCACCAATGTCATTACCAGTGTTTTCCTTGTCATCTTTTTAAAATATTGACATTTGGCTGCACATTTATTGGACATACTTGTCCTTCTGCTAATATGACTCATGTTATGTAACGCTATTAACCTGATGTTAGCCTGTAGCTACGTAGCAGTGCTAATCTACTTATATGGTATCAGTAGGTTGGTTTTAAGTTAAGGTGGGGAAGCTATATCATATGTCATCTTCAGTGATTATATTTAGGGATTGTACATCACCTCAGTTAATCAAGATTTTTATGTTGGAGTTGAAAATAAATTAAAAAGCTTAAAAAGTACCTCAGAATCTAAGTTACTTAGCATTAACTAAAATTGAGCGGCATGATCCAGTTTGCTGCTGGTTGATTTTAACGTAAGCTAGAGCATGATATTTTAGAGAAATATAGCCTAAAAACAATCTGATTTTGTATTAGAAAACATAAGAAGAGAAAAGGACAGATTTATTTCTGAGGGACACAGATCCGGTTGAGACAGAGCTGAGTTCCAGTGTCAGCAGCACTGACAGCTCCCAATGTGGAGCAAGCAAGGCATTGTGGCAAGATCCAAAGATCCAGGTACTATTGCTCCCTACTACCACAGCAAAACAACCAGCTCCTTTCTTTCTGAATTTGTTGCAGAAATTTTCACTTGGTGATCCAGATTATTTATCTATAGATGTTTTATGTCTCATGTTTCTCTAACGTGCCCACAATCATCACAGCAGTGTACAGTATGAGTGTGTGTGTGTTTGAGAGGATAACAATAATTTCCTTTTACTATATCACCTTGAGAAAGTCTTGCCCACCCTTTGGCCATCCCAAGTATAAAAGTCTTGCTCCGCCTCTGGAGGTAACCCACCAGCTAAAATACTGCTGCATTTAACTCAATTAATACAGTATTAAGTAAATAATGAATTCTACACAAAGTGCTATCATTGTGTTTGTACATTGCTTGAAATTCTGTTTCTATCTTAAGTGAGTATTAGTGCC
>JBBDHI010000021.1:7504464-7515763 GCA_037177115.1 Craterocephalus stercusmuscarum
AATTCTACACAAAGTGCTATCATTGTGTTTGTACATTGCTTGAAATTCTGTTTCTATCTTAAGTGAGTATTAGTGCCTGAATCCTCTGGGTTAGAGTATTTTCAGTGTGAGGGTTTTCCTTTATGTGTATGTGCATTTGGATAAAACACAAACACAGAAAGATGTAAACCATCCAAGTGCCGTCCAGTCCGGTTGTACTTACAGGCGTGAAGTCAGCTCTGCTCCTGGGGGTGGGCTTCATTCTATAGTACTTTGTATGGAGCAGCACCCAATTATTATCCTACAAAAGACTTTTTACAGCATATCTCGGACATTAAACTTTCACAGCTTAAATGCGTTAGCTGTGGAGTGAGACTATTTTTAAAAAGCAGAGCCACACTTCAGTTACAGATTGCGCTTTTCACAGCATCAGAGTATAAGAGCATACACATACACATGTGATCTCAAAAGAGAAAAAAAAAGAACACTCCGGGTTTTTTTTATTGCAGCGACCAGGACCTTTAACAATATGACAGCAGGTTTCTGGAAAGTGTCTCGGTGTGTGATGCCAGGCTGTTGGCAGAGCAGAGACGTCCCCCTGCTGTTGCCAGAGTGGCAGGCAGACGGGAGGGAGACAGATTCAGCCTGACATATGCTGGCTTAGAGGAGACGAGAGCTCCGCATTGAATCCGCATCCCCAAACTGCTGGTGCTGTGTGCTGTTTTGTAGCTGGAAGGGTCGTTCTGTGAGGATCACTAGGCGCTGTGCTGGGTAAATTTCAGCCTGCCTTCGACTTAGCAAAGCAGCTTATGTAAGATTTCAGGTCCTTGGTGTGATCAAGCAAACAGCCTTCAAGGCCCTTCATAGCTTGTGTTGTGTATTGCTGAGTATTCGCCCTGTACTGTAGAACTTGAGCATCAGCACTACACGTGTTTGCCTCTGTCAGTCTCCGCCGGGCTAATTTTACCGAAGGCTGTCGCTGAAACAGCAGAGGAGTTTCTGCATTATGCAAACCGAGCAAGGCTGTGAAGAAGTGTTGCATTTCTACGACCTAGGTTCAGTTCAACGCGTTTCTCCTGCTCCTCCAAGAGGCATTAATTGCAATGAGAGCATTTATCTCGTCAGACTGTGAATTAACCACTTCAAGTAGCAAAGTGAGATCAGTGCCAGGCCTCAAGGGGAATGGAAAATGCTTGAAAAGAGGCCTAAACAAATCTACAGCTAAAGTTTGAGGTAAGAACTGGGTCTGCAGAAGTCAACATTCCCTTCCTGTAAAGGAAAAACCTTTAAGCTCTTTTCTTTGAGAGTTGTTCTGATTTTAGAACAGAGCCTTTCTGCTGTACCGGCAGGGTAAAGGTAGTCTCCTTGTGTTTGTTTTGCTCATAAATCTTTTTTCCCCCTTTAACACTCCTACACTAACAAGACATTGTGCACACTACAGGGCTCCTCAAGTTTTACGTTATCTGCCAAAACCATAAAAAACTGCAACATCATCATTTCACATTAATTCAATGTCAAGAGGGCAGCAATTAACCACACAAAACCTTTTTTTTTTTTTTTTTTACTTTTTCAGCAGAGTGTAAAGTTATCGTTCAGAAACATCGCCCTTAATGACTTCATGTAATTTCAGGTTTTCCCATGTATAATTAGAAATCTCTATTATTTTGGCTTGGATAACATCATTTTGAGGTTTTACTTCCAAAATAACTGTCTATTGTTTCTCCCTTTACTTTTGTTTTATTTCCAATGCCCCCTGATGTGAAATACACCACGTAGACTTTTTCATTTGCGCACTGTGGAAAGGGAATCACAGAGACTGATACAACACTTCCTTGAACTTGGAATGTGAACTCTATAAATACTAGATCAAATGAAAAAGGTAGTTGTTTAGCTAAAACTATTTTCATCTCTTGTATATCTTATCTATAGTGAAGATGAATATAATGCCAAATATTCATTATTTGTAAAGAAATATATATATAGATATATAAATATATATAATATACGCTCCATTGAAACATGACTATTTTCTGCTCTCACTCCTGTTCTTTTCTTTTTTTACTTTAACTTTATTTTATAAGCTGATGCGATGGCATGTGAAACACTGATTCTGAATGTAGGCTTATTTATTTTTGTTTTTGTTGACAACTGAGACATTGCTCCACTGATATGTATGTGTTTTGTATTTGTTTCTCACATGTGCATTTCTCAGTGTGTGTGATCTCATTGCAAGTTGAGGCATTATTCAGCTTTTTCTTTTTGAATGCTTTGGGTTAAACATGTGCATTTCTCTATGTTCTTTCCAAGCTGCGCTACTTGAAGATTTTGCCTCTTTGAGTGGTTTGATCATTGCTTATGTCATTCAGTGTAAATAATTCTGCAATTAAATTTTTTGGAGAAAATGTTTGGACAAGTTTGTTTTTGTGGTGCTTGTTTAAGAGAAGCCAGTGTGTTAGCAATTCTCTCAATACAGGTGTGCCTCTTGAATTAATATATATATATATTGTTTTGGGATGCATTTCAGGTCAGATAGATCGGATCTGCCACCAACAGCTCTCCAGTGTTTGTCCCAATTGTCCCATATTCTCAGTGGTAGGACTTTTGCTCTCAGGATGAAAACTTAGTTCATTTATAAAAGATTTCTTGGCATTGCTTACACATTAGATCTGCATTCCTCCTAATCAAAATAGCCACAAGATAAAAATTAAGTTTAGCCCTGTACCATCTGTCAAAGCAATTGGTGCCCCTTACTATCATTGCACATGGTAAAGTGTATTAGGAAGGTCAGCAATGACTTGCCATTTATGTCCAAGACAGAAAGATGTGATGAACAGTACTGAATAAACTGGTGGTCAGTTTTGTTTTCTTCTTGAGTCAACTCAATTAGTTCCCTCAAATATACCAAAGTAGTTATAAATAGATGGGCATGTAACATTTGTAAACTATCCAGCTTTTAGGCAGGGAACAAAACTTACTGACTCATAGACTGAAATAGTGTTTGTCTAAAGTAATTGGCCTGGAGCAGAATCAGATTAGAAAACATGGCCTGACTGGCAACATTACTGAAGAGGTTCTACTTACTAAAAAGGTTGGCTGTTGTGGATTTTCTCTTGTGTGTGCTGAAAGAAAAAAAATAATTGTCAATCATCTAAGATAGTCAAGGTCTTTCAGATAAGAGAGTCTGCTATGTTGTCAACGACCTGTAATGAGAATGAGTGATCTGCTTTCACTCTCTGCATTCATAAATCTACCCTGAGGTGAAAAAACACTTGGAGCTAGATCAAAATTAAACAATGAAATGTATCGCGTTAACCCATATAATGCAAATGTAAACACTCATTTTGTTCTTAAGTACTATCACACTACTCATGAATTTCAGTGCAGAGATAGATCAGAAAGTTAAATGTAGGCTTACCACAGCAGGACTGCAAGAACACAACTTCTGCTGAGGCATCGAAAAAGCATAATGTTAGATAAACACAAAAAGGCAGTGCACCCAGCATAGCTAGCAAGTCAGTTTAGAAGATGCTCATTATTTAAAAATACAAATCCAAACCCTGCAGGACAGTGGCCATTGGGGACTGACTTTGGACACCCCTGTTCTCCAGGATGTTTTTTTTCCCTTCACATAAAGGTATGTATAATTTTGTAGCTTTGTGGCATTTTTGCAGTGTTGGTAGGGATATGCTGAGCGGGGTATTTGAAAATGAAATGTATAGTTTGGTGAAATTTCTGGAAAATTAAATGTAGACAACACACTCTTTATCCTGGACAACATGATTTGTAATTTTTTTTGTGTGTGTATTTTCTTTTGGGATGAGTTTTTGCTTTGCATGCTGGTTATCTTATTTTGATGTTGTCAGTGGTGTTGTATAGGCTATATCTATATGGGCTGGGTACATAAATGCATGACACTTAAATAAAAACAATCAATCTATCAAAAATATATTTTTTTAATTTATCATATGGTTGGTATCAAGTTATTCCTAAATTTAGTTTTAGGAAGCCATGAGAAACCTCCATGACAATGTCAAATATCCACTACAACACTGCCCTCCTTGGGTCAAATTCATGTGTTATCAATCTATTTTGAGGTTTGTTTTCTTTATTTAAAAAAAGCAAGATTGAATTTCAGTTAAATACTTAAGCAAGTTAATTGTGGTATTTATGCTTAATTATCTCTATTATTATTATTATTATTATTATTATTATTATTATTATTATTATTATTATTATTATTATCTTTTTTTTTCTTTTTTTCTTTCTTTTATCCAAGATGTTTGATCAATTTATTCTTGTGGGAAGACATTTATTTCTTCTTCTTCAACTGAGAACCACATATAATCCAAGTTTTAGGAGAGAAGACCTCATGACTTTGAAGAAAACCTATTTACAGAAAGCTTTGATTCAGTTTAAATGACATGGAGCGTAATTTTCTTTCTGTTAACAGTGAGCAGCTGCATATTAAGACAAATCTATGCATTATAATTTAAACAGTGCAACTCACGTGGCACAGACTAAAACTACAACAAAAATGCTTGAATGTGGATCCAAAATCCAAATGTCCAGGTTTTATTCTGTGCTTTATGTACTTAGTTTGTGATCAGTTTAGACATGTTCAATTAACACGCAGGGAAGAAAACCTATTAGATTATATTTGCGGTGTGCAGCTGGCCAATAAGATATTCAGAAACTGTAAGAAGGCGGGACTTCCTGTTTGGATGTCATATGACCAAATTGGAGTCGTATGGTGTGAGATTTCCTGTTGTTAGCATTACAGTTACCGGAGCCCAGCTTAAACGCCTCCGTAGGGAAGGAAGATGTTAACTTAAGGTTTGTTGTCATTGGTTCTTTAAATTACTGTACCTTTTGTTTGTTTCCTTGTATCGGCCGTGTGGTTGTTTTTTTTGTGTTGTTGCGATTGAACCTCGGCTGTGACTCATCGTGTTTATAAGAGTCCAGATGCTAAAAGTTTTCATCAGCACTTAAACATGAGGAAATGTAAGAACGGTTACAGCTATACGTTTTATAAATCAATTTGCCAGTTCTTGCTGGAACAAGACATCTCTAACCACGGGGTCTTTTTAAATAAATGCGACTTAAATCTACAAAAGTATAATTAAAATAGAAGTGGAGTTTTTGCTAAACGTATCCCTTATCTACAGAGATTCTTATGCAGCAGTACGTGATAGTAATTTCTTTAGGGCAGTTACATTTTATTTTATTCTTCTAGGTGACCACACATCATGCATGTAGCAGCTGAAACTCTCATCTTCACCTGAGCCAAGGTTCAGTTTCCCCCCCAGCAACCGCCATGGCCCTGGAGCAGCAGAGCAGTCCTTCACCCCAACCCAGCGCCGAGTACTTCTCATGGGACTTTCGTCTCCAGCTTATCGGCCTGGGCTTTGGCTGCTACACGGCTATATTCCTCCTGTCCCACCTCCTGTCTGCGGTTCTGAGCCGCACCTACAACTCTCTACCCGCCAAGGAGAAGGTTTTCTGGAACCTCGCAGCCACCCGGGCAGTGTTTGGCATCCAGAGTACTGTAGCAGGGCTGCAGACCCTGACCGCTGACTCTGCGTTAAGCAGAGACAAAGTGAGGGGCCAGGAGGACTGGTCATGGTTTCATGTCCTCACTGCCACAGGCTTTTTCCTGTTTGAGAATGTAGCACTTCATGCTTCTAGTGTGGCGTTTCGGTCGTTTGACCTTCCACTGGCGACGCACCACTTCTTTGCCCTGTCTGGATTCGCTGGGGCCGTAGTGTGGGATTCCCAGGGCCACTTCCTGGCTATGGTGACGCTCCTGCTGGAGATGAGCACACCATTCACCTGCATATCCTGGATGTTACTGAAGGTAAAATTACCAGATGCATCCCACAGTTTCAGTTCCTCTTACATCTTGTGAATCTTGTGACTGTAAACAAAAAAAGTTTAGTGTTCATACAAAGAGGAAGTTCTGATTTGAAGATAATGTGGCTATATTTAATCTTTTGCATTTTGCAGGTTTTACTTGTGCACAACTTGCAATCCCATTTCCATGTGTGTCTCTCCACCTTTTCTACAGGCTGGCTGGGCAAGCACGCTTTTCTGGAAAGCCAACCAGTGGGTGATGATCCACATGTTCCACTGTCGCATGGTGCTCACTTATTACATGTGGTGGATAACTGCGACACACTGGGGAGAGATCAACACCCACATAGCCCTGCCGCAACGCCTTCTCTTCTTCTCTGGTCTCGCTCTGCTCACAGTTATCATCAACCCCATCTGGACGCACAAGAAGACCATGCAGCTGCTGAATCCTTTGGACTGGAACTTTGGGAACAAGCCGTCGCCACCAAATGGGACCGCAGACGGTCGAAGGGAGGTTTCTGTGAAACCACATGCCAACTGAGGAGTATTAACGAGATCATTTCTCATCAGGGTCTCCATTTTCCACGGGACTTTTGATTAGAGTCAAATGGGTGTCGGTTAAGTCTAACTTTATTAGCCTCACGAAAAAAAGAACATGAGTACTTTTGGACTTGGTGTAATTAGGTTAATTGGGACTATCTGGTGGTGGGATCATGGCACGGGTTGCAACATAGTCTTCCATCAGATATCATTTCCACACAGTTTTGATATGAAAGTAACAGGCTAAGCGATCAAAATCTTGATCTGTAGAAGTTAAAAAATAGCAGCAATATCCGTTTATCTTCTCAGAGCTGTTACTGATAGTGAAGGTTGATCAGTTTAGTGCAAGACGGGGCAAAAAGACTGGACAGATGTTTCCTCGTTGAGTGGGGAAGTCTCAACAAGAATGCTGCCTTTGTAACACACAACATGGGTAGGAAATTTGATTAAGTTTATGGAATGAGCCTTTTCACTGGAACTGTTTGATACTGATTAAAGAGATCAGCTCATTCATGGTGGTTCTGGACTGTCGACTCCACCCACAGCAAAGAGAACCATTTTTCAGCACTATGGGAGAAAAAATGCTTAAACAGAATCTTCATTATTGGTGAAAGAAAGGTCAGGGATTGTCCTCTTGTCCCCTTCACAAAGGCTGTATTGTCCAAAATGGAGATGCGAAGTGGTGAAACTGAAGCAGTACTGACGGAAAACAACAAGTTTCCATTTGAAGCGTGTTTGTTTTTTAGTATTAACGGCAAAGTGATTTAAATGGGAGGAATTTTCTGGGATAGAGCTTTAGATTAAAGTGTTTCAAAGACAAAATCCTGTAATAAATGGGATTTTGCACACAGTGGCCTTGTGTTTGGAGGGTGTATTATCTCACATCTGGCACATGCATTTTGTGTTTCACATTTTGTTCCAGTACTGTTTTTTACAGTCTCAGTGTGTTGTCTTTACAGTGTTAGAACTTAAACCTACTAACTTTGCTTAAATTGATTATATTCAAGATGCAAACTGACCTGCTGAGTTTATCCAGGGAAAAATGGTGTAACAAAATCCAAATGCACTGCAGCTGTTTTAGAAGAAATGTTATTGACATAACTTTGCCAAGTTACATAAGTGTGCTGCATTATCTAGATGATTATTGACCTGCATCATCAGTGTAAACCAGGGAATCAAACACTTCTGCGGTGTCTGTTCAAGGTTGATCCTGAATTTCATGTGTATTTTATTTTTCAGCCCATCAAAACAATTTCTAATGTAAATGTTTTCAAAATAAACTGTCCATAACCATTTTTTATATAAACATTTTTATCTCCCTTTAACTTCAATAATTATAGAAATCACTCTACATCTGACGTCTGATTTATTATCATGTACTTATAATGGTTTAAATCGAATGTCTTATTTTCAGTGCTTTTAGTTTTACCGAATGATTCAATATCATGTGTGTGATTACAGGTGCTAGGAAATGTGTTGTCAATTTTAGTTAAAGCATGCGTTTTTGTCACACTTCAGACTCATCTAATTTGTCTAATTTTTGCCTCCCCATGTGCTCTGTCCTCTGTCTGTGAAAAAAAAAGCACTTACAACCAAAATAGGAAAGATGTTTCAATACCTTAAATGTTTCTTGGAGAACAGAGGAATGATGAGGCTTGCTTACAGAGCTACAACAGCATCCTTCTGCATATATGTTTTTGGCCTCTGCAACAATGAAAGAAAGTGTAATATGTTCATATCTTCTTGTCAAAAAAACATCTAAAACAAGTTATCTGACAGAAATTATTAAATACAGCAGCATTTTTAAAACATATGTTGTGGCTTGGTTATGTCATATTCAATTGTTTAAACGAAAATTGATGAAAGTATGGCTTTCATGCACGGAAGTCTAATTTAGATAATGCCTCTTACCTCTATTATTTACCCTGGCCTTCCCAGCTTGCATTTCTGGTGGAAGAGACTAGGAGATAGGAGAGGAATTGAGGGAATGTGGTGTGAAAAAAAACAAAATGGGACAATCAAAGTGTATCCAATTGTTTTGTTTATAGTTTAAATTTAAGACTGTGCCAAAGAGGATCTTCCTCTTGGTGGCAGTATTGGAACAATTAATCCCTCCACGCTGTATCCACCCATCTCCAACAGATTTATGTTACACACTATATGATAACATATACAGCATTTGTGAGGCAACTTTCTTAATAGGAAAAATAACATTTGAAAAGGTAAAGCGGGTGAATATTACTTTTATTTATTATTAGAGTAAAGTATAATACGAAAAGTTATTTTTCATATCATCTCCGGAGCCACCTCACATGTCACGTGGACTGTTTAGTGGAACTCCTCGGTCGGGTCCGCCCATCCATCCTACCGGGGGAAGACGCTGGAATTTTGATTGACGTTCTATTCAGCCAATCACACCTCGACCTGTTCCACGTGTTGACCAATCGCCTATGAAATGGAGGTAAAGCATTTTTCATGGATGGAGTCCGCTTTCATCGAAGGGAGCCAAGAAAGAAGGACGAAAAGTAGATGTTTTGATGTGTTGGAATTTATGTTGAAGTCGGAAATGTGTTACGTTTAACACTCACACCGTAATATCGCCAAACAATAAGCAAATTCTTTGATGGGAATGACATAACATGGTGAGTTAAGGAACATTTTTCTAAGTTTTTTGCAAAGTTGAAATAACTTCTGATACATGCTGTTCGTTCCAGTGAGTTTTCACACTGGGTTATATATGGAATAGAAAAGGTAATATAGTTATTTCAAGCAAAATAGCGTTAGGCGGTTTTTAAAATGTTTAAATGCAGGGCACTGAGAGATTGTTGTAACGTGGCGCTTCTACTAACTTGTAATGTTGCCAACGCTGTCTGCTACCTACTACAAAAACAAATGAACCAAAAGTTTGCCCAAACATTCATGTTAATTAGTGTCTATTAACCTCTAAGGAACCCTTCAATAAAGCGCGTTGTGATTTGCTTTTGCTGTTCTGTGGATATTTGATAAATAATTTGATAATAATATATTTTCTTCAGGCTTTCACTTGTCACCATATATGATAATGAAATCCATGATTTCATGAACAGCCAGTCTCTTCAAGGATGCAGTTCTGCACTACAACTATCCCTTTAATCTCAGAATTTAGTTATGAGCATGCAGTTTGCAGCTTTAATGATAATACTATGTAGACTAATTAAATAAAGCACATCGACTACAGAAATGATCTGATTATGTAGAAATTAAACTAAAAATCATTAAGTCACTCTGCACTGTAGCTTTACTGCAAATTCAAGTAGTCATGCATAACATTCCTCAGTGAAAGCACTGCAGAGATTCATTCAAGTGGAAGATCAGTCTTAACAGGTTACAAAACCATCATATAATTCAACTGTTTCCCTTAACAGTCTTGTTTCTGTGTAGCAAATGCTTTCAGGAAACTAAGCTTTTGCAAACCCACACAAGATGCCTTATTTACAAAGACTTCTTTGATATTGATTTGTATTGTCTAGTGTCATGCTGTTCATTCTGCCAGTACAATGGTGAGTTGGGACTCTTGGAAGGTCACACACACATGCATGTACACAGAAGTCTAATGGTAATTTGTTTAACAAATATGCAGGGTATTCTGGCTGCAAATACAGATGCGTAATGCCTCCTTCTGCTATAATAACACCTGCAGAAGGCAGTCCACGGAGCACAAGTCATTTTTTTAGATGCTCAGTTTCCCTGTAGTTGCTCATTGTTAGTTTTCATGTTTCTGATTTAGTTATTTGTGGCACTACTTTTGCTGCATCTTTTACATAGATGCTTTTTGTTCATAGTGTCTTATCAGTCTTTTTCTCATGAGTAAGAAAACATGGGGTATAATCGACCCCCCCCTCTTCTTGACTATGATTAATATAGTTTTTGAAAACAGATGTATTTCACTGGAATGATACCAAGGATTGCTAATTTATAAAGTCAATGTGACCAGGCAAAAACTCTCCTTTGGCCATCGTGACTCATGAAAATGCTGTTTACCATGACCAAACCTCAGATGCTGGTGCACGCTGCAGTTTGGCATACCATTCATTTTTGGAAACGCTGTCATGGAGTCACTATCCACCCACCACCGCTTGACCAATGTTCCACTGAGGCAAGATGAGGATTAGCAAAATAGTTCAGCAACAGCTGGGAAAGAAAACCCCCAGCTCTTCTTGCAGGTGGATGCTAGAAATCACATGCCGCCCACTTGTTCAGCAGCTGGAAATGCATTTAGTTTTAGACTCAGAATTAGAAAAAAAAAACTATCACTTTAACATCCTATATGTTGGGTACCATAAATCACAACATCAGCAAAAAAAAAAAGATATCTTTTTATGCAGATATATGTCAGCACCATGTTCTTTGGGTGAGGACAGAATGGGCCACATTCACAGCTTCCAGAGTATAACTTAACCCCACGGTCAACAGCGGTCTGGGCTTCAGAAACTTTCTCCACCCTTTTCATCTAATTGAAAAGAGAGATTCTCCAACAACTAAAGTTTTGTAATTAATGTGACTGTGTTGCTCCATTCATATTGAAATTCCTTCAGATCAGCCAGTCAACAAAAGCCCATTGGAGTAGCCACTTATCCACTGTTTACTGCGCACAGAAATGTGTAGAGTAATGTTCTAGTGGCATGTTGGGCTCTTAAAGCTTTAGTGTGGCTCACTGGGTGGGTGGAGAACAGTTGGGAATGACGACCAAGATCATGCTGTCTCTGCTTTCAGTCGGGCTCCTCCTGAAATAATATGTAGTCCCAGTTTTAAACTGGGAGAACCCTGTTGGTTATCTGCAACTAGGTACAGCCAGTGTTAATGAATCAACATAATTGCGGAGCCATTAATGGAATATGTTGATCACAGTCTTACTCTACATAATGTGATGGTGTCACGTTGGTTAGCTTAG
>JBBDHI010000021.1:7515863-7528618 GCA_037177115.1 Craterocephalus stercusmuscarum
TTGCGGAGCCATTAATGGAATATGTTGATCACAGTCTTACTCTACATAATGTGATGGTGTCACGTTGGTTAGCTTAGCATCAACCAGTCTCTGTGTATGATTCTGTGTTTGTCCGCCCACGAGTACAATTGATCCCACATCTGAAATCAGATAACCAGCCCTGAGGACCTTATTATTGAAGTAATTTTCCTACAGTCCACCACTAGAAGTATATAATTAAAGATGGTAGCTGGTGGAGGATGCCAGATTCATCATCTGTTCCCTCAACTTCTCACAAGTAAAGAATGTTTGTAGAGTCAGCGATCTTGCGCCTGCTTGTAAGCTTCCCCCACCCAGTCTGAGGTCAGGGTGGGTGGCGTACAGTAGTGTGGTGTGTTGTAAAGGCAGCTTGGACCCAGATTTGGTGTAAAGGGCAGATTTTTGCTCTGCTTTTTTTTCTTATTAAGATATTTAGGGAAGTCCTGGTAGATGGTGCACATCACAGTGCTATGTCTAAAAAAAACAGGCAATGGGATTTTAATCTTTTTTTATCTGCAGGACCTGTAAAACACAAGTTCGGCCCAAGCAGTAATAAAGATTTAACAATTAAAAATCAGTTTGGAAAAAGAAATACACAAACCACAAGTACAAGCTTTTGAACTGTGAAAACTTGAGAGAGATTTTTCTTTCTTTTTTGTATGCTGCGGGGCATGTCTCGTCCTCCCGTACATTACTTCATTAAGCCTATTCATCCACGTTTTGAAGGCTCGGGATCTTCTTGTTACGGGTGAGGACTGATTACAGTAATCCTGGCAGAGGGACACACGGCCAAATAAAACGGCCACCTAAAGTGCTGCAGAGCCAAAGACAGACGCTCACAGCAGACGACAAGTCTCCCTCTCTTACAACACCACCCTCTCCTCCAGGCTTTTGTTTATGACTTGCAGCGAATGTGTGGAAACCCACTTGTCAGTAAGTGTGCACCAGCCAGGGGATCACACACAGATCTGACCTGACACATCTTTGGCTGTGGGATTTTAAAACACATGTTGAAAAGATTTATCCCCAAGGGGCAATTGCGGTATACAGCTGAGCAGAATAAAAACAGGTCAGGTAATGAGAATAAGATAAGAAAAGATTTTAAAAATTATATATTTTTTATCTTTATCTAAAAGATATCTTTATCTTTGTATCTAAATATAGAATATACATTATATACAAAGTATTAAATAAGGGGACTTAGAACATTACAAAACCATTACGATTTAAATCAAAGAGAAAGTACTTTTTTAAATTTTTGTTTTTATTTGATTCTTTGTAGTTCATGTTGCTGGAAAACACATAAAACTGCAATAATCCCATCCTTCCCACAGGCTGCTGCAGGATTTATTTTCAACTGGTGAACATAAGTGGGAATTTAACTTTCACACATGCTAATAATAAGTGTGCTACATTGCCATTGTCTGTTCTCCAACATATATATGTTGTTAGAAATACACAGGTGAACAAAGTGCCTGCTTTATACCAGCAAGCCAAGATGACTGTTTTCCTGTCTGTATAACAGCTCGGTCTGCTGTGCATGTAATGACACGCTCAGCTGAGCCTGTCATCAACTTTAGGGATGACTTTACCTTTCAAGTGTCTTTGTCTCCGTCCTCGTCCATTAATATTGGACTCTAATACAGTACTGTATAATTAAACACACCGAACAGATCAGTTGAATAATTATGAATTAATTATGAGGACTTTAGTTGGCCTCTTGATGAGGGTTTTTAAGCCAGACTTACTCAGCTGTTACACAGTTACAATGCTACAGCTACAGGCTGGGGACACAGCATCAGCTGTGCATCAGCATAAGCACCGGCTGAACCACATCTGAGGTCATACCACACAGCGAGAGTTGCAAGATGTCATTTGTGGAAAGGTGTGCTGAGTTTTCTGAAAAGCTGTAATTGGAGGAATGGAGAGATTCTTAGCAGATTTCAAAGTGACAATAATCAAAAGCTGAGCCATTTCTAGAAGGCAGTCGTGAAGTGCTATTTATTAACAGTTCTCAAAGTCCTAAATCTCAATCAGTGCATCCTAACACACAGAGAAATCCCTTTGAATCTCCTGTTGGGACTATTTCTTGCCATAAAACCATGTGTTCTACAAAGCAGCCTGCTTCTTTGTGTTGCGGTATGTCCTGGAAACGGCTTCACTTGTACCTCAGCATTGTTTATACTCCTGATAAGTTCCTCTCTGTTGTGAAGGATGACATATCCTCAGGCAATGTATACTCTACCTGTCTCTGTTAGCTCTGGCTTATCTATTAGCTGTACTGTATCCACCAGACACTGGAACTGTATGTTCACATCATCTGCTCTGGCATTGTGCCCACATGAGTAGGACAGAGGACAAAGAAGCAGAGGATTTCACCTTATTTGTAGACAAAACAGTCTAAGAATGACTGACTTATCGTTTGACTCGCTTGCTGCACTGTTGTGGTTAAGGTTGATCCCGGAAATGAAACAACTGTGAACGTCTGTTGTGGCTTGTATTAAATCAAGATTATGTTGGTAGAATATGGAGCATGCGTTCCTCAAAAGTCAAGTGGCTGCTTCATGCTGCAGCTAGATGTCAGAACTCTGTCATCTGTTCGTACGGATACGCTCAAGGATGGAAATAGCTTTTTTCACCGGGAGACAATTGACAGAAACTGTCACCTGTGGATACAAAATTCAGGGTTTCAAACAAAGCCTGAGCTGCTGAGGTATGCAACGTCTCTCATGCCCATGCAGGTCTAAAGGTCTCTCCTGCCCCAGCATGTTAATGACATTTCCCTCGGCTTAAATGGACGGTTGCTACTCCGTCTGAATGCGCCGCAATCCCCCTTTAGTCAGTCTGGCAAAATTCAGATCTCAGGGAAATCTATAGATTAAATAAAAATGAGTCACAGTGACATGTTTTTTTTTGCAGTTTTGTTGCATAAAGTGGCCCTTTTTATGCTACATCTTGTGACTGCTTTTAGCTATATTTATTTGTCCAGTCTACATTCAATGTGTTCAAATGTAGACACGAGGCTTGGAATAATTTAGAAATTAAATTAAATGACATCTGACACATTAAATGATTTTAATACTTCTTGTAAATTTGCTCAATATGATCTAAATAGAATAAAACAGAGTGAAGAAGGTGCATGGTTTTTTATTGATTTAGATTACATTTGTTTCAGCCTCCTAATCCCCACAACCCTTGTTTAGATAGAAGTCACTCCACCGCATGTAATCAATCCAACACAAGTAGTCAAGCGTGTTTATACCCATGACATTACGAATGGCTCCATTAGCACGTGACAATTCTGTGCACGCTTACACACATGCTATTGTTAACATTGCCTAGGAGCATTATAAGAGTGTCTTTTGTTTTCATTCACTCCACTATTTGTCTGAATTAGCTTTGCTTCAGATTCTGTTGTTGACACACAAGGTACCCGACTGTGACCACTAGTCATGTTTCTCTCTTCTTTGTGCTCCTTCGATTAAGTAACACAACTGTTGTTAGGGCTTTTGTGAAGCTGTTATTTGCATGTATGCAGCCTGGGATGCCTGAATAATGAATTATGGAAAGTTATTTAGCTTGAAAAAACAGTGTGCCAAGCTGCATGCGCTGCTCTTTTTTTCAAGTAACATTTGCCTTTTTTTTTCCCTTTTAGGAATGTGGCCGGCATAGTTGATCCCCTACATAGTGCTGTGTGGAGCTTTTTCAGGAGAAGAGCCACAAGCATGGACACAGAAGACTTCCCTCCCCCACCTCCCGAATGTAAGGTCAAAACATCTTCTAAATACCCTTTACCAGATTTCATCAGGGAGATTTGAAACTACATGGGCCGGTTAGCTCAGCTGGTTAGAGCGTGGTGCTAATAACGCCAAGGTCGCGGGTTCGATCCCCGTACGGGCCAATCAGTTCCTTTTCTGTGCATAGTTAAACTTTAACACACTACTTGTAACACTGGCTATTTATAATAGAACAGTTTATAGGTTAGGATTCTTCAGATTTTCAATGTCCCTCTCAACCTAACATTGGACACTTATGGCATTGTAAACAAATAACCAAGTTGTTATGATTACAGGAAGATCATTTGACTCTGCCAGGCACATGAACAAAACGGGAAAAAGTGTCTGAATTCCATCTTAAATGCGGTTTAACAGGGAATACAGTGCCTGGCCAGTTACCAACAGAGTCACCTGCTAGCTGCTCCACATCGCAGCATGGCTAATTGCTTCTAGGAAAGTTGCTGAAGCTGGACGGTACGAGTAAACAGCAGATTCCTCTCCTCCGCCTCTGTGGAGTGAGTGGGCAGAGGAACGAAAGCAATAAGGAGGGTGAAATGTGCTGCACCACATTGAATACCAGACAATGTTCCTCAGTCTGAGGCTGAATGCTACTGCAGAAACACACATGGGTATACACACACAGATTCACACATAGCCCCAGGGGGACAGAGACAGACCAGTGAAATGCTTCGTCCCCCAGCTGGCCAGCCTCTTGCATTGTTGCCAGGGGGATGCAGGAGCGGATCGTAACCCGGTGGTGACTCATTTGAGTGGAGCATTATGTAGCACAGTGCAGATAAGTCCCCAAAACAGAATCCATATTGTCATTATGAATTGATAATGGGCTCCTCCTTCAGTCAGCATGCCTCACTAGGATCTTGTACTTTGCATTATACTTTCCATTTCAGTTTTTAGACGTTTAAACTAGAATATCCTTACATGACTGGGATGTTTGCATGCATGTTAGCATCCTCTACACTTATCTTTAGATGTATTATTGAATGGCCGACCAGCTGACTTTATCGCTGCATCTCACACCATTCGCTAGTACACGGATGGAAAAAGAGAGATAACATCTCAGTTTCCAGGTTTGCACTTTGGCCCTCTCTTCTCTCGCACCGTCAGTCTTTGATTTAGAAGCATGTGGGGTCGCAACGCTGACCTGGAACGTTAGTCACAGACCATTTTCTCACACTGTGGTGAGGTGGAACAACTACCTGTCGTAGCCTGAGGGAGTCATACAGGTGATTTAAAACTGTGGATGACCATGAGGTACTTCAAAGTCATGTTTACGGCTAGATTTGCTCTGTCACTATTAGTTGACTCCACTGCCTGTTGCAACATGGCTTTGCAAATCACAGCTTAAGCTTTTATGGATCGTCAAAGTTGCGGGAGCAATCATCCGAGAATCGGGCAAATATTAAAAACAGACTGCCGAAACCCGGGATCGAACCAGGGACCTTCAGATCTTCAGTCTAACGCTCTCCCAACTGAGCTATTTCGGCACAAAATTTTTTCATGGATACAAAGAGAGCGTGACACTGGAACTGGAACGGTGAAATGTGGAGTTTTTGTGTTGTTTTTGGGGGACACGGTCAGGATATTAGTCACAGGGCTGAGATTATACTTTAGACTGAAAGTTAATGAATTCAAGCTGTACTACTGTTGAACGAGCTCACAAAGAATCTGTGGTATTTGCGTGACAGCGATCGAATAAGGAAGAACACCTAAAAAGATGTTTTTTCTGATGATATAAGCTGCACACATTGAACACTGGGGTTGATGTTAAAAGGAATATCTTATTCAGAACAGAATTATGATAGGATTTCTTTTTAATCATCACTAATTCCACTATGCAAGTCTATTGTCTTTCAATATAACCCTGAATAAAACCCAGCATATGCTTGTGGTTTGAAAGTTGAGACTGTGCATTCCTCCTTTTTACCTACAAAAGCTTCACGGATTGAAGGCTGCACGTTTATCATGACATCAGAAATAATGCATAAACTCAAGATGTGCTTCTCACTGAAGGGAGTAACTCTCTCTTTCCTGCTGGCCTAATTGCAGAGTGGAAACTGGGAAGATATTTGTTGTTCCCTTCCTGTCTACTGCCAAGTGAGCGCTCTAACATGAATGTGATGCCTTTGAAGGCTCTCGTACTCCTGGCCCAGTTTGTGTTTGCCATAAAGTGAGGCGGCTGACATTTTTTGCCGCTCATCCTTGAAGTCAACGTTTCAGTAGGAAAGCACTTGGCTGCCGTTGATCTCACGCTTTATTCAACACTCAAAACCAACTCATCTTTAGTCCCTCATGCTGTTATGAAAGCAGTGCATGTCCCACTATTGTAAAATCTCCTGAAATGCAGCTCGAGCGTGTGTGGATCAAAATAACTTCATGGCATTATCAGTTTTTCAGAATAAATTGTTTAAAACCTTTCCAACTCTGATATAAACATAGATATTAAATATACAGTAGATTCATATTCTCTTCTCTATCTAGCCTTAACTTTTCTGCAACCTCTGTATGCAGTATTGGCAGACAGCGTCCCGTATGCAGATGAGGACGAGGGAGAAGCTTTCGACTTTGATGACAGTGGTGAGGACTTACCTGAAGCCCCTCCAGCTGTGAGCAGTCACGCAGCGTTGGAGCCCCCAGCACCTTTCTCCACTGCCCCATCGACAGCAGATGCAACAGTCACCACAAACAGATCCCCTTCTGCGGGTGGAACAACAACAGAAGCCGAGGGGACATCTGCTGCTGAGGCGACTAATGACGGGGAAAAAGATTTACCACCACCTCCATCTCCTCCCCTTCCCCTTGATGATGACATACAGACAAAAACCCAAACCACAGGTTTGCAAACCAAAGTGTTGACTTTTCCCTGCTGCCACAAGTTAGTGTTTTAAGTCTCGTTTTAGCCCTTAGCTGGAGCATTAATTTTGTTCTTAGAAAACAGTTAATTAAAAAGAAAAAGCCTCAAATAGAGCACATTGTTTTTGCTGTGATAAGAAAAAAATCCTCCACATTCTTTTGGCTTTGTGTTTACATTATCTGGCTCAACTCCAGCACTTCAGCTCAGGCTAAAGTTAGTAAAGATGAAGGGCTGTCTTCCCCATGACACCTTGTATCTCTCGCAGCCTGGTGCTGGACATTGTCTGGCTTTTATCACCGAAAGTCTTGACAGCAGCAGCCGGCAGCTTTAACCGCTGCTTATTCCCGCTCACTCATTTTGAAGCATGATAGTGCAGAGATGTCCTGCTGCTGAAAAACAGCATATCTCTTGTATTTCTCTTCTGCTTGTTATCACAGCCTCATGTTTCATCATTTGCATTCTCATATTCATTACTTTACTACTTCTAAATCATTAGAGAAAAATTAGATATCTGAAAAGTACGCAAAACTGTAACCCTCGATAAGTAAACAATCATGTTGTGTTTGGAAATAAAATGTATTATTCTTTGTAAAATTAGAGCAAATAAACTAAACATTAAGAATGATATCTTTTATATTTCTCTACAGTTGACTATAAAAGATCCAAAGTTATTTTTCCATTGGTGAGATGATTATGTGTCGAAGTGCAACACTATAAATGAACTGTGGCGTCTTTTCCTCACCAGACTCTGAAAGCCATGACCCTCAACCCCCACCGGCCGTCCCAGGCACCTCCTCCCAGGGCAAAGTGAACCCCTACTCTGTGATTGACATCAATCCCATCCAGCTGGAGCAGCCCGAGCATCAGCACGGGCCCTCCTCTTCCACTTCCTCTCTAATGGAGCCGAAGGAGCAAGAGGGAGGCCAGGGTATCCACACCGGTTCTGCTGGCATTACTTCAGGATACTCTGTGCCAGTGCCATGTGGCTATGCAACCCCCTCGGGTGTACCTCTGATCACACCAGCCTACACCACACCTGTCATCATTCGGCATCTCTCCATGGATGAAGATGGTAAAGTAAAGCCCGAACTGGGAAAAGCTCTTCATTCATGTTATATTTATGAATTAAAAAAATCTGATTAGACTAAATTCTCTTATAAAAAATACAACAGAGACAGAAAGTTCTCACTTTTCACCGCACACAAACTTGGAAATACAAGGTTTTAACACAAAAAGCCGTCTCTGCCGTTTCCATCTCCCGTTCACTCCTCTCTTGTTTTTCCTAAAGCCTTGCCACAAGGAAGTAGGAACTAAATATAGCCCTCCCCAAAGATCTGTGTTGGCTGTGAGGATTTTCCGGTTTCCCTAAAATCTTGCAGTAGCAGAGTCCAACCCTGGAGATTGGCAGGCTCAGCAGCCTAATTACACCGTTATTATCTCACCAAGGTCACACCATGTTAAAGTACTCTATTTCAGTAAAAGTCTCCGAGGCAAATGAGCTTAAACATTGTTTACATTTTTCATTAGAAAGATTATGTGGCTGTAATAAGCGTGGCTAAGGCATTGAGCTAAAATAATGACCTTGTTGTGGTACTTCTTTTTTTTTTTTTTTAGAAAACAAAAGGTTTCAAAAGGAATTCTAAATTAGATAAACAGATAAATGAATTTGATATATGTCCATTTGAAACAAAGTATCTTATTTCACTTATAATGGTATTTATGGTATCAGTGACATCCAGTGACATGAAAAAAGCTTGAGTATTTTGATTAGGAAGACCTCTGGAGATCCACTGTGTTCATTTTTGGGGGGAAAAAGTACAATTATTTATTCAAATACTTAGAAATATTCAGCTGTTCTGTAACTGACTTAATTCTTTTAGCTGCCCTGTGCAGTGTTATTAACTGCTGCTTTAAACTTATGAGTCGTAAGAGCTGTGGAACTAAAACACAGATCAAAGCCAAAAAAATTATAATTCTTTGTTTTTTTTTTTATTTGTGAAATGTTCTTCTTTTTCCTCCTTTAGTGACAGTAGTAGGAACTAGCAACACATCTGCAGACAGGTGAGACTTCTATGACATTTATAACTCTTTTATCTTAAGAAAGGTACAAAAGGTTTAGTCCTTTTCTTTACATTTAAGTACCTTGGATTATTATATAATCATTGTTGGTATCATTAGATTATTTTTTCCTTTATCTGTAACATACAATGAAGAAATTATTAGTTTGTTGAAAAGATTTCAATTTTGTTTTATTTCAAGTGTTTTCAGTGAAGAATATCCAGCTATTACAGAGGAAGATGCTCTGGCTAAGTGGGCATCGGATCCTGCCAATACTGCATGGATGGAAAGTAAGGAAAGATCGCTCACATTTAGTACAAATAGTACAATACGACTGTTATTTCACTTGGTTTTACTGGTTTGTCCTTACGCAGTGCATGCCTTCAGAGTGCCATTATTCCTTCCTTCTTCATTTGTCTTTTGGCACAGCTGAATTCTCAGACACTTCCTGCCCTGTTCTTTTGAGGAAGTGTGTCCTCATATGTGCTTTTCTTTTAGATCTCCCTCTTACTTTACATCGTGGTTGTTGTTTGTGTTGCCCTGCAGTCTGATGTGAGAAGTTAAATGTTTAATGTGTTTTCATATGTGCTTCAGCTCCAGATGATGTGATCTACGATGATGTGCCTAGAGAAAACTCTGACTCCAACACAGGTCTGTGCTCTTTCATGGTATCATTTTACAGATTCAGGGTTAAGCTTCCTGTCTTTAGTTTGAAATCATTCAGCACAGGAGTATTTCGTTCGAAAACAAATGTACTTAGACGAAACTTTTGCATATCATTTATTATGGAAAACGACTAACTGAATAATAAAAATCACTTAAATAAATCTGACCTTTTTATGAAGTAGTTCTGTTTTTGTTAGGAGTATCAAAATATTCCAACTTATGATCTAATGTTTCGTAATAATGCTGCACAGCTTTGAATCACAAAGGATAATCTAATATCAGCACTTTTTTTGGCCTGATCTCAGCAGAAAACGTGCATGACAAGACCTTATCTCAGACGTTCCTGGCTTTTTTTATTGAGTATATTTATATGCATGCTTCAGTACGAGTTCAAGTTAATATTACTAACTTATGACGAGATAACCCAGCAAACGATCCCTGATCTGTATATAGTATTTCTTCAAACATTTCAATGTTTTCTCTCTCCGTTCACACAGATCCAGATGAGATGATCTATGATGATGTGGAGTTTGGTGAGGAGGGTGGTTGCAGTAGTTCCCTCGACAATGGCTGGAGCTCTAGTGAGTTTGAAAGCTATGATGAGGCCAGTGACGGGGAAGGTCGTCCTGAAAATGGCCTGCCCAACGCCTTCATGAGAGGAAAACCACCCCAGAGGAAGACCCATGTGTGTATAACAATTACCCTCCCATTTCCCTGCCTGGCTTCCTGCCAGTTAGCAAAACCCTGTGTCGATATATTGAATAGTGCTTGCAATCTTTTTTCTTCCACCCGCCATTATATCTGCTTTACATGAAGGTACAGTATAATGGATAAATTACAACTATACCTTTGGATATTATCAGTTAAATTATTCATCCTATTGATACACTTGTTTTTTTACTGTTAACTTCTACAGAAATGAAAGTCATTCTCCTGGCTTCCAGTCACTTCACCACACATTACATAATAATGTGTCGCCTTGCGGTTGTGAAAATTCATCTTCTCTTAATTCATAATTTATTCTTTGCTCTGACATAGTCCGAATTTGATGATGTTTAGAAAATCACCTGCAAAAATAAAAGTTGTTCTATTCTTAATTTTGTGAACATTGTATAGAACTGACAAACACCCATTTAACTTAAATGCAACCTGAGTTTAGACATTGCTAAAATTTAATAAACAACAATACAACAATGAGATTTCAGACAAAAAATATAATTGCTTCCATTTTCAAGTAATTATCTGAAACTAGTAGCATTAAATAGGGACATGATTTAGTTGAGAAATATGCATTCTGCTATATTTAAATACCCCAAAAAGAGAAATAATGTCCACTTTGAAAGTGACAAATCTAAAAAATATATGTAATTTTCCTTGCACTGGAACAGTTTAATTTCCCTCAGCTAAGGGACATTTTTGGAGAAGAGAATGATATCAGCAAACAAGAAACGCGTCACAATCAAAACAAGTTTGCTGGGACCCTGAGGTGCTGCTCCACTCCAACACCATAACCAGTAATGCTTGCTTTGCTTTTGTTTAGCTCTCTCAAGATCTGACACGCTTGAAAGAACACTATGAGAAAAAGATGAAAGATCTTATGGCAAATACAGTGGGAACGGTAGAGCTGCAGCAGCTAAAACAGAAACACGAGCAGAAGGTAAACTACCTGAGGCTCACCTCATTTGTCTGTGCTAGAAAAAGTAGTCCCAACCCTTCCCTCTCAGTCTGGCTAACATCACTCTTGGCATCTTGTCACTTACCTGGTACCTTCATCCCGCTCTGATGTGAATGACTTGTGGTGGTGGTACTGGTGATGGGTTTGCAAACGGTTTGTTTGCATCACTGCTGCACTGACGTATCTCATTTCATGTTCATGCATTTGAGGTTGGACAGATTAGGAAATGTTGTATTCTAACAAAATTAGTGACACAGTGAACTGGGACACCAGCATCAGATTTCGTATTGTTTTCAGTGTAGTTGAAACTATCCTTCCCATATGTTTTCATATTAAAAAGAGTTATTTTACGGTATTTTATATGAAAACACTGTTGATGTCACAGTTACTGTTTACTTTGGTGAGCTCTCCTCTCTTGTTGTCTCATAACACCGTTCCTAACACCATTTCTGTCCAAAGTAGCTTATTAGGCATAGCTTTAGAAAAAAATCAACTTACAGTAACCTCATCATAGACTTGAATGTGGGGTCATGGAAAATAACTTTTCTTTTATTTATTTATTTTTCTTATCAAAGATGCAAAAGCTGGTGAAGGCAGCTAAGGAAGGGACTAAAGATGGGCTTGAGAAAACCAAAGCTGCAGTGAAGAAGGGACGATCATTCATCAAAACCAAGTCATTTTGTCATGGTATAAAATCCTTCTTATAATGCCTACCATCAATAATTCACACCATGCCTAGCTCTTCAGTTCATGTTGAGTCAATGTGAGCATGGAAGTCATTTCATCATTCATTACTATCCTCTTTATTTTTTAGAGAGGAAGTCAGCCTTTCTTGAGGATGAAGAGTCTGAACTGTTTATTGAGGTGGACTGTTTTAACGTTGAGCCAGTTCTGTGTGCAGCACCAGAAGGTCTCTCACAGCAGCAGGTAATGACCCAGTTTCTGCTCTTCATGTAACTCTTAAGTAACTTAAAATTAACCTAAGCCACATGCATGAAGACATACAACCTGCAGCTGTGTGTGTTTCCTTTATAGCTTCTTAGAAGATGTATATTGGGGTCTATTTTGGAAAGTGAGAAGAACTATCTCGATGCACTGAAGAGAATTTTGGAGGTATGCAAGTGCATCTGCAGTAATTGTCAAATCTGTTTCAAAGCGGTGGTTATTACAGGTCATTCTGTCTGCTTTCTCAGCAATATGAAAAGCCCCTGTCCCAGATTGAGCCCAGACTGCTCAGTGACAGGAAACTGAAGATGACCTTTTATCGTGTGCGTGAGATCCTGCAGTGCCACTTCCTGTTCCAGATTGCCCTGGCGAGCCGTGTGGCTGAATGGGACAGCCTGGAGATGATTGGGGATGTCTTTGTGGCATCGGTAAGCAGAGCTGGTAATTTGATATAAGAACACTTTTAAAGCCTCACCCCTCCGCTAAACACAGACTGCCTGCATATTTGTCAAAGTTGGTTCAATTCTGCTGTCTTTGCTTTCGTTTGACAGTTATTGCACTTATGAAGAAATGTGCACATATCCCACTCTGTCTTACATACTTCATGCTGAAAGCATTTGTTTTTCATGCAGCTATTTTGTAATCTTTAGCTGGAATCTTCCCTATTTTTATCTTCAAAACGTTCAGCCAAATCAAACTAAATTCCTCTATAGCTATGCAGAGAGCGGTTTTTATCTTTAAATCT
>JBBDHI010000021.1:7529869-7540367 GCA_037177115.1 Craterocephalus stercusmuscarum
GTAGCCAATCTCATTTTCTACCCAGTTTTCTAAGTCCATGGTGCTGGACGCCTACAGCGAGTATGTGAACAACTTCAGCAATGCAATGGCAGTCGTAAGAAAGACATGCGCCTCCAAACCTGGTTTCCTGGAGTTCCTCAAGGTTAGAGAAGCATGCTAACTCAAAATGTTCATTTATCACTGCAAGAGTATTGCTTTTGCTTTCAGTATTGTGTTTACTGTTTCATCATTTTTATGCAAGTGCAGCTCAATGAAAGTGGCTTCAGTTTTTTTTTTTACTACTTAAACTTGTTGTTCCATTGCCTGTTGATTTTGCTCATGGTAGATAAAGATAGAAAGAGAATAATTTCTACCCAATCACAATGTGAGAACCTGTTTTCTTACGTACAGCATCGTCAGGAGACCAGCAACGACCGAATGACTCTTTATGGCCTGATGATGAAACCTATTCAGAGATTCCCACAGTTTATTTTGCTGCTTCAGGTATTACAGACTCCTGTTCATGATCCGCTTCATTGTGAAATGTAAAATACAGATGGCTGTGTAGTGTACTCACCAGCAGAGGGAGTAGTACACGCAGAAATGAGGACACTTTGTTTTTCAGGGCGAACAGCTAGGGAGTTGCTCTGAAGGGACATGGTTTCCTCATTTCTTTCATCTCTGCTTTCATTAACCTTGAGTTTTCTTACTTTGCCTGTGTCTCTTGTCACACATTTTTTACTATATCAAGTAGACATGTGTATAACTGCAAATCAATAAGTAAAAAAAAAAACTGTTAATATAGCCTAATAACAAGGTTCATGATACCAAAAATGTTTAAATCCCCATTAGTCATGAAGATGTGTGCTAAATGAAAGTTTGATGAGTTGAAGAGCATGCTGTAGAGGTGCTTTTCATTTCATCCATTTCTCTCATTCACATCAGGACATGCTGAAGAACACACCAGTAGGCCACGCAGACCGTCTGCCCCTGCAGATGGCCCTGACTGAACTGGAGACCCTGGCTGAAAAGCTCAATGAAAAGAAGAGGGAAGCCGACCAGCGCTGTGAGATCCGCCATATTGCAAAGGCCATGAATGAACGCTACCTCAATAAGGTCTGCTCATTTCTGCTGGACGCTGTGCTACCATTATTTAGGGCTTAAACTATAATCATATAATGCTGTATGTCCATTCTCAGTCAGCATCCAGTTTTTGTGGTCATTTCATTCTTTTACCGTATGATTTGGCTTTGTCTCTGTCCCTGCATGGGTGGCCGTCAGGAACTTTGCAAAATTCTCTTCTGACTGAAGGTTGTATTTCTAGAACAGGGCAGAGGACAACATGCACCAAACACCATCCATCCCCATGGTGTAATTATTTGTCTGTCTGCAGCCACCTTCACTGGCATTCATTCACCGGATTTAAAGGATACCTTGCGTGAAGCAGCAGGGTTTCGTTCCTCACAGGCTTTAATTAGTCACAGCCACTGACTTATACACAATTATCTAAAATTAGCACGTTCACAGAAGCGCTATACTGTATGAAACATACGGGAAGCAGGAGGGAAATGAACCTGTAAAGCCAAATGAAATATTACTTTTTCCTTCAAATTTCAAAGTTCCACTGGCTTGTCTTCTCCTTCTTTAGCTTCTGAGTAACGGCAGCCGCCACCTGATCCGTTCAGACGACATGGTGGAGACGGTCTACAATGAGCGTGGTGAAATCATCAAAACCAAGGAGCGGCGGCTCTTCCTTCTAAATGATGTACTCATGTGTGCCACACCCAATATCAGGTGAGAGAGACCACAGCCAGACCTGTTGTTATTCTTTCCCTTCATTTGGACAGTTGTTTCCTTTTTATTTTTTGTTGTTTTCAGGAGTATAAGATCATATCATCTCTCTATTATCCAGTTTTAAAATCAGGGTTCTGTGAAATCTTACATTTGTGTAGACCACTTTTTCAAGTGCAATCTGATCTGAGATGAAATGTGCAAATATTTAAGGAGAGGGCTGGTAAACACTGCATGTAACTGGTGTCTTGGGGGTGGTTTGACCGCAGCGAGTCTCAGACCAAGTTCACTCGCTGGGTTGCTTTTTAGCCACAAGTGACAGAGGATCCCATACCAAGGATTTTCAGCCTCTGTCCCTGTAATTGTATCCTGCTGGTCACCACATGCTGCCTCTCACACACATGCTTTGACATGTACAAAAATGTGCTGTCCTACGTGAGACACATTTACCTCCTTTTATGTTTTAAACCTGACTATTAAGGGAAAAAAGTGAATTTCCTTGCATGTTTGCATCATTTAAAACTAGCAACATCAATCAGAGCTGTTTCCTGACATGACCTTGCTCCTTCCTTTTGCTCTGTCCAGATGTCAGGATGGCAGTGGGAGTGGTAGTGGAAACACTCCAGTCGACCAGAAATTTCTTTTAAAGTGGAGTGTGCCCTTGAGCTTCGTGGAGGCACTAGAGTTCGGATCCAGTGAGGACATGGTGGACAGCAGCCGCTTCCCAGCCCCTCATTCCGGGGAGAAAGTAGTGATCAACGCTAAACCAAGTATGAAACACAATGTTATTTTCAGTTCTTCTGATTTAGACATCTTCTTGTCTGTATAGTTATTCATTCATTCTGTGAATTGGTAAACTCAAGTGCTAGTAGAGAATATGGCAAAGTTTAGTTTGATGAGTTCATTTATCAAAATAAGCAGACTTACAAACCTTTAAAGTAAAAAATAATAAAGTAGATTCAGATAAAAAATTGTGTGTCCTGCACAAAGCTTCCAGTCACTCTGTGTTTTTCCCTTCTGCAGTTTTTGCGTCTGCAAGCTGCTGAGTTCAATGATTTCAGTTTTTCCACTGGGTTCTCCCGTTAGAGACAGCTGCTCAGCCACTTTAAAAGACCCAGATCAGACAAACATGAGAGGAGAGAGAGTGTATGATTTTGTGGTCACAGCACTGCAATTTTTCATTCTAAGGTTTGTTTTGTGTGTTCATGTGTTTCTGTCCAGGCAATCTAGTGTATTGCTGAGTTGCTTTGATAATGTAGTATTTCTGGTCTGTCAAAGGTTGGGCATTCAAGCAGAGGTCAAAGGCTCACACTTTCAGTTGTCAACGGCAGCAGCCAGGAATTGCTACCACTAAATTACACAGTGCGCAGTGTAGCTCACAGATACTCTCCCAGTCTCAGTGCTTTTTAATATACGGTTCCCAATATTCCGGCTTTTTCTGCAAAGCGTCGTCTCCATCTTTGAATACATTCTGCAGTGTTTCTATGTGTTGAGACAGGTAGCTGGATATCACCTTGATGACTAAAAGCCTGTTCAGTTATAGTCAGGGATGAGCTCCCACTTGTTTCTTTTTCCCAATGGAGTCATGTCTGTACTTTCATCCTTTATTTTCAAACAACTTCATGTACTACCTCTCATTTTGTTTCATTTAGTGTGCTCTTTCTGCATCATCTCATCAGGTCAACTGCATCACTCCTTTACTTCACTGAGCCAAATCATCAGACCCGCCGTTAGATCAGTGTATGTTAACAGATGGCACAAACAGGTTTGAGTAACATCTGGTCTGAAATAATGTCTGTCAGCAAGTCAACAATAACATAATGATCTTCCCTCTGTTTTTTAGTCGAACCAGCTGTAATATTTGGGTATATTTAAGAATGTGTGTATTGCAAATTTCTATGGTGTCCAAGCACTTTTACCAAGTGGAAATAATAGTTTCTCAGGCGTCCGTCTTCAGCCAAAAGCAGCTCAGGGATCAGCCAGCTAGAAGGCATTGAAAAGACTCTCCAACATATGATGTCATCTCTTTGTCTCTCTGTTTAGTTCATCTCTATGCCGCGTAGCAGTAAGACCACCATGCAGACCGGCTATTTCAAGTTACATCCTCCTGCTGCTCGCACAGTCGGTATTTAATTTGTAGATATGTTATTTGTTTTTAGAAAGTGCGTAATTGCTGGGATGACTGGTCTGACTCTAAAGATGCTCCCAGGACTGCTTTGTTAGAAAACTCTTAGCATTTGGCTCTCACACAAAGAGCTTTTCAGAAAGCTGGGTCCCAGTTGAAATGGGTTACACAGAGCCAGGCTAGTCTGTGGGAATGGTCACTGTAGTGATGATGGGATTGTATTTATCACTCTGCTTTATTTATTTGAGATGTTACAGTAGGTAATAAGCAGCAAGAGATGGTAGAAAGGTTTACAACCATAGATTTAAATGATCCTAGCTCAGGTTTCTTCTTATTCAAGCTGAAAGGAGGAGATTTAGTTCTACACAGAGCTCTGTCAGACACAATTCACTGGGCTTTTTAGCACAAAGTAAATTATTTAGATTGACACTAAATGTCTGATGGGATTAAGCTCACACCATCCATCTAACCATAATCAATGTCCTCCTTTCATCGAGCATAGATGTTTATTTATTTAATCATCCCAGACCTGCTCTATTGTTGATGGTAAAGAAGTGACAATCCTACTATGCCATTTGGGAGACTTTATCATTTAATTAATTGCCATGAATGTAACGTAATAGAAGTCGCTGACCTTTAAAACACCAATATTTCCCAAAACCTACAAGTATATAGCAGGAATCTTTGCAGATGTGGTCTGTAAAAATGTAAAAATGTTGGCAGTCATTTGTAAAAAAAAATAAATAAAAATGGGAAAAAAAACAAAAGAAGGAAACCTTTGAGAGCCTTAGAATGTCACTACAAATGCAGCATTTGGCAATGATCAGACATGGATAAGGATTTCCCTGAGTGCTTAGTGAGCCAGAGCTTCAGAGCAGGACTGGACTGGGTTGTCATGGCGGCACCAGTCAGTCTTTGTGATAATTACTGATAACAATGATGAGAGGAAAAAAGAAGCAAAGGGAAAAGAGAACAGGAATTTTAGTGCCAGAGACTGTTGCTGTTTAACTGTCTGTTCACTGATGTACCCTCTCAACAGTTATCTTCTTCTGCAGCCAGAATGGGCCTTTTAAAACAGCCTTGTTCTTGTTAAATGAGCTGTTTGAAGAAATGACCTGAAAACAACGTTCGCTGGCCGCCAGCCGTTTCTCCGGTTGTCTCAGTGAGCTGCTAAATGGTTAAATTAAATGCATAAAATGCACCATTCCTGTCAGTGAGGAATATTTTTGAAAGTACTTTTAGAAAATGTAAAATATAAGTTTGAACCGAGTTCACGTTAAAAAAAAAACAAGGCTGAAGACCCTGTAAAATTAAATGCAACAAGACAGAGGTGATGTGTCACAACTGTACAAACACCTCCCTGGTCTGTCCTTCCCATGGCAGTAGTAGCAGTTTGCAATGCATGCTGATACCTGTTTCACAAGTGGACATGGGTAATTTGCAATCCCTGACAAGTGGCAGTTTACACCTAACTGACCTGGCAACAGTCCCAGTGGGCTACATCGTTACTTCAGAGCCACCTTCATGAAATGATTATCGCTTATTCGCCTGGCTGCATTTCTTCTGCTTGGTCACCTGTGGATGTGTGCAGACATGAGACACATTTTCCATTTTTACACCCCAGAACCGCATCATTTTAAGGTGTCCTCAGACAGTCTGTTACCTCACTCAACTTGGTATAAAATCAGGAATGTTTTTGGTCGAATTGTCTTGAATTTGTCACACTTATTACTGCAAGGAACAAGTAAAAACACAAACAAGTATGCTTTTAATTTATGAAAAATATAAAAGATAGACATGAATGAATGTGAATTTATCACTTTTTGTGTGAGAGAGCACAAGAGACAGTTTTCATGTTTTGTGAGAGGCACAAATCAAGCTGTTGTTTTGTTTTAGCACATATTCACAACACATGAATTAATATCAGCACATCCACTGGGAACAATATTTAGAGGATAACTATTAAAAAATATATTGAGAGAGAGAGAGAGAGAGAGACTACTTGGCACACACTGTGGCAGATAGTTAAAGGAAAGGGAAAAAAGAAAGGAAGATATATGGTAACAGGCAAACCAAACTGGCCTCTGAAAGCTAACAGTGGATATTAGCGTTTTTGTTAACAAGTACGGACATGGGTTAAAGTCACTGGCAAGTTTGCAGAGCTGTCACTGCTGCCTGTGGGAAACAAACTGATTCCTCTGTATTGATCTTTGTCCCGTCACCCACTGCTGCTCTCATCAGACTGACCTTGCTCATTGTTGCCTCTGAGAACTGTCGACAGCTCAGGCTTTAAGATACCAGCAAATGTTGCTTTTACACTCTAAATATATGAGGGTGTATAATGTGTGAATAACTTTAAAAATAGATATCCTTCTTTTTAGACAAGCTGTACATGGGCCCAGGTCAACTCTACCAAGACCTGCAAAACTTAATCCATGATCTGAGCTTGGTCAACCAGATCTCCACCATGATCAGCAGCCTCAAAGGGAACTACCAGGTACTGTATAACTTCACCAAACATAAAGTTAAAGTCAAATCACGGATTACACTCTTCGCTTAGCCCTAATTATGATAATTCATTAATTTGTGAAGTCATCAGAAATGTAAGGAATGACGCTATTATCTATTCTGATGTAAATAAAAGCTCTTTACGGGCTACATTATGCTCATCGTGTATACCCTCAGGTGCATATGAGAACCGGACCGTTATGTAGGCTCATATTATTCAAACTGAGGAATGTTCCATTGTGAGCAATTTGTCTTGAGGAGACTGAGAGTCTCTTAAGTCCTGATTTGCACCATTCAAGGCTGTCAATTCATGTGTCCCCACAAGACTGCCTGTGCCAGTGAAATGGAGATTCCCTTTGCAGAGCGCTGCGTGCTTAAGTTGGGCTGTGTTTATGCTGTGGGGGGTTGTGTCAGAAGCAGAATGGGAGGCATAAAAATGGAGAAGCTCTCAGTGAGACATATGTCGAAGTAGATTGAGGGAGAGATGGCGATTGATGCAGAGGCAAAGGGAAAAGAAAGAAAGAGGCGGTACTTATGACCTCCCAAGAAGGATCTAAATGATACAGACAGTAGTCTAATTATAAATCTGCAAAGAGTGGCTTCAAATGAAGGTTTTTGATACGTTTTAATACATCAAGATGTAATGCCACTGCGACGAGGATCCTATCCAGAGAATGGGATGATCCTTTGTCATTTAAACTTATCAACTTACAGTTTTGTTGTTGTTGTTGTTGTTGGTTCACCTCCATGATGCATTTTTTTGATGCAATTTTTGTTGATTAAATGAACAGAGAATATAAAAAATAGTCAAATAAATATAATTTATAGCCCAAGATACTGCTAACCAGAACAGAAAAAATACAATCATATACTTCAGGACTGATGGGATTTGGGACAGCTGTTTCTGTTTTTGTGTCACTCAGTATACTGTAGCTAACAGTGTGCACAGCAAAATCTCTGAAGACATAGCTTAAATTTTATCTGAACAAGTTTGCTCATGCTTTGATATCAAAATCCTTTCTCCTCTCGATTCATCCCCTGAATATCACAGCTCTCTCTACTTTTGTCTTTTTTTTTTCTGCGATATTGCTTTCTACAGAATGTAAATCCTACTGTGGCACAGGACTGGGTTTCAGGTCTCCAGAGGCTGATACTGAAAAAGGAAGAGGAGATCAGGGCAGCTGACCGGTGCAGGATCCAACTCCAGCTGCCTGGCAAACAGGACAAGTGTGTTTTTTTTCTTTTTCCTCCCCCATCTTTAACTTGCTACGGCCCATCATGCTACAAACAACATAACAGCACTACTGTTTCAGGCTTTAACCCCCAACATGTTGTTTGTCCTAGAATTGTCTTTATCCCCTTTTAACCTGCTTCCCTCCATGTATCCTCCCAGCTATCCTGCGTTTGGCTTAACGAGACGGCATTAGAGCACATTTGGGTATCTGAAGTTTCTCCACCAGCTCTAATCAGACGCATGAATCACAAGAGAGGAAAGAGCGCATCAGTGTTTGAGCCAGTTTTCTCAGCTGCTGGCGAACATAAATACCCATGTTGCACATTTACAGACTCTGTTATAGTCTTCACATGGTCCCCCAAGGGTGCATCTTGTTCTGGCTCTTCCACATTCTCCATGACTAGAAGGGTTTATTGCTTCTCTCTCTGTTCGCCTCGTGCTTAACTCCATTACTCATCTCGACTGCATTTAACTGCAGAGATTATCCATGGTTATGTTTGGAAACACAGCTGCACTTTCCTCATTTTTAGCTTGATCTCTATATGGCAAAGCACAACACTTCTCACCACCAGTCACTGACCAGAGTGATGAATTTCACACATCTCAACACACACAGCTGGTCACAACAGCCACACGTATAATGACTACACCATGTCTACACGAGCTGTCTATAGAGGCGATAATTGACATTGACTTGTGTCACTCTGTATCTCCTCAGCCTGTATTGACCAGTCGGACACGTTCAACTTAAATTGCATTTCAGCTTAGATAAAGGGCTTTTTTTTTATCTGATAGTATGAGCTATTCAAATGTAAACTTTGCTAATCTGCGACCCTTCTGACCCTGACCAATCTGTGCTAATCTGATATACAATTTTAAAAGTTTTATGTAGAATATATATGTAAATATATATCTAATTTGATTATATGTATGGGAAATGGGTTTAAATTTGGAGTTGAGCAGTAGAAAGTAAATTTAAGGAAACTGCGAAATGCTTAGCTTTGACATTTGTGTGTCCCTATAACCAGCATCTTCTTTTATTTTCTCATTAATACGTGTTTGTTTTGTCCTCTCTTTTGGCAGGATGGGAAAACCCACATATTTCAGTGCGGTCTTCAATACTCACAGCCCAGCCATCAAACAATCTTGGATCAGTAACTTACAGATGGCTAAACTGGCTCTAGGTATAGTTAACACCCTGGCTGCACCTTATCATGCATCTGTTCCACATTTGCTTCCCAATTTCTTTGCATACAAGTATATTATAATGTTATATAAATTAGTATAAATGTTTGTGGGTTTTTCTCTCTCTCATATATACATTTTTATATGAACTTTGCTGTTTATTACAGAGGAGGACAACCTGCAGGGCTGGTTCTTTGCAGAAGATGATGGAAATCAGATCAAAAAGCAGAAACATCCTCTCCTGCTTCGACAAATGCCCGTTGTTATGTCAAAACTACAAGAATTCAAGGTGAGGCTATTGCCCTCGTACAGTTTTTTGTTTAAATGAATGCAGGAACAAGGCAGATAGTAGGTGGCACAGATCTTTTCAACTTCAGTTTATACACTCGATCCAGGCCAGACAGGTGGTATTACTGTTTCAATGAACAGAAGGTTATATCATCTTTTTTCTGTAAGAGGACATGGGGTTTTTTTCTTAGTGGGAGTCTCCTTCATATGTTTAGATTACTGAATATTTTCTGTAGTATCAGAGCTGTGTTGAGTTGCTGCTCATGGCAAATGCTTTTAGGGATGCTTTTAGATTTTGGAAACCGAAGGAAATCTATCTAAATTAAAACACCAGCAGACCTTCATTAGGCCTGAGATCGCATCACCTTTCTCAGTGGGGGTGCACCAAGAAAACACTTTTGTGATCCATCTTATCAGCGCTAGCCTTCTCTATTAGCTATATATTGATATGTATTAATGAATAGGCTAGTTAGCTCCGTTGGTTAAAGAATAGAGTTAAAGGCACTTAGTATTTCTACAGCTTTTGTCTAATTCCGACGTAAACCACTGATGTTATTGTAAATTGAAACTTTTTTGCCTGTTTTACATCAGATGCTTTTGAACCTTGAGAACTATGAGCTGATGGGCTGTTATTGTGAGGTACTTAGAGGAAATATACGTACTGTGTGAATCACAGACCTTGTAAGTTTTATTTATACCTCAGCTTAGCTGAAAAAACACTTGAGCAGAGCAAGTGCATCTGCACTTATCTCAGTATTTATGGTGTGGAACAACCAGCCTGCTAGCAACACAATAATTTGTGGAACAGAGTCAAGTTACGTAGCCCACATGTTTGCCGGGACACTGGGTCACTTGAAGACTGGAAGATTTGAATGGCATGTTGGCCGGTTAGCTCAGCTGGTTAGAGCGTGGTGCTAATAACGCCAAGGTCGCGGGTTCGATCCCCGTACGGGCCACAAATATTTTGATTTCATAGTATGTCATCAGTTTTTCTTGGTCAAGGTGTATTGAATGGATATGAAATTTACATATCACTATCTTTCGCATGGCATCTTTGATTCATGAGGCCTCAGAATAGTAAAGTAATTTCAAGGTAAACAATGTGTTTGCGTACTGTGATTTCTTTCCTTGTTAACCAAATGCATGTACTTATCTGAGTTTATTATTCTTCACCTCTCTTATATTTTCCTCTTATATGCAGGTGGAATGTGCTGTTCACAATCCAGAGCCCCACATCAACACAGAGAGCACAGCTGACGCTCCTGTCGTGGGCCATGGATGTGTCTGGGTGAGGCATCTTACTGCATAATAATAATAATAATAATAATAATGATAATGATGATAATGAGTAATAGGATGGCTAACTTTTTAAAAAAGCAACCAAATAC
>JBBDHI010000021.1:7566471-7579340 GCA_037177115.1 Craterocephalus stercusmuscarum
CCTTAAGCAGTGTCATGTGCAACCACAAAGCAGAAATGCACATCGCCTTCATCACACCTTCTTCAGCTTCCAGAAGGTTAGGCGACACAAAACATTTGTGATCTACAGTATATCTTCATGCTTAATCATGTTGCCTTCAGAAAAGGCCTTTTATGCCGTTGCTGTGTTCATGAAACAGTTTGCATTGACCTTTTGTGTCCCCTTCCTTTATTTCTTATTCAGTTCCATCATTCATCCACTGGAGGGCAGTATGAGCCTGGTGTGAAGAAGGGAAAGTCTGCAGCGGCTATTTTTCCCTCATCTGAAGATGTATGCATCTCCACTACATTTCATATTGCATCACATATAGCTATAGCTGGTCTTCCTCAGCAACAACACCCAAAATACAATTAGATGCTACGATCTAATCTATCAAGGTCTCTCAATAGAAATGTGACGGGGATTCTGTCAGATGTTTATAGAAATAGTTTTTTTAACCACTATAGATTTTCTAATGTTAATGTCAACTGTTAAGTCTTTACTATCATTAAATGCATTTTCTATAACACTGCTGTAATGCTAAGTGAGGTGGAAACGCAATGATTGAACAGTGTTTTAAACTGCTGGTGTTACTTATGAAGGATACTTTCCAACTAAGATGCTGTTTTGTAAAAGGTAGTGATGCTGTAAGCAGAAGACTCACCCAGAGCCTATGTTAGAAAATGTGGGATGTTGTATGACATAAACATGAAATAAAAATAGAATTCAGTGATCATTAAATTTGATGGAAGCAACACATCTGAAATAAATTAGGGCAAGAATGTTAACCCCCTGTTAGCATCCTCTCTAAAATCATCTGAACTGAGGACGTTTGTTCTACATGTGCCAGTGTTATTTTGGTTGAGGGGATGTAAAAAGGTTATGCGAGATGTGGGATGTGCTGGGAGATCATCTGACATTCACATCTGGTGACTTAAGCTGAAATGCCAGTTCCTAAATGATATTTAACAGTAACCATATGTGCAGCATGGAGGATTCTCTTTAAATTTGATCTTTTAAGGTCTTCATTTATGTAAAGGATCTTTTAATCACTCATTTTTTTCTCTTTTACCTAATCTTAAAACAGCGACAGGTATAAAGTGGGAATATTAATGATCTGATCGCTGTTTGTTCTCTCAGTTCTGAAGCTTGAAATTGACTATGAATAAGGCTGGAGCTCTGATCAGTCGGTATAGCTGTTGAGGTGAGGATATACAATTCATCAGCTTTTTTGGCTGCACACTTACACTCACTGGCTACTTTATTGCGTACGTCCACTTAGCTGGACCTCCTTTTGCCATGAGAAGTACTTTAATTCTTCCTGGCAAAGATTCAATAAGGTGTTAGAAACATTCCCCAGAGATTTTGCTCCATATTGACATGATAGCATCTCACCATCCACGATGAGAATCTCCCTTTCCACCACATCCCAAAGTTGCTCTATTGGACTGATATCTGGTGACTGTGGAGGCCACTGGAGTACAATAAACTCTCTGTCATGTTGAAGAAACCACTTTGAGATGATTTGAGCTGTGACATGGTGCGTTATCCAGCTGGAAGTAGCCATCAGAAGATGCTACACTGTGCCCATAAAGGGATGGACATGGTCAGTAACAGTTCTCAGATTGGGGCTGTCAAATAGAGCTCAGCTGGTACAAAGGGGTCAAAAGTGTGCCAAGAAAATATCTCCCACACTATTACACCGCCAGGAGCCTGAACTGCTGATACAAGTCAGGATGGATCCACGATGCTTTCCTGTTGTTTCCACCAAGTTTCCATCAAATTCAGCTGATAGGAGCAGCACCCAGCGCGATATTCTGCTGCTGTAGCCCTGCTTCAAGGTTCAGGTGTTGTGCATCATAAGATGGTATGCTGCATAGCCTTCATTTATTCACTGTTGCTTTTCTATCATCTCCAACCAGTCTCCCATTCTCCTCTGACCTGATATCGAGGCATTTTCATCCACACAAATATCACCGGATGTTTTAATTTTTTCCGACTGTTCTCTTTAAACCCTATTTGTCTGTGGAAATCCCAGTAGATCAGCAGTTTATTACAAGCTCAGACTCTCCTGTCTGGCACAAAAACCCATGCCACAAAGTCATTTAATCCCCTCTCCTTTCCCATTCCATTCCATGCCCAATTGGAACTTCGGCGAGCTGTCTTGACCATATCTACATGTCTAAATGTGTTGAGCTGATACTATGATTGGCAGCTGCAATGTGATAACAATCATATGAAGAAATGTAACTTGTCTGTTAAGTACACATCAACAGTTCTCCTCCGATCGAGGCTTCTTTATAGGTAAGCGGCCGGCCCAGTGCTTCAGCCTACCTTGCTTTTCTTATGGAATACTAATTATGTTCACATAATTGGTTTAGTCTTTTAAATGGGAAGCTTGTTAATTCCACCCCCCTCCACACCCCCACTCTGTTTTCACCTACAGCTAAATTTAAGTAAGATCCATCTGAATCTGAGCTGCTTTGTTACAAGAAAAAGAAGAAAAGAGACATTAGTAGTTTAGACTTCAGAGCGCAGTGTCAATTGATCTCACATCTTGAAAGAATGAAGATAAAAAATTTTAAACGACTAACACTGGCTCGCATGATAAGCTCCTTCACCGATGAATGGCTTTGAGCGGCCTCTATTCCTGTAATGGGAAAGACATGGGGGGGGGAAGGAAAAAGAAAGTGACATTTTGCTTTTAATTTCCAGTTGATTGTGTGTGATTATGTGCTAAAACAGCAAACTTGCACCCCTTTAAGAGAGACCAAATGCAAAGGGCTGCAAATGAGAATCAGCAGAGAAAAGTGTGGCCTGAGGTAAAGCATCATGTAATGGGCTTTTCTGCATCCACCCAACACGCTCGCATTTTTGCCATTTGGAGAATACACAGAATTATTTACACCTTCAAGGCAACTCATCTAAACTGCACATCAGTCAATTAGGAAATCAGAAATTTTCTGTGATTCCAGTTTAGCGTGGAGTCCTTGGCTCTCTTTGCCCCCACCAACCCCCCCTCTTTTTAGTCTCCCATCTTGACAGTGACAAATTACTCCTCTGCTTGGCGAGATTGAAAATTAAAAGCATTTAAAGTTGCTCATGCATTTATGCTAATGAGAAATTCAGCTATGATTTGCATGCGAAAGAGGCTAGTCTGAGAACTCATCATCACCCCCACCACCTCCACCCTGTGCATTTCTTTAGGCTCTTTATCTTTTTATTCTCTTACATGTTAGCAAAGAAGAAACATTGTGTGAATAAATAGTCTAAACATGTGACATTTTGCCTCCTTGCAGAACATACAAAACCGTGCATTGTTACTTCAGAGTATCTTTATGTTGTATTTACGCTGTGTTTCCACCCCCATAGCCATTCAGGCAAAATGGGTCATTGTGTCTGCATTTGCAGCAAGAACCGCCACAAACATGATGACATTGTGAACTTACTGCTCACGCTGTCTCCCGACTGCATGCAGAGACAGGATGTACTTGCGCAGCACTGGCAATGCAAACTTTAAATCACAAGCATAATTCTGTGGACATAAGCTTCTAAAGACTCATGTCAGAATGTCTGTTCAGATGAAAAAGGCTTTTGTTTTGTGATAAACATGTGCAGAACACTTTGGAGCCCGGAGGATTAAAACTCTGGGCTGATTTGTTCCCCTCCCCACCCCCAGTAAGCTCCATCCAAGTCTTCCACTCAAAAATATCAAAGCGGACGCTTCTTTTAATTTGTTTGTTCCACTGTTACTAAATGATTGTAACCTTGGAAACAAGATGTGTTAATGAAGGTAGAAAATGAAATGGGACTTTAATTTGTTTCAGTGTTCACAGCTAGGTGAGATGGATTAGCTTTGATTGAGGTGTGAGATGAAGGAGGAAAGCGCTGACATGACACTTGTATTTGTCATCATGTCATTTCAAGGAGGATGCAGCAGCAATTATGAACATGGGTACACAGCAATTAAAAGAGGTAGTATTCATTAATAATTTTACATTAAGTTTTCAGGGGCTGTGGAAAATGATTGCCACTGTGCAGGCTTTTCAATTACGCTGCTTAATTAGAAATGTCAATATTAAGAAATAATTAAACTTAGAAATATATTAAGGTTGTCAGAAATACTAAAAAGTTTTGACCATCAGTCACAAGATGTGTTCTTGAGTGTACTTTTGCAGGGATTTGTGAATTAAAGATGAGACTTTGATCAATGTTTGTGTGTGTAACTTACTAACTATCCGGTTTGCCAATCACTCAATCTTTCTTTTCTTTGTACCACTTTACAGAGACGCTGCAGCCTGAGGACACATTCATGCTGTATGAAGGTAAGGGAAAAAAAGAAAAACGCTGCTGCTTTGCTCGGCTTAACTCTAAAAGTGTGCAATTCCCTCCTTTTTATGAGCATGGTTAATACTTGCAAAAGCGGATTTTATGGTGTTATTAGAAGAAAAAAATTTCAAACAAACTCTTAACTAAATTATGTTCTGTAGTTATAAACTTCTTGCAACTCGTTTCCCCATGTTTTGCTTCTGTGTTGCACCCCTGCTTTGTCTTGTTCTGACAGCATTAATGTCTGTCTCTGAAAAGAATGAGGAGAGCCTCGGCTTGCGTGTCCTCACCCTGAGATTCAGACCGGTTCGGAGCTGCCTTTGATCACACAAATACATTTTCATTCTCGTACAGATCTCACAGGTAGCTGCATATTGATACTAGTAGATTTAAGGTGGACTAATAATCAAGTAGAGCCATCACCTGTTGCCTGCAGTGGAAGCTGACTGAAAGATAGACTTAAAAGCATTTGTACCTCAAAGCAATGGCAGCTTCTAATGATAGGATCGCTTTTGGCACAGCATGTTGGCCACGTTTCCCTCAAAGCCGTGTGTGACGGCTCTTTAATTGGACTGCTCTGTTCCCTCTGTGCTGTAATACGTTACCAGGCAGCGTTGCTGTTCTGTTGTGCTGTAATTATCCCACACTATACCATAATGAAATCAAGGGATCCTACACTATGTGTCTGTATATGAATGCAGGCAATTGCATGTTCCTCTCTATCTCACTGCCTCTCTATCAGACTTAGCGGATAATTTCTTCAATCAAGTGCAAAGCGAGCACTCATGCATGTAAAAGAATGAGCAGCTCACACACTGGTGTCTGAGTTACAGTAATGCTTTTTTCCCCCTCTTCCATCAGAGGATAATTACTAGAAACCATGTCCAATTACCTTTTGTGTGTTATTTGAAGTTCTTCAAGTCAGTAGCAAGGATGACTTTTGTATGGTTTAAAGATGAAGGTGGTGGGGGGTCTTAGCATGATTCACTCAGTGTAAATAATACTTTTAAATGAAAAAAAGGTAATCACAATCGGTTGAACCTTTGACCTTGAACAAGTTGATATCTCTCCCTTTCTGTCTCTTGCTGCTACTCTTTTACCGCCACTGACTGGAAAGAATGGTGGGGGTGCGGGGGGGGAGGGAGAACCCCTGTGAACCAGTTTCTTTATATGAGGAAAAGAGTGAGCATGTGTGTGTCTGCTCTCGCCCGTGGCTGCAGATTAGCCACGAGAGCCAGAGGATCGCCCCTGCTCCCTGACAAATGAGAAAAGCCACAGCGGCCCTGGCCAAAGTGACAGGCCAAATGGAAGCAATTCGTCCCGAGGCGGGGGAGAGCAGCTGTGACCAGGGCCTGCGACGCCTCTGCAGACAGGACACTGTGTTTGCTCGTCTCTCTCTACTGGATATTGAGACTTAACCTACAAGACAATTGGCATTTCTCCCATGGCGTCTTCCCGAGAAGTGCTGCGCGTCACTACACCACGGGACGTCTCCGATGACCTTGCACCTTTACCTGGGCTGGATTTTGCTCGGTGTGTTTGTTTTTTTGACCTGATCTACTCTGTCCTTTTGACTAATTTGTGAGCAATTCGAGCAAGTCCTATTCACATGGTTGCCGGATCATTCCTTTTAAAGACTTGAAGCAGGGAATGTCGACCTAGCCTCACTTCGCAGGCTTGTAGATGTGTGAGTAATTAACACTCAGCCCTGATGGATTAAATACCACCCTACTGAGATCGACTCTGCCTGCTGCCGTTGGCATAGTGACCTCAAAGCAACAAGATACTTCCAGGGGGAAAGATGGCAAGAATGGCCAAGGGAAAGATATGAGGATGGAGAGAAATGTTGAGGGGTTTATCAGTCTCAGACATATATAAATAAATAGGACCAGCCCCTGTAAAGTACTAGAATGAAAAGGCCCTTAAATAAGGAGTCAAAGATGGATAGCTCAGGGTTAGAGGCTATTCCCACCACAGTCAAGCTGCCTGTCAAGAGATATACACAAACCTGCATCTCCATACTGTCTCTCCTCTTCCTCTTCTAAATCTCTCTCTCTCTCCTCGCTCTCTCATATCACCCAGGGCCAAGTGGATCAGACTTCACTTCGACACAGCCATCATAATTACTCTGTGCCAGAAGAATCAATTACAGCTAAGCACCACTGTTTCCAGAATGAAGCTAAACATTAAAGTTTAAAAATTCAGAATTATTAAAAAGTCATGCTCTCAGGGACACATACAGAATATTTACTGTTAACAAATAAGTTAATAACTTCACTCCGAATTATTAATTCATGGCTCACACTGGTCTCGGCGAAAGACTCGTCTCGTGGTTAATTTCTTTGCCGTTATACATTGTTAAATATGCATCACTTCTCCACTATTCCATACGAGCGCTTGGCAGATGCGACAAGACGAGCTTTTTTGTGACCGACTGAGCTGACATAAGTGATCTGAGTATTGTACTTCTATGTATATCTTAGGAAATGGACCTTTTTTCTGTGCATTATGCTGGTGTGGGCTCACTGGGATGGCTTGATGAGGACACATTCACAGATGCGGTCGGTCACAGATCCAGGGCCTCACAGAGGGAAATGGAGACTGTATTTTTCTCTGGTTAAAGTTGTGCTACAGTAAGGAATACTGAAGTGGCCCACTACCTTCAAGCTTCAGGGAGATGGTTAAACATAATGAAATATAAATGAATAAAACCAGAGGCCTTTCCACTGTCCTATTCCTTTCATGTTTTAGCTCAGCTTTCAAAAGCTGATGTTGCTATTACATCACCACACAATGTTTTTCCAGCAACCATGAGCCGATGGATATCCTATCTCCACCTAACCATACCAATTTGCTTATATCTCTACAGGGATAACATCCTCCCTGTCTCTTAAAGTGGTAGCCATAAAGCTGTCTGAATAGCTTTTAGTAAGGGCAGATTCCCAGTACTACTTGATTCTGATATAGAGAAAGGCATCATATTTAACAGTGAATAATGTCTTCCAAACTCAAAGGTTTGAGTTTCAGTAGAAATTACAAACATTCCACTCAGCAAAGACAGGAAGTTTTCTTCCTATAATATTTCTTTTCATTAAATTTATGTGGACAGTTCTGAGTTTGTTTGGTTTGATGTGCTGAATGGAGTGTTGCTGATGACATCTCTTATTCATTTCCATCGGCCAGAGTTTCACTAGATTGATTTATTCACCTAGTGCTTGGTGTTGTTAGGCTTCTGTGAGACTCATGGTATAGCTTCACACACTGTAGTGGCCATTACAGCCAGCAGAAAACACTGTCCATTATAGGTTAGGAAACAGTCCATAACATGCAAATATCACTACCCGCTGACTTCTGCTATACAGGAAGTCTCAATGGAATTGAATGAGACAGAAGTTCCAGCTGAAAAAAATCGAAAACAATGTGGCAGAACCTGAAATAGTTCACAGCATTAGAAGGAAAAGTCTGCAGGGTCTGCAAATTGGGCTTCAGATGAAAGTGGGGAAAAAACCCAACAATTGCCCTTTACCTCTGAGGTTGCATGTCATCTCTTTGAAACTCACTACTGGGCAGATTAAGGTCAAGTAGACTCATTCCCTTCCTTTTTCCACTCTCCTCTGAAGGTAGCAGAGGGAGGGTGGATAAAATGATGACAAGGAGGGATTGAGCGAGGTAGAGGGTGAGAGGGTAGAAAGTGGGATTTTGAAGGTTTTGAAAGAGGTTTTACACCCATCCCTGGTGGCTTTCCTCTTTCACTCTGAGAACTGTGTTGATAATGGCTGCTTGTCAAAGGAGGATGAGCCCACCTGCTCCTTCTAACTCAGTCCTGCTGGTTCAGCTCATGCCTTGACATAAATACTAAAGGGAGGCAGGTGGGGGTTGTCAGCAGCCTTGCATTGTGGTTGTCAGTGCCCTCTTAATCTAGGTGTAAAGGGTACAATATTCTATGAAAGGAAACCCAATGAATACACTTGACCGCACTTAACCCTTTACTGTTTGTTAACAAAACTATGTCCACCTATACACAGGGCCAATGCAAAGTTAATACGCCTTTAAAAAAATTATCTGATCTTTCAGGTCTTTCTTTTTTATCTTTGAAAGTCAACACAAATTGGTTATTCCCGGTGGTGAATAAAAAACACATTTTGGACATTTTGGCAGCATATTAAACACTAAAAATCCTCCCGTCTTCTTAGGAATTATTCTTTAAACCTTTTTTCTTCAAATGGGGATTTTTCCAATTTTCAAATTCAACTATATGAGGAGCTCTTTTTGAACTTCTCCAGAGATGCTTTATAAGGGTCAGGCTTTTATGAAGCCACTTTGTGCTTTCTTGCTATGTTGTGTCTTAAATTTGCCCCTTTCATGAGATTCTGACTTATTTGGAAAATATTTTTGACCTGAGTTTTACTCTGTATTTCTCGATGAACAAGTTTCCCTGTTTCTATCACAGAGATATTCACATGATGTGGTTATTGCTGTGCTTTGCTAGCGGTATTATATTGCATTGTGACTGTCTGGTTTCCTCTTCCTTGGCTGTTTGTAATATAAAGTAAACCTATTCCATTCATGTTTCTTTAGATCAGGCAAGTCAAGGTAAGGCGAGTTTTTATGTATGGAACGTTTCATCTATAAGATAATAATTAACACAAGACATACAAATAATTACTGCAGGGTGCAGCAGAAGCATTAAAGTGCACAATAAAAGAATATAAAGAGAAATAAAATCATATTAAGGCCTAGTTAAAAGGGTATGCAAAAATTATAATTAAATTGAACTGGTTTAACCCCTCTTGTATAAAAAAAAAAATTCTGATACCTTTTGGCAAACTCACATTAGTTTGATGTACCTCTTATTGAAAAGTGGTATCTGCTTTACCATTTAAGTATGATAGTCTTTGGGTGAGGTTCTTCCATTTCCACAAGTCAACAAGGCAGCTAATGCCGCATCCATCTTGCATCCTCCCTGTACTCTAAGATCTCTCCAGCCAGTAGAAGACAGTGTTATCATGACTCTTGTCTTATCTGTTGCTGTCTCTTTCTTTTCCTCTCTTCCTCCAATGATGACTTCTCTTTGCTGGCATTGATTTGCTGAATCATCCACAGTATGCATTTAAAATGGCCAATGTGTTACATCTGCTTGCTAGCATGCCAAAATGAGAAGTGGTGCGTACAGTCAAACTCTGCTGCCAAGTTGTATGCTGTAGTGCGTTTTCTTGGGACATGACCATTCTAGAAATTAACATTATAGATGGCTTTGTTCTGTCAAACAAGTCTGAAAAGCAGTTTTAACATCAAAAAGTTACAGAGTGCATCTTTAGGGCTCTGTTCATTTTGGCTCGGCTGACAGACTTATGTAGTCTGTGGTTCCAAACCTCCTCCACTTTAGAATGAAGTTATTGTGCTTTTTAGGCTTTAAATCAGGGATCTCAGCTATGAAATGGCTTCAACTGCTTGTTAAGTTCTGCACAATGACCCATTAGTTTAAGTCAATATGTTGGAGCAGGAAAACATTTGCAACCCCAGCTTTAAATGCTGAAGAAACTTATTTTTTCTTCAGATCTGTGCCACGATGCACGTCAGTTCATTTGCATGCCTGCTTTCAATTATGTCCAAGCACAGATGGACTTCCACCATGCTGAAGAGGCACCACGAGGAACTCTTGCAGAATTTATATAAATGAGATATTTTAGCTGTAATTATAATAGATTAACAATAATAAAAAATAGCTTTTGTTGAGCAGTTGTGGAAAATTATGTGTGTACTAAGGAGTTAACTTAAACTATATTCATTCTAGGATGAATTCACAGACAAAAAGCATTGAAATGGTCTTTTTAATGACTCTGACCCCACATTACGGCGTTAACATTAACACCTACAGCGCTAGGTGCACACCCGACTGTGTCACCAGGTATTTGCTCGTCATAGATGATAAATCAGTGAAACAGAAGTGGCAAGGCTGCCAATTGTAATTACAGAATCAATTGACACACAATTAAGTTGTTTGATTGAGTGGATTGTCCTGTCAATCAGAAAAAGAGCTGCTGCACGTTCAGTAATGTGCGAGTGAATGGCATAACATTTTCCTTTTCCATGTCAAGGGCACAGTCACGAAGTCTGCTGGCAATTAAGAACTATAATATGCTGAGTCGAGCGCAGCAACAAAATAGGCAGCAATTTCTTCTGCTCCTGTTGTAAATTATGCTTATCAGGTACCTCGCCTCAGTAAAGGTGAAGGGTCGGCCTGAGCAGGCAGGCAGCATTTCTCCACATAATTGAGAGAAGTTTGGATTTAATTGTATAATTAATCTTGTCAAATTAAGTTACACAGAAGTTCGACCCCTAAATTAGGCAGTCTGGAATATTTAAATTGCCTTAATGTGAAATCAGGCTCCAGAATGCACTTTGTTCTCTCCTGATGGTTTGAGGTAAGTTTTTATCCACGATGAGCACGGAATGCTGTAATAACCTGTTAGCAGTTCTTATCACGTTGTTCCGTTATATGATTAATTTCCTCAGAAAGTAATTGCAATTTTAAAAGGAAGCTCATATTATTGTATAGATTATTGTAGACCTGCCAAGTAAAAATAGAAAGCTTAAATTCATGGTAATGCTCATGAAATGTAATTTTAGCAAATAATAAGTTGTACATTCTTTTGTTTTCATCACACTTTAGATATTAAAAAGTCAACAAAATGTTTTATCTTACCAATTGATGGCTATTTTTCCTCTTTTATGATTAACGTGTCCATTGTCCTTTTTAGAATATGATTCACTTTGTGATCCAAGTGGGATTATGCTCAAGCTATCACATCCCTTTTAAGAATGATGATGTATTATTTGCAGCATCAAACCTTATGCTTATCATAACTACCACCGGGCCCATGTAGGTCTAATAGAATATGGGGAGAAATAGCATAATTTTCTGTGTCACTGAGCAGTCTTCATGTCCCTTGTTCTAATTTGCTTTTCATTATCTGTATAGCTAATATGACAGTTATTAGCTATTCACTATGAACCACGATGTTGACATGACATACAGAAAATGATAAACCAAAGAATCAGCAGTTAGTTTATGTGCGGATCAATGCAAATGAACCTACAATGATTAACTAAATCCTTTTTTATGATTGATTTTATTAATTCAATTAATTGAATAACCGTTAACCCTAGACTGTGAGTTCAGCTCAAGTAATTAGTCAGTCAATCCGTTAGTCAGCTGATGTCAAATGTTTAGAAAATAACTTTGGTGAATTTTAAAAACCCAGTATTATACCGTCATTTTAGATTTAATAATTAAAAAACATTTGAAAGATTCATTAAAGAAAAAAAGTTGAACTGAAACTTACACGGCTGTGATTTAACAACAGGATTTCTAATAATTTAATGACAATACAAAAATGTTAAACCTTTACAGGGAACATATTTTCTGGATGAAGCTGATTTATTTTCAACACTTTAAGTGTCATTTTTGTTAGACTTTTAATGAAGGATAAAATCAGTCAGTCAAGCGAATTATTGTTATATTGACTTAATGTAAAAAAATTAAAACAACTGTCATTTTGTGTGTCTTCCCTTTAACAATTTGCTTTTGTTTGTCTTTTCCTAACTCGACACGGATTGAAAAATTGTGTGAAATGTGTGTTTTTATGAGGCGAAGATTCCTTTGTTGTAACCAGTGAATAGGCATTCTTTTAAAAGCTTGTTTGTTTTCTGCTTCGATAGCTTATGGCTGCCATCAATGGCTGTCTGCTTAATGCTTTGACGGCAAACATTATTGCTTTGGAGACACCGAGTTGCAAAGTAACACATGTTATTATCAGTGGTCACTGAGTGGTATTACTGCCATCAGATCTTAATCACATCAGCAGAGAATTGTTCTGTTCAGGGTCTCTTTCACAGATTGGGCTGCCTTGATGGTGTCAACAGACATGATATTACATTTCCTAAATGCAAAAGATTAAATTTTAACTAAAAAGATATTGATGTACTCAGCAATCTAATTTAAAGGTAGGCCTACATTTCTGTTTTTGGTGCAACAGACACGAGAATGTATGTCCAATTGTCTTCTGCATGGAAAGCGGGAGGCCCCTGGGGTATTTGCCAGCATAATTCTCATCTTAACACAACGACCTTACTCTGCTGTTGTTGTCAGATTTAGTAACAGCATACGCTTGAGACGAGCTGGTAGGAAAAAAGTCTCCTTTGGCTTGTTTGAATGCCAACTGTGCATATGAGCTTTCAAAGGGCCCTCTTTGATGTCTGTGACGTATGAGTGTTTCTGTGTCGACGGCATCTCGGGGAGAGAAATGCTACTCCAGCACCACCCTGCTGTCACCCTCAATGCAGATGGAGAATCTGCCCGGATGCACTTTCTCTGAAGTACATACTTGCATAGATAGCTATTCTCCACCGGTGTGCGTGTGTGTTTTTGTGTTGTGTGCTTGCTATAAGTGGGGAGATGTATTCGTTCTCGAGTGGAGTATTCTGAAGTGTGTGTTATTTTATCCAGTGAAGTGTGGAAT
>JBBDHI010000021.1:7579440-7603993 GCA_037177115.1 Craterocephalus stercusmuscarum
TATAAGTGGGGAGATGTATTCGTTCTCGAGTGGAGTATTCTGAAGTGTGTGTTATTTTATCCAGTGAAGTGTGGAATTTAATGTTGCAAAGATGTGAAGAGTTGGAAATGTTTTTAATTCATTTTTTAAATCTCTTTTTCCTTTCGGTTGTTTTTTGAGCTGAACACATGCACCTGTCTAAGAATCCAGAGGACATACGGATTGCTTTAATGCTGCTTGGGAAAACGGTCTCAGACTACAAACCCAGCGTCTCAGACTCAGCCCGTTTAACCTTTACTCTCAATACTCCCATGATATTTAGCAACAATCCATTCCTCTATAGTGTTGTGAAATTGAATCTGGCTGCTTTTTTAGAGTCTGTGCTTTATTTGGCTTCCTCCTCTTTTCCCAATCCGTCTTTGATTGTTCAAGGAAATCTTGTGAAATGCAAATGGGGCCAAACAGAATGTAATTGCTGCTGTGTGATGATTACGAGGGAGAACTAATGATGTCCCAACACTAAGGTCAGGTAGGGTTTAATTAGAGGAGGCACAATCAGTGTCACTCATGTCTGGTGCTCTCCTGTTCCCGGTGTCTGCCTGGGTCTGTGCCAGCACGCTCTCTGAGAGAATTTCAAGAAAATGGGCTGCTGATGTGAAAAGAGAGAAGGGGCAGAAAATAATGTGGGTACGATCTTTTGTTCAGACCCAGTCTGTTTTGGAAAAGGCACCTCGTCAGAAGCATTTCTGTCTGCAGATAAAAGTGGGGGTTGATCAATGGAGCAGCATTGAAAAGGTTGCCATTTGTGCTCATGGAAACCTTGGCCCAATGTTAGGAACGGTTTAACTAAGCACATGCACAGAGGAACATAAAGTCTTCCTAAGTGCAGTGGCAAAATGAAACATATCCCATGACTCCGACTGTGATGGTGAATTATTGTTCAGCAGGAATATGTTGTGCGACTGAGCAAATTACTGAAACAAGGACACCAGATTGGACAGATGAGTGAGACCAGCCAAGGAGAATAACTGTGGCCAACATTCCTGATTATCCAATCAGCGCTCCAAAAACATCAATTCCATCTCGTCAATAGATAATTAAGAGGGATAATTGGCTGGCTGCTCCCTAGGCAGACATGCACTGCTGGTAAAGTTCCATCCCTTACCTCAGCATTACATGCACACACACACACACAGCTGACACATCTCCCCATTGAAGGTCATCATTATACTGTATGTAATGCAACAGGATGGAGTCTTAAATTGTCTAGTTTAGTGTAAATATATATAAAAACAAAATTTATCGCACAGAAAATATTCTCATCAACTGTCTCCTTTTATATCTAAAGATCAATCAGTTCCCCATGAAGACACCTTGCATGAGGCCCCTGTTGTCTTAAACCATTTAATATGGGTTATCTAACTTTGCAACTAAAAGCCCATTTCCACCAGTCTGACACTTCAACCTTTCCTGGTTCAGAGGTTGTTTTGACTCCCTACCATCTTGCTCAGAGCTATTCATCCCTTTATCCATGAGTGTCTCTGAAGTACAGGGCTGCAGATTTAACTGGACAGGGCCAGAGATTTAAAACGTTGACCTGCCTGGTCTCAACAGCTGTGTGCTAATCCATTCCATTGCTCCGACTGTCCTCCCCCTTTTTCCTGCTCTAGTGAATAGTGAGGTCCTTAATGTGTGAGATCAAGAGGAAAATAAGGCTCTCCAAATGGAATCACATCACATGGAGGGGCTGCTCGGCTCACAGCAAAGGGCCCCTGCAACATTAGGGCCGGCATGAGACATAGCAATCGGACTGCAATTCCTTTTCCAGCTATTAGCCCGTCACAGCTTGCCGTTCTCTCCCTTGCTTGGTTCACTTCTTGCCCCCCCTCCCCTCCCCGCCCAACCGGTCTTTGATTAATTCATTAATTCACAAACAGTGGCTGAATCACATCTCAGTGTATGGTCGACTCAAATTGGAAGCAGGGTAACAATCTGTCCCTTCCACTCCGAACTGATTGGTGAAAGGAGAAAAAATTACAGCATTCCTGAATAAATAGATCGCTGTCTATTCGAGCTGATAATTTGTTGCATTTTCATGTTTTATTTATGCTCAAAGAAGCTGCCTGCTCTCGTACATCACGGACTCAACGAGGCAAGGCGGGTAGGGGTGTATTGATTTGGGTTGACGGTGCAGCCCTCCACAAAGATCTACCCCTACAGCCTTAGTTACGCCCTTTTGCAGTTTGTATTCGTCTCGAGCTTTTAGCCCTCTAGCCCTTGTGCATTGGCTCTTATTCACTGGTCCCCCTTCTTGGCTCACACAAGGCCCAATCCCATTGCCATGCATTCAATATTCCCATTATAAGCTCATTAGTCTCGTCATTGTTTTGGGCTCATTAATAGGATATCCATCGCCTTAGACACCTCTGAATTACCATGTCACAGTGTGGTCCCTTTCAAAGCATCAACAGTGGGTGGATTTGCAGAATTGAGTGAGCGTGTGTGTCGGTGGTTCGTGGCGTTTCCATGTGCCACGACCTTGAGTTTGCTGACATGCCGTCCCCCCTAGAAACCTGCTGACACGCTTCATGTGGAAACACATGAATCCTAACACACGCACACTAAAACCTGTTTGCTTCCAGAGGTTCGTCCATCAGTGATGCAGGGGAGCAAGTGGAAAGGGGGGGCTAATATTGGATCAGAGGTTTTAACATGCGAAGCAGGTCCTCCTGTGCATTCATATTGATCCTATGAGGGCGTGCGGGCCCCCTTTTCCTTTCTTTCTCTGGCCGTGGAGGCCATTCATCACCAAGGCCATGACTGCAGAGCTTAAACAGCCATCTCAGAAATCGTCAGAAAATGGGCTGCATCAGGCTGGGCCATGCCACACCAAACTCGCATTCCTTTTCAAGAGGAATATTGTCTTGACACAATGGCTGGTGGCATGATATGTTCCTCTTAGTCACAGGACTCATCTGCAGCTTGTTGGTCAATGCACATCCAGTCATTTCCGAATATTTTCTTTACTTTATAGAAAATGTAAAAATTCTGAAAATAGCACGACATATCAAGAAAAAAACACCCCCAGTGTAGGGCTATTATTTCATTGCTGTCCAGGTATCCAGGTCATGTTTATGTCTGACATCTCCTAAGTTGGCCAATGATGTTGGTCTCGTGCATTTTTGCTTCTTTCCTGCCGCCTGCCACTTCAACTGTAGGTCCGCCCCTGCACCCCCATGTTTGATTGATGGTGACTTTCAGCGCCACAGGGAGATGTGCATCCCAGCTGGCCTGCCAAGGATAGTGGTTTGGTCTCGGTTTAAGTTTGGGCCATGACAAGGACGAACAGGAAGAAAGAAGGATGGTGGAAGGGTGCAGAATGAAGCGTGGCCTCAGCATCGGATGTGTTTTAAATAACTTTGACAGAGGAGTCTGAAGCGTCTCTCTGGGCTGGAGCTAATCTGATGTGAGAGGATGCCACACTGAGGCTGATAGGACACAGAGATAGAAGAGGGGAGAGGGGGGGCAGAGGGAGAGAAAAGGGTAATAGAGGTGCTCACTCAGCTGGTGGGAAATCTGCCCTCTACATCTTTTCATCTCTCCAACCTCTGTCTTTCTCACTTTGCCCCTGCCTCCCTTACCCACTTACATCCATTTACCGCCAGCATCAGACTCTCCCCTCCTCTCCCTTCTTTCCCTTTCACACTTTGCGTCACGCTCACTCTCGCCTCCCTTCATCTCTCTGCTTGTCGTCTTCTTTCCCATCTCCCCTTCCTTCACCACTGCCTCCCTCTGTCTTTCACAGACGATTTAGGAAGTCACAGCCTCTCCCTTCCATTTATGAAATTGCTCATGTTATTTCCTGCCCCTCACACCTTGTGGCCGGCTCTCCCTCATAACTCTTAGTAGATGCATCCTCTCTCTGCAGAGAGTCCTGATGCAGCCCAGTCTTCCATCTAGAAGATACACAGCTCAACAAAATCCAGAATTAATCTGGTATATGGCATCCCTGACTCTATGACCGTGCCATAACAATGAGTGTCCATTCTTAATCCCCACCTGTAGCCTCTTATTTACCCCATCACCCTCTGGATACTGTGAAAAGGAAAATACAATCCTATTTTTCCTCCTCTGAGGACATGGCTGTTATGAACATTTTCCAAGAGTTCCTGTAGCCAGAGAGATTGTCCAAACATCATTATCTTCTTGTAATGGTGAAGTACTGCAGCAGTTTAAGGCCTTTTTGATCTGGATGAAATCTTGTTGAAACTGAATGATTTTGGCCACTTGGGGGCAGCGGAGCGAGATCTGAACACAAAGCTGACTTATAGCTTTTTGAAGTCCTTTGATAACCTGATGTCAGCTACATGCAGTACTTACACATCCATACAACATTTAAGAAAATTATAAAATATTGCCAAAATCTCATGTAATATTCTTCTTCTGATGTTCAGTTTTGTTTTTACTGGCTTGGTGGATTGGATGATTGCACTCTCCCATTAAGGAAAACACAACACATAACACAACATAATGCTCAGTGATGTTCACAAGCTAGCTGCTAACTTTGTAATCTGATTAAACTATATAGCACTGGTCATGGTGTTTAGATTTTTTTCTGTAAACTGCAACTTGTAAATACAACTTAAATTGTTGACTATTAAACCAAATATATGAGCTGGGAAACATTCCATCCGTTTAGTGATGCTATCATGTTGATTTGCAACTACAGTACTTTTTTTTATTCATCAGGCACATGACAAAGATTTAAAGATGATCATGAAGTTTAAATAAAGTAAACATAAACTTTAAACTCTTGTTTGTTCTGCTAGCTAACAAAAAAAAACACAACTTCCCCTATTTTAACCCTCAATAAAAGAGTAAATTACATTAGTGTATGTATAAAGGTTAACTTGTTAAACTAGGTTACCTTAAACCATCCAGTTCTAATGAAGAGCAACCTTATCCACAATAATTGGATGTAGTGTACTGTGCATAGTGTGCATGTAACCTTGCACAATTGAAAGGGCCCACGTGAAAAGGAGTGCAAGGATGCATGCATGCCTAACCTGTGACCGTGTGCATGGGAGCACACACAAATGTACTTTTCAGGTTAGTGTGTGATGTAGAGCAGAACAGACAGAAAGCCACACTGAAGGAAGAAGGGAATGAGTGTGAAATGGTGAAAGAAAAAGAAAAAATTAGAACCTTGATGGTACTTGGGTTCTTGCAGGGAGGGGGAGAGGGGTAAGGGAAGGAGGGAGTGAGTGAAGGGGGATGTGTGAGGTCAGTGGTGGAGTGTGGCAGTGTGTCCTTGTGCCTCCTCAGCTGCTCTCCTCTCAGCCTTCCCCTCTCTCCTCTCAGCCTGTTTCTGGCTCATTACCCTCTCCGCCAGCAGACTTTTCCCTGGGCGGCGGTGAAAAGAACTGTCCTCTCTGCCTCTCACCGACAGCCGCAGCCTGAGTACTGCCCTGCCCTCCTGATATTAATCAACACACACATACACACTATTTCAAGCTCACGCACACTCTCTCCCCAGTGAGCTCCTCTGACGGACAGGCCGCTGGGCAGCCATCTCTTCTCCAGGCCCTCACTTGCAAATGAGACATCCAACCTCTTGGAGCAGGCAAGGGACAGGATATTAGAAAAGTTTTATGAGAAAGAAACTTTTCATTATGAGGTACTTTGTAAGTGGCTGGGAGGAGGTGCGAAATATTGCTCGTGTTGCTGGATGACACGGTTTAAAATTCATCTTCGATGGGAGTTTTTCAATCAGAATGAACAGATACTACATGTCTGAATTAAGTACAGGTGTGTTGGCCACTGTTGGCTTTAATTAAAACTATTTTGAGTTATGTTGTAAAATTTTTATTTATAAATTAACAATCTAATTTTCCATCTTTTCAATAAACTGAGCTATCTAATAAAACTCACATTTACACGACCAAATAGCTTTAATGTGAAAAAAGATCTTTGTTTTGTCCTTTAGCATGGATTCAAATAGTAGTGCTCTGTCAAATAGTAAAAAGTATTTTCTCCATTTACCTTTTTCTAAGCTCTTCTACTTGTTGGTCATGGAATTCAGAAAAGATGAAAGGAAAAATTCATAAGAACTCAGAAAGAGATGACTACATTGCAGTTAATAGCTGAGTCCAATTATACCAATCTGGTTCTGCAACACAAAGGTCCATCATGTATAAACCCCTTACCCACTGTCCTCATATTTATTCACACAAGCCAAGGTCTAAAACTGAATAAATGTCATTGAGTGTCACTTTGAAAGTTGTGGCTATGAGAAAACGTGGAATGGAATTATTTCCTTTCATAAACAATATTTTTTTTATCGTCTCCTATGATGAAGGAGTTAATAAGAGAGCACTGAAGCTCCTTTCTCCAGAATTTAGAGAATACTTAATCGCTCCTGTAATAGCTGCTACTTAGACATGTCCAAATAATTTCTCTGTAATAAACCTTCCTAATAAAAAAGACTATTTGATCAGACCTCAGGAATGTGTTGAGATCAAACGTCAGTGTAACGTAGCAGTCGAATTAAAGGTCAGGTTATACAAATTTGTTTTTAGACTGAACCTTTTGCATTTACTGTAAGAGTTTAGAGGTGAAAATAATATAAGGTAACTGTGTAACAGAGTAATGACCAAGTTAGCTACTGTACCATGCTGAACAAAATATTTTCAAACTGTGCAACAGTAACACAATCAGACTTCAGCAGATAAAGCTAATCAGATATTCAGCTTATGGCAGCAAAAAATGTGTCAAATGTGTTTACAGACATTTGATTTGCTCTGCAAAGGGCTCTTAAAGCCTCATTCGGATTATTACACATCGTAGTCTTCTGCCTAAAGATTTCCATGAGTGCTGCCCCCATCTACCCATCCTACCCCTCTTTGCCCTTTTCTTAAAACCTGTGCCCGTTGACAGTCTGCCAGGTGTGCCCGTACTCAGGAGACATGCCCAGTGTCACCGATCAAAGCGAGCTCACGTTGGTCGTGAAAAAAACGTGGGATGCCAGCTTGGCCACTGAATATCTTTGGAGGGGAATGAGAGCATCCCTGATGCCGGTGTGCGTGACATTAGCTGGCTGCCTTCCCTCTCCTTTCAGCAAAGCTCATGGCCCCAGCTCTGCCTCCACACACTGACTGGGTATGTGACCTCATGTCCAAGTGACATATTCCCTGGCAGGGAGTCAGAATATAAAATGATTGTATTATTCACGTCCTACCTTTGACATTGTCTGTTAGCTGTTCAGCAGGCAGCCCAGATAGAGCTACAATCTGGCAGTGCTATCCACCTCAGGTAATATGTCTGACCATCGAGTGAAGACCCAGGAAACCCAGTAGCCTGCACGTGTCTCTAGTGAGTTGTTTCGCTGCATCACTGAAAACAAAGCCCATCAGTCTTTTAGGGTTTTCTTTTTTTATTCTCGCTTGACGCTGTTAATAGCTAGCTTCTATTATTGTGGTGCTGTCTCCTGGGCGTTCCTCATGTCTTCCTGTTTTGATGAGAGTGGCTGGACACTGGGGAGTCTTTGTCTCTTTTTTCTCAGGCAGAATATGCAATTTAAACCTGCCTCGGGCATGTAGATATTACTCCCCGGCGAGAAGGCTGAAAATTAATGGAAATTGTTTTAGTGGAATCATTATTAACATTCTCCTTTGGATGCCCCTTTGTCATCTCATCCCTGTCACCTCTTCAGTTTTATTCTCACACTAATGTATGCAACCGTTGACATTCCTGTCAGTGTGCAAATGTATTGGGGAATGTGACTAATCAGACTAATAATTAGACTTTGCATATAGTATGCTAATGTAAATATATTTAGGCATGATGAAAAATATCGATCAAACATCATTGTTTTTTTTCCTCCAATATAATTTCAACATTTTTGCAAACAGTAATGGATGCTGAGGATTGTTTTTAAACTGCAGGCAGCACCGATGCACAGCTAAGAGGGTTTAACTGTTTCTCTCTTCATGTCTCTCCTTTGCTGATGGAGACTTAGTTGTGGTGTAGCACAGCAGACTACTTTGGAACCAGGAAATCACATTCCTTCACACATACGACTCAATTTCACACCCTTAGCTGAATTAAGAGGACTCTTTGCTCCGGGCCTGTGCAAGAAAAAGGGTAAATATCACCCTTGTTCCTGGTGCCGGAAAATCCGCTATTTAAATGAGGAGTAATATAACTGACATTTTCCAGTTCATTATGCAGCCCCTGACCTTCACGATGTAAGACTTGGATACTTCTTCTCTGGCAAAAGGTAAGGCCTGGTTCTCCCTAATGGGAGATGTTTGCCCTTGTCAGGAACTCCAGGGGAGGTCAGGCAGGAAGGAGGCAGTAATAGTCCCAAGAGAGACGGGACGCAACTCAGGAACACCGACAACAACCATTAAAAGCACTTTAACATTCCAAACAGTAGTTAGGTTGGTATTTATGTGGATCTGTAAAACTTTCAAATCAAACAACGTATTTCTCCTCCAAAAAGGTAAATACTAGATTTGTGTGGGGTTTTTTGGAAAGCGCCTTTGATACAATATGTACATTTCTGATCCGCGGGGATAATCTATAGCTGTTGAATGTGTACTACATCATCTGGTCTTCAGATTTATGTTTATCTCTGTTTGTGGCCAAACTGCAGAAGCTTATCACAGATGGATTCAACTAATCTTCAACTGGCTCTTTGCCTTTATGTCCAACTGTACTTTAAAGACTCCTCAGGATTTCAGATAAATCCATCACACTCAGTCACCAAACATAATAGAAAGTAATCATATCGGGAGTCTTTCACGGATTAGGCTGTTTTGAATGTGACTTATAATCTCTTCCATTTGTGTGAACTACAATGATGTGCACTGGGCGCCTGGCAGAGATAATCTTATTACCCAGTTGCCTTTTGTTTTCTGCTGCCTTCCTTTTATTCTTTATTAAAACATTTTGCTGCATTAAACATGCTAATTTGAAGCTGGGCATAATTGAGGTCTTGCTTTAAAAACCTTTTCCCTGTTTGGAGGAAGATTAGGAATTTCATCTTCAGGATTATGTATAGAGTACAGTGAAAGCCCATGAAATAGACTTCCTTTTTTATTATGTTTAAAGCCACTCAAGCTTATTAATGTTAAAGGAAAATGTATTATTCTCCACATAACGCCACTGCTATATGACAAAAAGATGTCAGATGGCATCTGTTTTGGGGGAATGGGATTGCTCGACTTATTAGTTCTTGCCCACTCACTATGCTTCCAGGATCAAATTCATTAAATCAATCAGCTTTCAAACAGAACGAAATATCCTGCTAATTCTAGCACTGTGTATTTCCAGGATTGTTATAAATGACCCCAGGTTCAGTGTCAAGCTTTTGAATATTCTTTATTACATTCATCAGGCAACTGTACAGCGGCAGACGCAGCTATGGACACCAGAAGCGAGAGTGTAAGGCAGATAAAAACTTACCAACTCACGCAGGAATCCTCATTGATCGCTAGTGGCTTTTCATGAGCCTCAGATGTGGAGAGATCAGAGCTCGAGTCTTACAACGAAATGATACCTCACAATGCCAAATGATTCCCAGATCTACAAAAAAAAAAAAAAAAGTCAAAGAAAGTGCAAAGAGAATATTCAGGTGTCAGTTTTTCTGCATGGTTCACCTAGGGGTCTAATAAGTGATCACACAGAAAAAGGGGGGAAGCTCTGCCCCATTATGGCGAGCAACTTTTGATTTTGTGTCAAAACATATTTAAAATTTGAACAGCGCCGTCATTCCTGTGGTGTGACGCTCTCTCCGTGGGGCTTGTCACAGGAGGCGTCACGGCGTGCAGCTCCGATACACCAGGCTCCTTTCATTTTTCTGTCTGACATGTTAAGTGTGATGGTACAAAGAGGTTCCATTTTAATTGTTTGGACAGATCACTCAAGAGAAAAGGGCTTTGATTTTGTGTGTTGACAGAATAGGCACAGGCTCACTGAGTTTCTTTGGTGTCTATCTTGCTGTTACTGGCACTGCGCTGTATTGATTGTGATGGGTTATTTATCTCAGGGTGAATTTAAGCTAAAGGCCAAACTTTGTCCAGCCAGAATGCGCCGTGACGCAGAGGTTATTTATCACTCTGATTTTGAATTTGTGTGCAAAGGTCCACTCAATCATATATCGACTCTTTGATCTCTTTCGGGTAGATTTTATTACAGCTATACCACAAGCTTGGTGACCAACAAGACACTGATCTATAAGCCTGAGTCGACTGTATGTTTAATATCTGTATTATACAAGACGAATGGGCACTTGAGCTCCGCCATGCAGGCACTTTATGAAATAGGAGTGTACTTCAATGAATCCTAGCGAGCAGTGAGAAATCACCTGTTGATAGCCTATAATGTAATAGAACATTCCTTTTGAATGGGCGGGAACCGTAATGTCACACAGTCCATTAATATTCTCCTGCTGTGCCCACATCTTGGCTCTGTGCTCTGGGGGAATGATTAGGGTGACGGACGATGAGACGATGACACAAGAAAACAACTTCCCCACCTCCCCTCTTCTCTCCCCCATCCCTTCCCTTTTCTTCGCCTTCCCTCAGCCCTTCAACACAACAGCCACAAATTACCCACTTTACTCTCAATATTATCAGGGCTGATCGTTGGTGTCCATAATTAGAGTCTTAGTGTCATCTTGCCTCCATTACGCTAACAATAGAGCCATGGAACAAGGCCACTTTGGGCAAATAACATGTTGAGAACACTTGACTTTTGTGAAGAGATCGTGAAAAGCATCTGAGGCCATTACTGATCCAAATAGCCTTGAATGGCTCTCTGTGAAAGCCACAGAAAAGGCAGACTGCAGAATCCAATCCACTGCAGACAGCACATGTACATTTATACTTAAACGGCGACAGTGTTTTCCCTCTCTGTGCACATATTCTTTAACACAAATACAAATATCATCAGAGTGCAGGCTGCGACCTAGTGAAGCTTGTATTTCAATCATAGAGCATTAGATAGTTTGCTGCTGTGTTTCCTCGCAGGCTATGTAGAGAGAGAGAGAGAGAGAGAATGTGCTCTGTGTTCTGAGCCCAGACCCCCGTTTGATCTTCGTCATTGCCCCTCTAAGACATCATTGTGTAACACTGTAAAAGCGGCTTCATGGAGTGAAGGAAATATCAAGGAAGTTATTCATAAATATTAGATAAGATCAAAACACACAGTTGCTCTCAGACTTTGTGCTCTTGGGTCAAGCCATCTACATCTCTTAGATTACTCTCCTTCCACCCGGGCTGAGCGTGGAAGATTTAACATCCGCTGAAAATGTAAAAGACCTGAAAAATGTGTTGCGTCCAATTCTGTTTCTATGAAGGGAAAGAAAAAAACTAAAAAAAACCCACAAATGTACTGTTTTGTTTCATTTCTGATCAACACCTCTCATTATTCATAATTTTCTTGTTTTTGATTAGCGTCCCACACGCAAGAGTGCACTGAACCTGGGGAGAATAATAGGCAGTATTCTCCATACTCTTCCTCCTCTCTTTCTGAGCTGACACAAATTGGTGAAATATCACTTTGATCATGCCTCCTGAACAACAAACAAAACACAAACCTAATTAGCCTAATTCAAAATTGCTCCAAATGCCTCTGTTTGTTATAAAAGCCTTCCTTCTCCTTTCCTTGTTAAAGATAAAACTAAGTTGACTGAGTGTCGGTGTTTTGCCTCTGCATATTTGCTTGTCGCTGCATGTTTTTTTGTGTGAATGTCTTCTGTGAATTTCTGGGTATTGAATCAAACCTGCCTCGTGACCTTTGACCCTTACATTAACAGGAAGAGACGATGGAGTTACTGGTTTGTACTGAGCCATGCGGGATTGCTTCCCTATTTCTTGATGTTGCTCACATCAGATTGTTTTATTGCACCATTGTTTCCAACAAAAAGCTAATGAAGGCTAATGTAAACTGGTTAAATAATCATAGGCCTATCATTGGCTCCTGCACCGCTGAGTTTTTTAAATGTTTTTCACATAAGAGGGCAGCTTTTATCAACTTATGAATATGCGAACTCCGCCATGAATTGTGTCTCTTGCTTGTGGTGCCACTGATTTGCTGTAAAGTTGACGCATCGCATCAGCGTCTGTTTGCCAGTGGGAATTTTTCCAGAGGCGGCGATGCACCAAAGCCATACAGCATTTGAAGTGTTCACTCACTGCGAGCAGCATGAAGTCTACCTTGCAATGCTAGCGGATTAACTCACGTTGCCTCGCTAACATATGCAATGACTGCCGGCGAGCTCTTCCCCATTAGGTTGGCACATCAAAGGCGGCGGGAGAAGTTCTTCACAGGCAGTTAAAAGTGGGCTCAGTGTGGATCTTGTAAATACCGTCTTTGAGTCAGTGCCTCTCGGGGGACACTTCACACACTCCTTCAGTCGGGAGAAGGGAGGGTAAGAGTAGCAGTGACAGGCGTCAGGGGGGGAGCAGGCGATGGAGTGGAGGTATGGGGCTGGTGGGTGTGGGGTTGTGAGGTTTCTGAGAGCCCAGTCTCCTGCCACCATCAGGATAGGATCTGTGGATGAGGAAAATCACTCTACTCTCATTTTCCCTGTCTCCATCTCGCTCTCATCCTCTTCCTCCTCTTCACACTTCACATGATAGCTGACAGTGAAAGTGGAGCATGGCTGTTTTCCGATTTTCTTTTGAGTCATGTTTTTCATAACACATAAATAGAGCATGTGGTGTCCTGGGAATTCTGTGATTCTGTGTTTCAGTATACAGGCGGACACAATAGCATCCACTCTTCTGAAGTGTTGTTGAAAACATTTTATCCATCATAGCCGTTTGTAGGGCTCTGGTGAGGCCCTCGATTCCCGCAAGGAGCAGAAAAGAATAAGAGATGTGTTTTGTTAGCAGCCACGCTAACACACGCACACACCAAAACACGCATACTATATGCTCCCAAGCCCATCGTTGCCTGGTTTTGCAGAATGATCAATGCAAACGCTGTTATTTACCCAAGCCTGAAATGAAAAGACTATGGATCAATTTGATGCACTTCCATACGGTGTGCTCACAATGGCTGGCTGGGTTTTTGTCTGAGCTATATGCCCTGCCTCTACACTTTAGCCGTCTACCCTTCATCTTAAATAAGCCCCCTCCACACATGCACACTCACACACACACACAAATAGACTACTATACTGTTTCTCATGCACACAGTCCTCTGTGCATTCTGCTTCTGCACCATCTCTCTGTCTTTTCCTTTCAAACACACCCACACTGTGACATTAGGACTGCATACATCGAAGCTCGTGTGTGCATGCGTGCTTATTTGTGTGCGTTTTGGGCTGACCCACTTTCTGTGCTTGGCCAGGCTTGTGCTGCTGCTGCTGTCTGCTGTGCTGTTCTGCTAAGGGGGGAGATCCCTACAGACTCCCCCGGAACAGGCTCCAGCTCTCCTCCTGACAGACACTCACCGTGGCATGTTATCCCCCCGCGGATTGGAGACCTCTGCCTCTCTGTCAGCTCATCTGTGTGTATGCGCGCGTCTCGGATGCACCTTGATGCAGATGCACAAATGAATACTCACAGAAACACATGCACATGGTGCACAGACAACAACAGTGTTCCCGCTCATGCGCACACACGCTCATACACAAACATTCAAAGCGCATACCATCCCATATCTGTATATTTTTAATTCCATCCACCCTCCTCCGGCTCCTCCTCCTCTCTTCCCTGTGTTTGTCTGGAGTTATTGTTTCAATCTTGCTGCATCAGGGGGCCCCTGAAGGTTATAAATTAAACATAAATGCAAATGCGCTGAGCCATTGCCCTCCTCCACCTCCCTCTTCCCACACATACATGCACACACACACACATACATCCTTGGCTTTCAAACAGATCAGTATGTCTGCGAATTAATAGGAGAACAGTGGGCTTTTTTTAATGAGCGAGAAAGGGAAATTAGAGTTGCAAAGCCACAGCGTGGCACACCCAGAGTTGCAGCCGAGGCAACGGCTTGAAAAGCTGGGCGCCATCATAGAATATGCTAATGCCTCAGGTCCCCTCACTGCCGGCGTTAGCGTTGCTCTAGATGAGATCAGTGCTGAGGCTTTGATCTGGGATGCTGATGAGAGCCAGAATCATCATGTGTACAAAGCAAAAAAAGCATGAGGGGTGTGGATAAGGCACATAACCAATGATGTACTTCTAGTTTGGCACTAAATTTAAAGATGCCTAATTTTGTCTATCGACATACACACGTGTGACAGTGTCACCTGTGTGGCATCCCTCTCACATTCACATTGCATGTAAATGTGATATGTTCTTAGGGAGGGTGCCCTATAGATAAATAGCCATCTGGTCCTGTTGATGCTATGCTGGGCCTGAGCTTAGTGAATGTGAACACCATGGAGACTTTGTAGTTGGACCATAACAGTGTTATTGCTTTTATTTTCTGCCATATGGGCTCATAACGGCAAGCAGTTGGGAAAGGTTTCTAGGGATGTCACTCTCTTTTATTTGTCTCCAATGAGTGAGCTCCATTAGGCAAAGTGGGATTAAGCTCCTTGCTGTCATGCAATAATGTGTATTTGTCATATATTAATGCATTTCACATTAGAAAAAAAACTCCGCTTTTGCATTTTTATTATATTTTTTAGCGATATCCTGCTACTGCTTGTTTTACATGTTTTAATTTAAAGATATTTTTAACCTTCAGCTTGTACTAACATTGTATCTCCAGCAGGGGTCTTCCCATTGTCATGGACATGGCTTCTACAGAATTATCCCACACTAAACTCAAAGCAAACGATAAGGCAAAGGGAATAGTGTCTCCTTGTATTTAACGTATGTAACATGAATCAGAATCAGGTGATTGCCCCTACCTCTATAATTATCATGTCGATACTGGTCATCTTTACTTCCACCATTGGCATTGCAATCTTCAAACATTTGCTCCCACCACAGCCACTCATCATAATCATCATCATCATCATGGCCATTCTCAGCACAACTCTCATCCCCGAAATCGTCTCTTCCCACCGCTTCCATCCTCCCCTCCACCCCTCTTTCATCCGCAGCTCCCTCTGTTGATCAAATGCATCTGATCTCATCAAAGCGGACCCCTCTGCTCATTCAAGTCCCAACAGACACCCTGGCTTCTTTACTAAGCACTATTTTACATTCATGTTTGAATACCATCGATGGGATAGAGTATCTTGTAGACTTTGCTTTTGTGTGGTCCAGCACTGCAGCCTGTGGTAGATTTTTTTTTATCCTTTATTCCCCTTTCTTTTTAAAATTCCATTATAATTTCGGACAAGATCATCTTTGATAAAGGAAATCTTTTGAGGGGGGAAAAAAGAGTTCAGCTGTCTATTCAAATACGGCCTTAATGAGGGTTCACTTTCATATACATCATATTAAATTAATATGAATAGTGAAGTTTATATTGACCTGAGTTCCAGCGTCTATCTGTACCCGTGTCGAATAGTCCTATATATTTCAAGTGTAGGTTATGCTTTCCTTTTCATTGCTGGGTATTAGCTATGCTTCTTTGTTGCAGGGAAACATGGGTCTTTTTCTGGAAAAAGGGGGAAACCGATATCAAGGCACAATAGCGGTTATAAAGTGAGATAACATTCTTATTCCGATGGCAACGTTATTGCACACCGTTTGTAGTTGCGTGTCCGACTGCTGTCAGAGCTGCAGAGAAACTGGCTTGAGCTGAGGGACGGAGAGAACGGGGGGAGGAAAAATCAGATCTGGATAATAGACTTGAAATCCACAATAAACCAAACTTATAATACGCGTATATTTTGAAGACCAGGTTATTGTGGCAAAGCATAATATATGCACATTCTGGCAATACCCGATGTGTCAGGTTTATTTAAAAAAGAAAATAAACCTTAGAGCAGGCGAGGGCGTATTTCCAAGACGGTGTAATGTTTTCTTAAAATGAATCTAAACTTTATTATGGTACTTACGACATGTTGAATTATACTCAATTGTAGTGTTGCATCAGCGTATCTTATTTTATGTTACTTTAGCTTTAAAAGCAATACTAACGAGAGAGAAAAGACACACGAGTTCGCAATGGCTCAGTACTCCAGTCCGGATTTTGCATGTGAGGCGCGCTGGAGCCCTGGAGGTGGATAAGCTGGTAGAGCCCGCTCTCTCATGCCATGCTGGGCCACAAGGGCTCCGGGAGACGCTGCTACATATTACTGAGAACCGGGATGGAGGAGAGGCGGAGGGGGGAAGGAAAAAGTTTCGTTTAAACCTGGCAGAGAAACTTTCAACATGAAGCCTCACTGACGCACCATTTCAACACAACAGCACCAGCGCTAGGAAAAAGATAGCTTTCCCTCTGAATATATTTTTCACCTCCCAGCTTGTGTTTTTTTTCTTCCCCTCTTGTATTTTCTGTGCGCACGGCTGGTCGGGGCTTGCTGTCACTGCGCGCTGAGATGTTGGAGTGACCATGGCTGCGCAAGTGGCATCAGCTCCAACCAGAACTAATAATAAAAATAAGAAATTATCCGGCGGTTTGGGTCCGGAGCTCAATTCGGGGAAATCCGGAGGAGGAGGGACTGTGCAGCGAACTGGACCGATGCTGGGTGCCGGCGATGGGACTCTGAATAATGTAGACCATCACCGCCGAAACGAGCTCAGCATGGTTCATTCAACTTCCACGAGTCACAACGCTCCGGACGGCCACGACAAGCCTGGGAACAGTCTCACGTCCGCGTCGGCGTCGAATTCAAACACTTCGTCGATGGAAACGGGTTTGATCGCGAACCACAAGCTGAAATGTGTGGGGAGCGGAGATCCCCCTCAGTCTCAACCGCCGCAGCAGCCGCTGCCGCAGTTTGGCCAGTTTGCGCCACATCAGCAGAGGCAGATTCAAAGTAACAACAACGTCAACAACAACGGCCAGGTTCCCCGTGGGGACCGAAGTATGGATCATCAACACCATGGTGGCAAAGAGAACCTGTTGGGGGGGCAGGAGGAGCCACAGCAGCCGCACGTGCCCGGGAAAGGTGAGGGGGACCTCACCTGTAAACCCACGGAGAGGATGATGAGTTCCAGGTTTGAGCACGCGAACTTGGGGGCACCAAATAACAACTCCGAGTTTAATAACAACTATTATCCTTCAAGGCCCTGTTTTGATCAACATGGCGGGCAACAGCAACAAAACAGCGGGATGGGGACAACGCACTCCTCGGCACACAACAGCATGGAGAACTCCCACGAAGCAGGGTACCACAACAGCCAGTACGGCCAGTACCCAGCCTACCGGGCGGGCTACGGCGGGGCCTACGGGATGATGGGCCCCTCTGGATGCCGGCAACCAGGGAATATGATGATGGGCAGCAACTCCTCAGCAAGCCACGGCAAGTCTCCTCTGGGAGCTGCCTCGGGTGGCTTTCAGAGGTACCCCGGGCAAACTCAGCAGCAGCATCCCTCAGGGGCCACCCCAACTCTCAATCAGCTGCTGACATCCCCCAGCCCCATGATGCGGGGTTATGGAGGTGCCTATCAAGACTACAGCAGCCCCACGGCTCAGCAGCAAACCAGTATGGGGCTGGGGAAAGACCTGGGGCCCCAGTATGGAGCCACCACGGCCCACTGGGGAGGGCAGCAGAGAAACCATCCACTTTCAATAAACCCTACAGGCAACGGAGGGCAAGGCCTCGGCAGGACACAGGTGAGTTTTGGAAACTTCTGTTCGGATGCGCGCAATTGAAGTTGATTTATTCAGGGCTGCAGTAATATATGCAGATGCAGTGCGTGTGGATCATAAATAGACTGGCGTGGAGTATTTTTCAGTATAATACGAAAGTTGCTTGTTTGCATAATGATTTTTATATTACATTAAAATCACCATTAAAGACTCATAACACTGATTTTGATAATTGGCCATGCTTTAAGGGGGAATAAAATGATCAGCAAATTTATTTGTTAACGGAGAAAATTATCTATATTGTATTTATAGTATTTTAATAAGCCTTGACAAATGAAAAGGTTGCATTTTAATAGCTCACATTTGAGCTCGTAGTTTTAACCGTCAGATTAAAAACAGTCGACAAGATGTGGCTCCATTCACCCCTCTGCCGACGTGGTCTCAGACACGTCGCAAAACGCCCTGTTTTGAGGACGCGCAGTGTTCGAGGCGTGCGCAGGATAAAGTGAAATATTCACGTAGCAAAATGGATCTACACACGTAGAATAAACGTTGAAGAACTCAAATACTTAAAAATAGTCGGTTGGTGTTGTTTTTAAATGTCAGTCCGACATTACAATCATTGAAAAGTCGCCTGTCCCCCCTGCGCTCTGTCTCCGCGCGCTTCTGATGCGCCTCGTTTATTCCCATGCAACCCTGCCAAGAATTTGAATACTGGAGGTAAACTGGCTAAAAGCTCTCCTGGTTCGCAGTTGACACGCAGTCTGCCATCTGATTGGCTCCCTGTGGCCCCACTGGCTACACCGTGTTTGTTTGGGGGGGGGGGGGGGATTACGGAAATATACAGACTTGGAGACTATCCAATGCAATCATTGACGGTTTATGAAGGTTACTCTGCTCCTGATAATTATTCACATTTCCCCTTCATTGAGATCAGACACCCAAAAGTCTGTATTGTCATGTTGAAAAAAAGAAGGGAAAAAATACACTAATAGGCCTATATTAAGGTCAAAAGCTTAAATTAAAATACAAGATTTTGACGATAGTTTACATTTGTTAGTTAGTTTTTTACTTTATAAATTCACCTTATAATCTTGCATCTGTTTCATGTTGGAGATGGGCTTCAGTGCCTTATTTCAGAGCACTTTAGTGTTAGAACAGCATGCAAGTGCAGCGAATCATTATTTAAAAGTTCCTCTATCTGTTTGGGGTACTGCCTTTAAGGATCCTTAGGTGGCCCCCAAACTCTGTGCTGCAACATTTGTGCTGTCAACAGCATGCAGACTGGCAGGCAGGGGGAGGGAGGAGCTGCCAGTTCAAAACTTTAAAGCAAAAATCAGTGTTTCACCAGAACAGCCATTTTTCTGCGCTTGTTTTTGTTGCATCAAATTATGCGCACTGCTGGATGGCACATCTGGACGACTGGAGGGCAAGGAGGTTGAGCGTTGCTTGTATTATATGCCTCTTGCAAAACAAAAGTAGTTCATTAGCCTACATTGTTTCAATCAAAGGCAATTTGTGTTGGATGCAGAGGAAATGAGGTGAATGTTTAGCGTGGGAGGGTTTGTTGTTGTAATGATTGTATCAAATTATGCTAAAATGGTCACTAAAACCATACAGCAGTCTAACTCCTTAGCATAATTATTAGTGACTGGTTTGATTAGTTGTTGAATAATTCAAATGATCAAAAACAGTTTGATGTATCTTCGGTGGCATTTAAGCCAAAAAATATTCAGATATTCTACAGATAATTAAACATAATCCAAACACACCAGATTGTATGGCTGGTAGAGTTGCTCTTTCTCTTTCTCCTTCTCTCTTTTTTTAAACTTTCCCTCTTTAGGAGTAAGTCCATGTGCAACACTCTTTTTTCCTTGACTCTACCAACATTTCAGCAGCAGTATATTCATGCTACAAAAGCTCTATGTTTAATTCATTTAGGAGCTGCAGCGCTGCTCTCCTGCGCGCTGACAGGCTGTGTGTAAAAGGCGAGCGGCGTAGTGAATAATACTGCCTCCAAATTGGGCCCGTGATATGACTGCACTTCACTTCAGAATGCGTTTGGTTGAAGCACGCCTCTGTCACCTGTTGGCACAGTTTCTCCCCCTTTCAAATTCAATTTCCCTCCCCACTGCCTCTCTTCAGGAGCAAGCTGCGAGCGAAACAAGCGTACCTCATTTACACCGTTACCCCCCCCTCACTCACACACACATACACACCTCACACTCACTTTTTTGGTCACTCATCAGAATGAAAACAGAGCCCTACCAATGTGCCGGTGTGCATGTTATTTTCTGTGTGTGCATACCCAAAGTATGCACAGAATTCCTAAAAGCATACATTGAATAAAAATAAAAATGGCACCATTTTTTTTAAAGAGTATGGGGTCACGTTCAGGGTCCAGCTGTTTCAGTGACTCAAAGTATTTCTCCTTTAATATAGAACATCCATCTATACTAGCATGTCAGCCTATGTTTATGCTTAACTTTTCTCAGTTTACACCATCAATGAAACGTTTCATGTCTAACAAGTATTTACTTGCTATGAACTAATCGGCATATACAGACATAACAGTAAAAGTAATTAGTGGATAATAATGAGGGCTTAGTGAGTGAGGCATAGTGTTGTTGCTTAGATAATTACAACAGCAAGTCTTTTAAAATCTGACCTAATGAAATAAAAATGAATGGATGTCTACGGTTTCCACTAATTTGTCACCATTATGCTCAGTGTTTTGCTGCAGTTTTTATTTATTTTTTTCAGAATTGGAATCAAAGCCCAGTAGCTCTACATATCAAAGCCTCGACCCAATCCCATCCTTGGTAATGTGCTTACCTTGAAATGATCCCTGCTCTTGCTGCTCTCTTGTGCATACTGTTTACATTCCTCTCTTATGAATTATTAGTGTGACTTTATAATAGGAGCGATGCATCAATGTCACTTTGTATTATGCGGCTATCTCAGGGAGCTTCGTGCATAGTGATAGGCCCGACTGTGGCTGCTGCAATTTAATTTATGGAACATGTTCTGCATCAGACGGACTGCCCATGGGGGTCTGGTGAGGAAATGGGGCCTGAAGGTGCGCGCGTATGGGTGCTTCACTTTATTTTGGGACATGCCAAAAGATTTTCTGTTTGTGTGTGTGTGTGTGTCCTTGAGTGTGTGTGTCTCTATTTGATTGTGCCAGAGAAAGCAGGCTGAAGCCCTTTCGTCAGCACTAAGCAGTCCAGCTCCAGCCCTGCCCTTCTCATGATAGCTCCCCCCTCCCTCCAGTCTCTCCTCTTCCTCTTCTTCCTGCTCTTTGCCCCCTCCCGTCAGTCGTTTGTTTATGTTGTTTTGTTTACATCTCTGTCTTGGCCAGCCAATGCTGCACTGATTAGCAACACTAGAGTGAATTTTTAATTTGCTCTGTTGCGCCCGATAAGGGCCCGTGCAGCGTTTTTCATCTTCCTGGGATAAAACGCAAAGCCTGCTCAGGTAATTGGCAGGCCGGGGTTATCCCTGGCCTGCATGTGTTTTCCACCAAACACCAATTAATTCTGATTTTGAAAAATAATAAGAATTAGAAAACACAAAATAACTGTCCAGTTGCATCACTGGTTTGCAAGCTTGTGTATTATTAGCTGGCTAATAAAATAATTGTATTTCCCTTTCTCTCTCTCAAATCCAGTCCTACTATGCATTCATAACATCCCCTGGAGTCAAAGGTTGGTGTGTAAACGCCCTGAAGAGAGGATTTAATTACTCTGAGCGGGTGTTGATTTTGTGTCAGCTGTTTCTCGGCTCTGTCTTATCTGAACTGCCGGAGTCATGGGGGAGCAGGAAAACAGAAACCAAAGCAGTTTTTGGGGAAGAAAATTAAATGTTCATGTGGGAGAATTTGACTTTTCTGCATTGATGAAACAGTCCAAGGTCTTTTTCATTCAATTTGATCGCCTTTTACCTCTTATTTAGTATTATTTGTAGGACTTATTACAATTTTGGTGCTATGCATGCACTGATGTCACTTCTTCTGTAATCATTATAGATATAATTTCAATTAAAGCATTGTTGTTTTTTTAATCAATATAATTGAACACAGAATACATATAATTTAAATAGAGTTGAGATTGTTTGTTTTTCTCAATAGTAGGGCTGGACGATATGGCCAAAAAATAAAATCTCAGATTTTTTAAAACCAATTCCGATTTTCGATTTTAATCGATTTTTTTTTATCTTCATGTCTTTTTCTTTAAAACAAATCAAAAATATTAGATTTTATGGGAAAACATACTTTTATTTCAATCACCCATTCAGGGATTTGACCTCAATTCAATGCGCAAGTATTTAAGTTGTGAAACAAACTTGTAAAACAAGCTGGCAGTAAACAATATGACCAAACTGTAAACAATAAAAATATAACTTTCACACATACAGTTGTACAGGTGGGGTTGGGAGGGAAATCTCGACTTTCAAAAAATTAAATCCTCATAAACAGTAAATTCAAATTTAAATCGATTTATTGCCCAGCCCTACTCAATAGATTATAATTTCAGATTTAGTGCCTCTCCTCTCTGTGTGAGCAGGCACACAGAGACAGCAGGAAGGTCGGAGATGTGGAAATGTAGGCGATATTTGAAGTGAGTCACATGGAGGGCTGCTGACTTCTGAGGAATGGGCCTGGCCGACTTTACAGAGACAGAAAGGGAGAGACAGAGAATCAGTAAGTGAACTCTGGCAAATGTCAGCACAGTTAAAATCCTCTCCCTCTGGATCTCACTCCACTTTGTCCTTGTGAACGACGAGGAAAAAGAGGTATTTATGAGTTGCTGGCCTCAGACAAACACTATATATTTTCCCCTTATTGTCCGTGCATGTTTGGCTGTGACGGGCATGTTGCCAGCTGGTGGTGCCCTGAACTTCCCCCAGCCCCATCACTGTCCCCATGCTGACCTTCACAAATGCTAATTAGCCACGTGGAGGCCCAGAATAGAAGAACCCCTTCCCCTTCCCCTCCCCTCCCTTTTGTTTCTGTCACAGAAGAGAGGCTGTTATTTACTTTCTCTCCTTTCTCTGTAAAGCATATAGCAGATTCCTAGATCTTAACAGATGGTACCCTATACTGGTCGCTTTCACTTTGGTGTCTATTTTCTTCTTTATGTTTTTTCTCTAGCTACTCTCTTTTATCTGACTCTTTCTCTGGCTCCCAGTAGCTAGCTAGGTATCCCAAGGGACCTGTAGTCATTTGAGAGGTGTTTAGATGGTAGCATATCCTACTGAATATTCATACACAGAACTTAAGAGGTTTGTGGGTTGCTACTAAAGCACTGTCCCTCCTTCACTTACCTTATCTCCTCTGGCCCCTAGTAGAAAATGGTAAACAAACCCCTTCTGAAAGTAGCAGTTAATTATTTCTTCCAGGTTTAAATCCACATTTTCTTGTCTTTTCTTTGTATAAAAGAAGTAATGGACCATTGGATCAGGTCAATGGAAAAGAGGAAAATAACGAAGAAATTCAAATGATTTCTTTGGTAACCATTATTATTATTCTTTCCCATGATCTGATGCCAATTTTGCTTGAATTAATTCTTACCTTGAGGCTTGAATTTAGTCTTTTTCATAAGATACTCTGAGGGCTTTTGAAGTAAAGTTAAAGCAAAGGTTGCGGGTTTCGTAACGCTTTTTTATGTATGAATCAGAAACTTTTCAACGATAGCTGCTTTTGTGGGATGCAAAACTCGCACGCCTGTAATTGTGTCTGCTTTACTTGATGTATGAATTACACACAGCCACCGTCCTCTTACAAGCCTGTGAGAAAATCATTGTCATCATCGTCGCCATCATCTGTCACTTCACACATCAAAGCCTCTGCTCTTCTCAGTGTTTCAGTCAGACTGTAGGCTCTGCACTCCAGTCACACATCTTGCTGTTTGGTTTAAGTTGATCCTAATCAGTGCTGGCATGGTGGGACCATTTTGCTCAGTACAAAAAGAAAGAAAAAAAAAAACACCCACAACCAAACACTACCAGCACGGTGCTTTCTGTGGTTTATGCAGCACAGAGACTAAAATAGAAAAGAAGATGGGACATGAACAATACATGGAGTCTCTGTTGATGAGTTTTATCTGTGGCGTAGGATTCTCTTTTTCCCTTCTTTTTGCCTTGCTCATGCATGTCCACATGCAATGCCTCAATATGCCTTTTCTCTAACAGTAATCATTAAAACCGAATACCCGATTCTAAAACTTAAAACCACATCTTGCACACCTGCAGAAAGCTGATTAGTTGATTCAACCTTTTAAGTTATTAGTAGCTGACAGTGTTGGCAAACAATTCCAGCCCTTGTGGCTAATGTTAGCTACTTTTGAAAATCTCACCTCCAGTTCTTCCTGGAAAATAGACAAACCATGTATACTTTTTTTAGCCATCATGTTTCTCTGCACCTTTCTATTATGTTTACGTTTACGTTCTCCTGAGATTAGATGAGATAATGTTCAGTTTTTTCCTGGGCAGATCGAAAGGGGGGCAAAGGGTGGCTACTGCTCCGCTACCTCTGAATTGAAGCTTAATTGAATGTGTAATGAATATCTGTTAAAGGCAACGGACGGTTGCAGTTTAATACGTCCATTGATCACGTGCTGATACTAACTCACCTCCACTTTGTTGGAGCATAATTCCCTAACCAGGGAGGTTTTATTATAATAAACAGGAGAGCAATTTCCATAGAATTTAGATAAAGGTTTGCAGAGTGTCTGTTTTTGGGGCTGAAGCTTCAGATACAGTTCTGTGTGATCAATATCAGCAATGAAGCTAAATATATCCATGTTACATCATTATCTATTCTTTATTCCAGCATGTGAGGGTTTTATTCTGTGTATAGATTCTAGTGTAGACGGATGTTTCATAATGAAACAAA
>JBBDHI010000021.1:7673752-7686253 GCA_037177115.1 Craterocephalus stercusmuscarum
ATATCCTCCATTGTGAATAAAATGTTAGTTTATGAGGTTCAAAAAGCATTTTATTTGTTCAACTTTAGACTGTGGAATAATTCTGCATAGTTAACAAAAACAGTGCATGTTCTCTGGCTGTTAAATTTGCCTGCAATTATATATGAAGTCTTTTGGTTAATTTATACTGATGATTTTCCTGCAGAAAACAGAAATTTTCGCATTTAAATTCACTTCACTTTGCATTTATGTCAATTCGTTCTTGTTTCTAAAAACAAGCTAGGTCATGTTTGTGTGCCAAAGGTGTGCCAGAGTGTCTGATTCAGCATGCAGGTTTTAATCACATTATTTGTTTATGTTCTTGGATATCTGTGTACATGCAGCAGACCAAAATCCACGAGGCTTTGTGTTTGTTTATGCGCTTGTAAAAATACACCAAAGCTAACTTCCCTCCTTCAAAATGGTAGATCAAGGACTTCTTCCAGCTCAATTTGGAGAAACAGAAAGATAGAAAGAGAGGAGAGAGGAGAAGGAGCCACAGAGAGAAAACAAGAAAGAGGATGAAAAGGAGAGGAAAACTGCCAGGCTGTTTGCTCCCACCTGTCTTGACTTGAAAGAAGAAATAAGGGGGAAGACAAAGACGCCTGGGAAGACTTGAAAAGGGGAACAAAAAGTAGAGAAAGAGAGGAAGAGGGGGAGAGGAAGAGGAAGAGAGCAGATATGTGAGCAGCCCCAAAAGGCACATTGGTGTTTGAAGCTGAAGCGCTGGAACAGCATTGACTTCATAGAGAATCAGTCCCCGGGTAAACGACTGGAGTGGAAGGAGACGTTTGATACTGGGAGTGCTGGAAGGGAAGGATCGCTCATTAGACGCATCCGCCAGCACAGACGCACCAAACCACAGCCTGCTACATCTCAGGGATTAGGAAATGTAAACAAGACGGAAAGTTATTTTTTTGAAAAAAATCCGTTGGAATAAATTTATCTTCAGCTGATGTCTTCTGTTTAGGAATTAGTTTTGATATTTTCTGTAAACCTACGTACAGAAAAGACTCGTTTTAGTCAGAGATGGGCTTAAGGTGCAACAGTACGCTTATAGTATATTTATTTATGCTGTCATGCACCTTATTTAAAGTGTTTACATGGGTCCAAACTAAGAAACTACACATAACTGCAACAGCTTGGTAAGGATGTCAAGATGGAGGCTTGAAATCAAGGGAGCAGCCTCCAAGAGGGTACTCCCAGTTTTTCAGTGCTGTCAAATCAGCTTGAGGTGCTGGAGGTGTATTAGAAAAGAGCAGTTGCTGTTTGCACAGTCCTCAGGCCATCGAAGGGTGTTACCTGGAACAACGACTGACAAGGAAAAAGCAAGAGGCAGAGCGATGAATTCATGGTGTTATGAGATTAGTCTATTTATTATTGAGGAAATGTCTGTGTAAAGTCAAGTAGAAATAGTGGTAATGTAAATAATGTCGGCTGGCTGGGCTTGTCAGATGTCTCTTCTTATCGACTTTGATTTCTGCTGATATTCTGCCTTTTTATTTGTATTTCTACTCTGAAACCTTTTTGAGCGGTTTTGAGTTTCAGTTTGACCCTTCCTGTAAAGTGTGTGCGTCTGTGCCGTTCCCTGCACATGCACTGACTTGCAGCTGCGCTTCATGCCATGCGTTGCTCATCGTGCATGCGCGTGAGTGTGTGGCGGTGCCGCCGTCGTACTGCGGGGTGTGTAAGCATCCATTTGTTCCTTATCTCGCTATAAGCGCCTTGGGAAATGATCCATGAATTTGAAGACAAAAAGATTCGTCACTGTCGCAGGAGAGGCAGCACGGGCTCAGACATACACATATTTACTGCAATCAGCTTTATCAGGAGAAACGTGTGGAGATGCCGAGTTTTCAGCGCCGCCGTGTTTATCCTTCTTAACGATGTCCGACCTCTACTTTGCAGTGGAAGATTTACATCTGGATCCCGACGTGCTCTCCTCCCTTTGCTTCTTTGTTTGGTTCCTCTTTAATTAAAGAACAAAGAGTAAAGGAAAATGTATCAGTGATGATCCAGCTGTCTTTACTGTCAGCTTGTGTTGGTCTGTTTGTATTTGCATTTTGGCTGAATATGTGGGCTTATTCAGATTTGAAGGCCCTGCTGCAGTCGTATTTCTGCTTACATTAACCTCAGTAAAACAGGTAACCTGTTTATGCCTAAAATTGCTGTGGCTGTGGCGGCGGCGGTCAGTGTGGGTTTGCCTGTGTGTTTAGGCAGGGCATCACAGAGGTCAATTTGAATATAAAAGCTTATGTGTTAAGTGTTACTATCTTTGTGTGTGTATGTGTGTGTGTCAGGTGGAATGAATCTAGCAGAATGTGCGTTTTGGTTTAGCTGCATAAACAGGCAGCTCTTCATTCAGTCGTGCCTCAGCTGCATAATGAAGGACGCCAATCCACTGGGTTTCCTGCTGTGTTCAGACGGAGCAACTAACACAGATACACAACCTTAATTCCTTAATTCTGCCTTTCCCTTTCTTTTGTGCTTCCTTTATTATCCCATTTTTTCCTTCTTTGTCTCATCCTGTTTGTCTTTTCCTCTCAGTCTTTGAATCTCTGCAATGTTTCACTCTTTTATCCCCCACTGATGTTCTAAATTAAATAATTGAAACTTCTTTCTGTCTCTTTAGTCTGATAATCTGCTTGAATTGCCATTTCATTTTCTCTCCATTATTCAGTTTGACAAAGCTGACAACAACCCAGACTTGAATGCTCAGAGAGGCAAAATAATTGTGTTCCTGCCATTTTCTCTTTGGGAAATGTTACCTTTTTTTTTTTTTTTGTCCGAACCAATCAGCAGCATTACATCACTAGAGATGTGAATTTTTTGCTTACTTCACAATTTGATTACAATTCACTGAGATGCATCCAAAAATGCGTCTCAGTGTTTTGCATCATGCTTCATTAAATCTGCATTTTTGTTTACTTTAAGACAAACAAGTGTCTGTAGTACAAAAAAATACATGCTGTCCATGTTCGAGTGACCCAACTCAGTACTTTCACATACAAGTGGCCTCTTAAATTCACAAAATACATCTGATGGTTTCTCGACTAGCTTTAATGTAGCGACAGAGTGCACGTAAAGCAGTTTCTGTAAAGGGAAATTGGTAATGGGAGTTACCAGATCGACATGATCCTCAACAGCTGATGACATTTGTAATTCTCTACAGCTAAATAAGTCTATAGAGCTTTATGTTCTCTTTCAGAGTTGGAGAGTTTTTTTCCTTTAACTAACCTCATATTGAGTGTATTCCCAAAATTTCTTTCTCACAAGGTTCATGCTCACTAATGTGTCATAGTAATGTGCTTTGATTATTCAGTAAAGCCTGATATATGTCCTTGTCTGTTTTGTAAAGCACTTCTGTTTCTTGTCATGTTGCTGTGATTTCTTCTGCCAGAACACAGCAAAGATAGGGCAAATCAAACTTCTTACTGTAGTTGTTCTTCTTTTTTGGTGGTACATAACATGTCATTGAACTATAACTGTAATGATTGGTTAGTAAACAACACATATGTGCCCACATGACTGCTGCTTTTTAAAGCATTTGCTGTGTTTTTGTGTCATGGTGCTGTGATCTCTTCAACCAAAGTTTCTTTAAGTTAGAGCTAACCAATTTCTTTCAAAGTGTCTACTTCTTCTTTGGTGGCAGATGAATGCAACTGTAAAGATTAGTAAATAAAAAATCTAAAATGTGAGGCTCCTCTGCCAAAGCACAGTGAAGTTAGCATCACATTAGAGCTAACCAATGTGTTATATTGTTCCCCTGTACAGTAACTGCAACTTCACCGATGAGGAAAATCTCCAATTAACAACATATGCTGAAAATACTCCCTGTATTTATGCAGAATCACCCAAGCTGACATCAAGATGCTCTTAAAATAGAGAAATGTCCACTCCAACGTGTCATTTCCTCTTAGTATGGAACCAGTGTGCAGCATTAACTGACTGGTTAGCTTCAAGTTTGATTCATTTTCTGGTCAGTTTTTACTACTAGGGGTTAATATGGCAATATTGTGAGAAGCTGTATTTACTACTGAAATATGCAGCTGCTGACATTTTTATGTTGAAATATTTAGTCTATGATGCTGATGTGTAACAGCTTTGAATCAGACAGCTTCAATAATATGACAATCTCCAGTTTAACCCTGGTGACCCCATGCTTGGACTTGGACTCATCTTTTTCTTTGTGTTGTGTCACAACAGTCAGTCAGTGTTGCCTTTAAATGCTGTTTATTCATTTATTGTAGGATGCAGTGCTTCAGGAAGCTGTTGTTGTAAATGTTCTCTAGAAATAAACTTTTCACAAAATAAAGCTTCCCAACTGAATTCAGGTTCTTAAGGTATTGATTGGTTCATTTTTATGCCAACTGGGAAGTGCATGACAAGATAAAAGGGAAGATGGAGAGTCGTTCAGAAGTCTGGAATCAGTTTCTCATCCTTATGTGTAATATATGCCCATACTCCCTTAGTTTTTTTTTCAGGTCTAATTTTCCTTGCCTCGGTAATTCTCTGTGACCTGTCCTACCTCTCTGTCCTTTTTTGTCTTCCCTATCTCCCCATCTCCCTTTCATTTCTGTTCTCTATCAGTTGTCTCTCACTCTCTCTGATTGATCTCACTGTCCAGCAACTTTTATTCATTACACTCCAGCCTTTCTCTCTCCATTTAACGCTCATTATCTCTCTCCTTTTGCCATCGCATTATGTCACTCACTCCCCTGAAGACGAGATCTAGACAGGTTGGGGGGGAAATAAGAGCCGGGGAAAGAGAATCCGGGCATAATAACTTTGTCCTTGCACTTAAAGAAGGCAAAATATTTAAATTACAGAGCAGTGAAGGAGGGAAGCAGGCAGCAGGGTGGAAGAAATGACAAGAGAAAGAAGGAGAATGGCAATTGGCAGAATTATTAAAATGTCTTTTGGGGATGAGAGCAGTGAAGCATTTTTCAACACAAGAAGAAGAGGACAAGCTAAAAAACAGTGTTAGCCCATCGGAACTTTCAAATGCAGAACTGATGGTGGAGTTTTTACCTTCCCAAAAAGAAAGAGGAAAAAAGAGAGCACAGGCGATGTTTTGTGTGTTAGAGAAGCTCAAAAAGAGAGCCACTGCACTTTTATCTCTTTCTTTTTTTAGTCTGTCTGTGATCTCAACTCTGGAGGATTTCATTTCAGCGCTTTTGAAATCATGTCCCTGTTCCCCTTTCTGCTTTGCTTCCTTCCTGTCGCTGTGTGTGTGTGTGTGTGTGTGTGTGTGTGTGTGTGTGTGTGTGTGTGTGTGTGTGTGTGTGTGTATACACGTCTGTGCGCAAGCATGCGAGTTACACGCCTGGCTAACAGTGGCAGCAACACAGATGTGCTGATAGAAATCCAGAGGCTAGCAGCGAAGCTTGGAGGGACACACACACATACAGGCTCGGTGTGACAGCGGGGACACATTTACCCTCGGAGACTGAAGAAGGACACACGTTACCGAATCCCTCTGATACACAGAGAAGGAACAAACACTTGTGTAAAAGACACAGAAAGCCACAAAAAATGAATTTAGACAAAAGCGTCAAATTGTATCTCTGTTCTTCTTCAACACTACGAGGAGCATCTTCTGAGGACATGCAGGGAAGATAGAGGAAAAAATCCACACTTGCCTTCACGGTTGCATCTGACCTCGCTTGCGTTCAACCTCACTGACCTCCTGCTTTTCTTTTTTTCTTTTTTTTTTTTTTCCTGCCACCACCGTGATAAAAATCACCCATCCTTCCTCATCCATTAAATCCGCCCCCCCTTCTCTGATTCTAATTCACTTAAAGGGATAGATTGTTTATCATCCCATCTGAAGCCACAAAGCCTCCTCCCTCCTTCTATTCTTTACCTTTCACTCTATCCATCCCTCCCTCCCTCGCTGCTCTTCATTTTCCTTTTTAATTTCTCGTGAAGGCACCTCGCCATCGTTCTGGGTAATTAAAATGAGAGCAGGGAGATTGAAAATACAGAGGAGGAGGGAGTTTGAGAGGCTTTGTATGGTAGGAATGACAACGAAAAGGCACACGTACGTTCATATGTGCAGCTGGGCTAATGGCGGACGGGTTCTTTTCTGGCCCATATTACCAGAAAGAATTCCCTTTTTTGTCCCTTAGCATGCAGTTTAAGTTCTTTGTATGTATTTGCGTTCAATTTATCCCTCCATTTCTACGGTAATAACTCTAATTCTCTCCCTCTCTATTTCACTACATCATGTGCAAACAGTCATTATAAGACTGTGAAATTTACTGTGAATCTCAAAAGCACTAATGATCCAACAACCACTTAAATGGAGCAATTCTCTCGCACAAACATACACACACACGCACACAATTACACACCAAAGTGTCACTAGTGTTGGAAAACATTCCAGGAAATATATGTAATTAAATACCAAATGCCTGTTGTAATGCAGACATGTAAAATTAATGAATTGCTTGTTTTTACATGAGAATAATTATATGTAAATGCTATGGAATGTATGAGGAACTACTTTATAATTACTCCCTTTCTCTCTTTTCCTCTATGTTTTTGTCGCTCTTGGTTGTGTCGCACCTTCATCATGCAGGTAAGTGATTTTTTTTTTTCATTTAGTTCATTGCTGGTTTTAAATCCCCACAAGTCTATTAAGTTGATTAAAACTAATCAGGGAGCCAGTTCTTGCTTCTTTTACCATTTTAAAGCTCACATTCAGTATTGTGCAAATGTCTTGAGCCGACCCTCTTTTTTCCACGATTGCTGGGATTACAGGTGCAGGAATTTTCTGACTCATGCAATCATGAAAGGAAAAAAAGAGTATATTGGGGGAAAAAATGGAATGGTGGCTCAAGATTTTTGCACAGATGATAGTTCATAAATCATTGGCAGCAATGGCCTACAAGAGACTAATTGTTCTTTTTCTACATCTCAGCTGCACAAACAGCAAACAGGAGGAAAATAATTGACAGGTCACGTGATTTGTCCTCATTTACAGACAGAGACATCACAAATGAGTTTCCCCTTGAAGAAAAGAGCGAATGCTAAAATATACAAACTTCAAGGACGGTGTTTCCTCAGTGTGAGGGAAAAAAAAACTGATAAAGGAGAATGATAAAGAGAGGGATTGAGACAAGAGCCGGCTGTGTGAACGAGGGCTCCTGTGATTTCCACAGAGGAATGTGCCTTTTCACATGTTCTTTTTCCTGCTCCAATTGTCCCTCTAAGGGCCCCGTAACAGACCTTATCTGAGAGCTGCGCATGGCTACTCATCTCTGACACACTGAATATTCACCACACGCTACGACACGCGCGCACTGTTACTCAAGGGTGTGTGTGTCTCCACATTATTCACACCAAATGCCTAAATGCTTCCGTCTCTGCGCTCTTCAAAGGCGTATGGTCGGATGACGCTGTGATTTGACACTGCAAAGGCATTGTGAGAATGCAAGAGTGGCTGCGAGGGACATTTGTGGGGGCTGCATTAGAGATAGGGCCATCATGTGCCATCGTGGATTAAGAATGTGTTGGATTTTGGCCACTTGAGGATGAGTGAGATGTGAGTGCACTTGTCTGTCAGAGAGGCAGTTGATGTGACCGGATTTGATTAAATCTGAAGATGCATTGAGCTGTACATGAGTGGCAGAGATAGGAGCCTGTTACAAATTATATTCTATGGATTGTAATTATATACATGTATATTATTTAATAAGTGTAGCCTGCATGTTAAAAACCAAAGAGTGGAAAAGTTGTATTAAAAAATATATTTCTTCTCATTGGGCAAGTCTGCAAGATGAAGCTCCACATTATGCATCTGGAAAATTCTGTGTTTGTAGAAAGTGTTTGGGGGAAGAAACGCGGAGGATTATTGCTTTGTTTTGTTTCCTTGTTGTAGCGTTTGTGTCATTCATAATAGATGAAGTTATATTCCATTAGATGTTTTGAACAATTATGAATCAACAGACAGATGCTTATGTGAACATTCTGGTTTTTTGTGTATTTTGGTTTTTTTAAACGTATGAGAAAAGCGTGTGCGCTTCGCTGACCTTGCCTTTTGGGCCAGCCCCCTAAGAGAGATCTTGCTGTAAACCTTTTCTCTCTCACACAAAATCAATAAGCTAATGGAGAATGCAGGGCCATGGCTGTGTGTATTCGCATGTGTATGTGCACGTGTGTGTCAGTTCAGTAGGTATTAGAATCTCAAAGGGAAGGCTAGCTATACTGGGTATTGCCCTGTAGTGAAAAGGGGGATTTGGGAAGCCTTAATAGCAGAATTTCTCCATTTCTTCCAAGTCTTTTTTCACTCTCTGAAGTGTGAAAGAGCTAATAGCTAGCCTTACCCTTAGCCCTTTACTACAGTTGAAGTTTCCAAATGGGACTCTTCCAGACTCGCATACAGTTACAGAATAACACACATATTTTTTTTTTCTTTTGCTTTCCAGTCAGCATGTTCTTCCAGCGGTGTGAAAAATTTGTGATTCTGTGCTCCTCGATGGAGTCCTTGTCCTTTTATGGCAACGCACACATACACACACACACACACACATATTTGCTGACACCTTCAGAGGATTTACTGCGCTGTGTTAGATATTTGCTTTGTCCAACATCCTGGCAATAATACACAAGCTCTGGGAATATCTCTCTCCCATTTCTGGAATTGGTTCTATCGCTCTTTTTCACGAGAGCTGACACGTTATTTTGTCCTTTCTCCCTTTGCCTCCCTCTCCAGCTCCTCTCCCTCCTTGATGCATGTCCCTCAGGCTAGTGGAGAAGTTTTGTGCCCTTTCCCTCCGTCTGGGGTCCTGGTTTAGGACAGAGAATCAGTCACAGTTACACATATTAGATTAGAGGAGAGTGGGAACCAAATTACCCCCCCTTCCTCCTCTTCCTCATCTCCCTCCCATCCTCCTCTCTCCATCTTCCCTTCCTCTGCTCCTCCCTCCTTGTCCCAGAGGAGGTAAAGTGTCATTGTCCTTTGCATTTATTTTATTATTTTTCTCCTTTTTCACCATTTGCTTCCTGTATCTTATCTGCATGTGTTGGGTTTTTATATTTGAACGCAGAGCTGCTCACACACTTTATTCATATCATAAGTGATCAATGATAGCAGAATAGCACAACTTTCTCGTGTCAGTTTCATTAAAGTTAATGTCTACTCAGTTTTATTTCAGCTTTGCTCCATTCAGACACATTCAGACGTTGGTCTTGCAAGCTTTGTTTGAGTCGGGTTCAAATTCAGTTTAAAGTTTGCAGTAAAAAACCTGAAATTCCCCCTTTCTGTGCTGCAGACAGATCTGAGTATTTAGACCTCTTTCACATCATCCATCCTTCCCCTCTGCCATTATTCTTCCGATTTCAAACGATCCCATTTCACCTGGGAAATGGGAAGCTTGACTTTTACCTTTAGGTGGCTGTAAGTGACACAAGGGCAGTGAGCCAGGATATTAACTTGGATAGATGTGCTTTTCCTTTGATTTACTACCTGGGCGTATATAATAAATGACTCACTTTTGTGTTGTGAATCTCTTGTTTGCGGTACTTACTTTCAAATTCACTTTTGATGAAAGTAATATTTTAATAAATTGTAAATATTAGCAATGAGAATGGAAAAGGAGAGAAGTAAGTCTTTCAGATGACTCCCAGTACTCGTTTTACTCCACACAGGAAGCTAATCCTATCATTAACCCATCACATGGATCAGAAGGGGAATCCCCGCCTACCCACCCAAGTACACACACGCAGCTGCTGAAAACCTGCATCTTCCCTTTTACATCCCTGATCCTCTTCAAACAAATACTCACCTTTGTTCAAGTAGAATGGTTAAATGCGCTGAGTCCTCAGGTTAATCCAGCCAGGTGTGTGTCACACATGCTTGTCCTGGTGTGTGTTTTTCTCGTCAGTTCAAAGGCATTACCCCAATTACATGTAAATAATGACAAAGAGAAAATGGCGTTACAAAAATTGCTTATAAGTACTTTCAATCAGCTGGGGAGCAACCGGGATTTCAGAGAAACTTTTACTAAAGTTCAAGTGAAATCCTGGCCTGGAGATGTTGTCATGGTCATGATTGGATGTTCTTTCTATTTTCCGCTTTTATTTGATTCTGATTATGATGCGGTAATCTGGTTTGAATTTCAACACTTAAATCAGCTGAAATATAAATTCCTAAGTTTAGTAGGTTTGCGTTTCCTTATGTTTTACCTGATTATAGCCTTTGCTTCACACTGTGTTACTTCTGATTTCTATGCTTTATGAGAGCATCTGATCCTGTACAGCACCAAGTAGGCCAGGTTCTTTGTAGATGTAGCACATTCTTATCTCACCTGTTGGTAAACCTTGTGTCAGTTGTCATATCATTACTAAAATGAACAGATATCTGAATATCTGAATCAGGGCCAGTTTTTGTCAGAAAGTTTGGAAAACTTTTCAGCTGCTGATTCCTGATACTGAGCCATAAAGATGATCTTTTCTCTCTTTCTCTGGTTTTGTAAACTAATTCAAGCTTGTCCACAAATGAAGTGATATTTGTATCCTAATTAAGTGCATTTGAACGGGGGGACTGAATACGGTAATTACCCATTCATTAACAGCTTGTCGAGCTAATCAGATTACAACAAGGAGTCGGACCAAACATTAAAAAAAATCTTCCTCTTGTTTATAGCAGTTTTCCTTGACCTCATTGACCAATTTCATGATGCTACAGAGATGTTGGGAGAAATATATAAACATGTATAGATATATGTGTCCAAAAACAGCCCACACCTCAGTTGTTCCTCATATTTCTGACCACTGTCCCCAAGCGGTCATATGTTTGCAAGGCACCAACGAGGAGCCGAAGAAGCTTCCGATGCTTCCAGATGATTTACTCAGAAACTTTCCAAAGCAAAAGAAAAAGTTCTTCCACGAGCTCAGCTACTTCTGATGTTCCACAATCGAAATTTGTTGTCATGTTAAAATGTCTGGCATGTAATTTGGTAAATATTGCTCCAGCCTGTGTGTTTCCAGTTGCTCAGGCAAACCGGGCCCAGTGCATAAGAACTTGTAGCTGTCATTTTATGAGAACATTGGATGTGTTCTCCTCAGTGTTTTTGTGCATCTGTGTTTCTCTCCGTATCTTGTTGTAAGTTTCTGATTTTCCACTGCTGTCATGTAACCTAACACAGTATCATCTCCTGTTAAGCTGCAGGATAAAGCAAAATAGACTTTGAGCCGGGTTTTTCTTTCCAGGTGGTGTGATTCCTTTTTCCTTTTTTTTCTTTCTTGTGTAGCTGTAATTTGTTAAGCTGAGGGCAGCGATGTATCGTCTGAGGGCTGTCCTGAGGCAATTCAGGCTTTGGCCTGAGGATTTCTCTTGTACACAGAAATTTCTTGCTCTTTCAAAGCTTTGCAGTGATAAGACCAGCAGGTGATTTTCCCCAATATTGGACTTTTCTGAGAGTATTTAGGTGTATATGTTGGCATGACTGTTGTGTTGTGATTACTTTCACAGGTTTCACAGGTTTGTTAGATTTTTTTGTCCTAATTATATCCATTTTGCTCTTATTTTGTGCCCGCAAGTATTCTGATTGCTTTTTTTTTTCCATTCACCTCAGTGAAACCCATGTGTATCCCGTGCCTCTGAACAATTCCTTTAAATAAATTGCAAATTGTGATGCAGACAAAAAATTGCTTTCAATCTATAGGATTCCAGGTGCTCATGTTTCATACTTAGAGCATTTCTTTTAGACTTTTTGATCAGACTTTAATCAGAGATAGATTTATCCTGAATGGAACAACCAGAAATTGAGTCATGCCACGGGCCTCCGGAGAAACAAACACTATAAAAGAGATATGACACCCTTTTCCACCGCACACTGCGCTTCGTTGATCATCAGAAGGCAGGGGGGAAAGGAAAAATAAGGGAGAGCGATATGAGAGGCCTAATTATGGGGTCTGATCATTTGCATCAAAGATAATGAAAGTCTTGGACAGTCTCCCAAATCTCGAGTATTTGTAGCCATCCTCTCTGTGCTCCTTTCATTTTTCTCTCTTTTTCTCTTAATTGCATACTATGTATTGCCTCACCCTTACCCCACCACCACTGTCATCAGTAAAATGCCAATACATGATTTTTTTGAAGGCGAAAACAAAACACAAAGTCATATTTCAGCATTTAACCCTGCTAGGATAAAGAAAAGGGAACTTCTCAAATGTCCTTTTCTGGCCTAATGGACCCAGAAATCAGTCAGGCATGAACATTATGCTAATACTCACTAAGCTCGCTCTCTCTGCCTCCTTTTGTGAGTGTCTGTCATTCTATTTAGCCTGATAAACAAGTCTGATTTTCAATTATCTCCATTCAGATGAGGCCTGCGGCAGTATTTGCTCAGAGAGGTCCAATTTGTGTGTACGTGTGTGTGGGTGTGTGTGTGCGCATACATCTAACTGACAGGAAGGGTTTTCAGCTCACTCAGTCTCTTTCCAATTCACTCAGTCGTGCTGTTTGTCCGTGCA